>OU015605.1:11800000-12369983 GCA_907165245.1 Habrosyne pyritoides
GCAAATGTCCATAAGCGGCGGTGACAAAGTACTTAACATCTGGCGCGAACTTTTTACAGTTTAATCTGTCTCCAAAACAATTGTAGAACTAATTAAAAACAAGACAGACTCCTTAAGGAGGGACACGAGTAAGTATATAAACAATTATTTCGTTTCAAGTCTCGCTCCAGGGTAATTACATTCATTGGACGCTGGCCAAGTGCCCGCTACAAATACGGTCTTGTTGAATTTATTATTGCTATTTGAATACTATGTAAAAAGACAAATAGTTAACTTTGGGACGATTGCATCGCCGTTAGAGTCCCTGAGTCTCACGCTACAGGCTTCGATTCCAACCCTGGATAATAATTTGGGTACCATAGTACACGCTCTGTTAAGTTTGCGGTCAAGTTAAGGATCCCAGGATATTTTTTTATACCATATGGGCCGACAAATAAGCACACGGTCTAGCTGATGGTAACTGGTCACCGCCACCTATGGACATTTGCAACACTAATGACATCGCTAATGAGTTGTCGACCCTGAGACGTATTAAGTCTCTTGTGCCTGTGCTTCAATCTAAAAAAAGTAATTTATAAAATTCGTTTGCTTAATCCGATTTTTAATATGATAAAATACTCTAAATTTAGACTCATCATCTTTGATAGAGAAAGGAAAGTATTTGGGTAGCAATAACGTATCTTTAACCCTTTATTTGAGATGTCGGCAACTTATTACAACATCGAAGGGTTTTTTATAAGTAATAATAGGGTAGAGGATGAATTTGTTGGAAATATTGTTTCGCTGTTCTACAAGATTGCTTGAAATAAAATTATTGGTATTTTTGTCTTGAGCTTTTTTACCTGAGTTACTTAGGTATTATTATAGAAGAGCTTAGTTGACTTTATATAAATTCTTACTAATATTACTAGATATTTTTTATTATCTGTGCCGCCTAATCATTTGGAATTATATTGCCCACCCCCAAACCTCCTTCTTCGTAATTAGAGGGATTAGGACAAAAAAAATCATGAGAGGCCGAATAAATAAGAACCCCTTAAGCATTACCTTCCAAGTATCCTTAAATCTACACTAATATTATAAAGAGGAAAATTTGATTGTTTTTTTGTTTGTTTGTTTGCATTGAATAGGCTTCGAAACTACTTGACCGATTTGAAAAATTCTTTCACTGTTGGGAAGCTACACTGTCTCCGGTGAACATAGGCTATATTACATCTTCAAAAAGTTAGGGACCCATACTAAAACTTCAATAATGTAACCCAAGGTGTGAAAAAATTACCAAAAAACTTTCTTACATCGCGTGCGCTGCGAAAACTATTGATGATAGAAAGAACAAAATAATGTAACGTCCCTCGGGAACGCGGGTGAAACCACAGCGGACAGCTAGTAAATAAATATATATCACGGGACATTCTTTACACACGGCGATCTGATCCCAAACTAAGCAGAGCTTGTACTGTGGAAACCAGGCAACGGCAATACTACATATATCTTTTACGTTTTCCTGAATGTATATTGATATACATATTTTCACCTAGACACAATACAAATGTTTATCCTGGTTGGGAATCGAACCCACGAGCTGCGGCGGTAATGCGGCGGTTCCTATCTAGCTTTTCTGTGGTTATCACCTTCGGGTACATCATCATGCCTCGTAGACTACAGCCCAATAAAACCTGTGAAGCTATTGAATTCAATACATATATTTGTAAACTTGAACGAATTCTTAAAATATTCTTATTTCCCCGTCTCGTACAAACTAGCCGCGGTAAATATTGTAAGGGGGTAATATCATTCCTTAGACTCGCTTAGGAAATTAAGGAATCCGGTCAGACGGACCGACGTCGAGTTACAAATGGAAATTCTGTAACTGTTATTTATGATGAGAAATGGTTTGGAATATTTTATATTTTATACCATTTTTTTTATCTATATACATTTTTATAAAAAACGACGGATACGACGGCTGTGTAAAGAATGTGTCAGGAATATTTTTTTATTTATTATTCACTAGCTTTCCCCCTCGGTTTCACCCGCGTTTATCGATATCATATATAGCCTATATAGAAAAATTCTGGTAGCAATCCCATCCCAATATATTCAGTAGTATTGATGTAATGGTGCGTCAAAGAACCCCATTTTGCTGTCTTCATATATATAATTCTTCTGTACGTGTGTTGACAGTGAACTCCTAAACGGCTGGACCGATTTGAATAAATTTTTATGCGTTTGGGTGGCGCCCTGGATGGTTTAGATTCACAATAGGACCCGGTAGGGTCCGGCGCAGCGAGCGAATTCCTGCGTTTTTGTATGGACTTATTTCGACAGAACGACGTCTGTCCGGACAGCTAGTATGGATATATAACCAGTTATTTTATTTCATTTTTTTTTTCAGTTTATTATTTTTTTTCGTAGAGATCAGATGGCCGTGTGTAAAGAATGTCCCGGGATATACAAGATACATGTACCTAGTATAATATCAGTCAGTAGTTCATACTACAAGCTTACCATAGTTTGGGATCAGATGGCTGTGTAAAGAATATCCCAGGATATCTTTCGAGTAGTAGAGCTTTTTGTGCAGAGTTTATCCGGGGAAGTACCACCACCTTACCCATTTCTGCCGTGAAGTAGTAGTGCACATGTGTTACTATGTTTCGGTTAGAAAGTTAAGGGGGCCGGTGAAATTACAGGCACATGAGACTTAAAAACTTCACGTCTCAGGGTCGACAACGCATTGGCGATGCCGTTAGTGTTGCAAATGTCCATAGGCGGCGGTGATCACTTACCATCAGGTGGACAGTTCGCTTGTTTGCCGGCCCATGTGGTATATAAAAAAAAATTGCTTATCTGTGCATCTCATAGAACTGGGTAATTGAAACAATCCACCTAACACCTAACTTCACAAAGATGGATGCTCGCAAGGCTAAGTTTACAAACCTTCTACCTAACTATTCAATTTAGTAATTGAGCCTTTAGAGTTCTAACAACCCAGCCTCTTGTAACGCGATCGGTGCATCTTGCTAACTAGAGGCACGCTTTGGCCGGTTTGTCGTCTAACAATGTCATTGTAACTCTAATTCTTTGTAATAAGGTATATTTTGCATCGTCATGATAAAAATGCACCTAATTTCAATAGCAGTAAGGTTTATTTTTCTGTGACGGTTTTAAATAACAAGAGCACGTCTTGTTTGATCTATTACATTAAAGTAATACTGAAGAGCGATTTGAAGAATAACATTAACAGTTTATTCTATGAATTCGAAAATAAGTATGTCTGTTACGAGTTTGATGGTTTAACTAATCTTACCGTCAGCAAATAGTGTTAAAACGTGGCAGCGTGTAACAGCATCTTAGCTTCCCCTCTTTTAGAGAAAGCTGGGGCACTGTGTGGACTACTCCTTTCGATCCAAAATCCATTGTAATATATATGTATTTATGTATATACATGTATATTAGTGTGTTAATTTTAATGTATACTTTTTTATTAACTAACTAACGAACTACTATCTATATAAGTTTTGCTCTATGTACAAGCTCTGCTTAGTTTGGGATCAGATGGCCGTGTGATAAGAATGTCCCGGGATATTTATTTATTTAATCTTGATGAAATTTTGCAAAGGGATATCGGCATTGTATCAATTTAAACACTGATAAAACCACTATATTATAAAGAGGAGTTTTTATTGTAATTTGGTTGAGGAGGTAATCTCTAAAACTACTTATCAAAGAAAATCTCTCACTGAAAGAAAGCTACATTTTTCTAATGTGACATAGGCTTATATATATATAGGCCATAGGATATGTTATAATTACGAAATACATTAGATTTCAGGAACTCGGGTGAAACCGCGAAACGGGTGCTAGTACGGTCAGCAACATCCTGAGTTGGAGGACCGATTTGAGGTCAATAACCTCGTTTCGTAAACTTCTAAGCTATATCGGAAGTATTATTTTGTCATAAATAAATTTGTTTCTTTCTTTCTTTCTTTCAACACAAGTAGCCTAACAAATCGTAGTAGTAGGTAATAGCTTCAGTAACTTTAAACTTGACATTCATAAGTTTTCAAAAGGTTTTGATTTTAGATTTTCTAAATTAAATTTACAATACGCCAGTGCACTAAAGCTAATCTATAATTTAGACATCTAATAACTTTATTAAAAACGTAGTTACGTTTGCCTAGACACATATTAACAAAATATCTATTTACTTCTGCTTTTTATAAAACAGATTATTTTAATGCACAGAAGTTTCGATAATATAAATCTGGAAAAATAAAATTTAAGTATGTTTTAAAAAAATTGAATATGTAGTATGTCACTTACATAGCAGCCATAGTACAAGCATTACATTCTGCTTAATTTGGGATCAGGTAACCATGTGTGAATAATGTCCTGGAGTATTTATGTGATTGATGTTGCCGACTGTACTATAATTTACGAGTTCGTCACATTGAAACAAACGATGTTACTGTCGGTGGGTAAACTCGGAAGTTTCTAAGAGTGCCGCTATTGCATAAATCTAAATGAACCCTCCGGTGCCTATCTAGTTGAAAAGTTTCCCATTATTTACTGAGCCAAGTTAATTAACCACAAGGTACGTTCTCTAGATGTGGCATTTATTTATTTAGCAATAAGCGTACTTAAGATTATACAAAAACAAATATCTAGTAACTAATTCCGCTGGATCTCCTTCACTGTCAAGTCCCAAACAAGGAAATCGGCACGTGTGCTACATCGACACGACAGAAAGTGGTCTTTAGTGTTTCTGTCCGGCGGTCGGCGAGGTAATACGTCTGTGATGCTCGTCCGTCGACTCAGTGACAGCGGGTCTAATACGTCCTGAAGATGCTTCGTGTAGAAGCGAAACACGTGTCGATTTCCTGTTGACTTTCCTTGTTTGGGACTTGACAGAGAAGGAGATCCAGCGGAATTAGTTACTAGATATTTGTTTTTGTATAATCTTACAATGGATTTCCGCATGGTCTTGCCTGAGTCAATTAGTTATCTAAGTAAGGATCAGTAAACAAGACACTTCCAGATAAAGTCTGTATTCACTTCGACATCTTTGTATACTCAACCTAGCAGTTAAATTTCAGTTAAGCAGGAGTGATGGTCGGCAAATGGCTCCAAGACAATCTTCCAATGCGTTTAAACTTGGTTAACCAAGTTACTGTAGTTTAAACTTGAACTTTATATTGAAGCTACTTGAGTAACTAATGCTTTAATTTAATAATCACGTAGTTTTAATATTGGTTTGAATGAATAATTTACAAAAGTTGAAGTACTCCAACTTTTGTCTGGGTAAGTACAATCCATTTCTGCCGTGACACAGTAGTGCACTTGTATCACTGTGTTTCGGTTAGAAATGTAAGGTCAGTGAAATTACAGGCACATGAGACTCAACAACGTCACGTCTCAGGGTCGACAACGCATTGGCGATGCCCTTGGTGTTGCAAATGTTTATAGGTGGCGGTGGCCGCTTACCATAGGGTGGACCGACGGGTTGTTAGTCTACTTGACATAAGATAACGCAAACACTACTACGCTTTTAAAGTTTCCATTCAAAAGTATCTATATACTACTTCTTAACTTTTTGCTCCATTTTACAGAGAGATTCCTAAAATATTAACCAAAATCCCAAACGACTAATAAATCAAATGAGTACCCGAGCTGGGAACATGCAAAAACCTTCTAAGATCGAGATATACCGTGCCTTACGAATCGGCGAAGTTAGAAACTGCGGAAACTATCTGATTTCCTATCTTCCTTAGGCCTACAGACATATTGACAGTCGAAGATAAACTCTTTGGTGTGCAGTTGGAAACTTGATTATTGATCCCAGTTGAATCGGAAACGTTCCGAAACTAGGCAGGTTCTGATCGTATATTATAACTTAGTTACTTACCTATTGGCTTGTTATTTTGAGAGTTAATATATAGGGTATTTTTTTTTTCACTAAATTTAAAAGTGACTTTTAAAAAGCACCTGCTGCCGAACTAGCAACGAAATTCCTGTATTTCGGCATACATCGCCGAATAATATTAGTTTATCGTTTTTTTCTTCAATTAATTCAGTCACGACTCTTTATCTATATTATTCCCCAGACCTTAGTTCAACAGACTTCTGAAGCAAACATTTTGTAAGATAAAAGCTACAATATCAAAGCACGTTACGTCTTTAAGAGTTCTTTGATTTCCGCGCAATAGACTACTAGGAGGATATTTATAAATAAATAGGTAATAATCTGTGCGTACTAAAACGTCCTCCTAAGGGTCTAAAAGCCATATCGGGCACCGTCTTGTCCGACAAAAAGAAAATACCTATGCATGTGTAGGATCGTCAAAACTTGTTTTATTTCGCTTATTAATATTTTTCTTTTTTATTCCACATTGGCCGCCAAACAAGCAGACGGGCCACCTGATGGTAAATGGTCACCGTTGTCGAAGCACATTTCCAGCTCCAGAGGCATTGTCGCGCTGTCATGCCTTAGAGGTGAAGTTGTTAAGTCTCATGTGCCTGTAATTTCCTAGAATGTGAAACTTTAATCTTTCTGATCTTAAAACAAAATAGCAGTTCAGCCAGACTACAATATGCAGGCATTATAAAGTTATATTTAACTGAATCGCTAAAGTAATCCAAGCGGCGGCTTGCAGCATTATTTGCAAAGTTGCCCGCGTGCGAAATGTTGCTACAATTATAATAGTAGGCGCTTATGTAAGAAAAGTAAACGCATTAACCTGGTAGGATAAAAGGTTGTATTATACTTTATGACGATGAAGCCTTTTACGTCATATAATGTTACATTAAGACAGTTTACTATGTGCTTACGATATACGTAGGCATTTGATACCATGAGTGATATTGAACCTGCGGCGGCCGGGGAAATTACTGGCACATGAGACTTAACAACTTCACGTCTTAAGGTCGACCACGCATTAGCTATGTCTCTGTTGCAAATGTCCATAGGCGTCGGTGACCTCTTACCATCAGGTGAACGGTTTGCTTGTATATTTGATCACAGTTTTACTGTGTTTCACAAAAGTGAAGATGTGCCAGAAGGTAATTTGTGCAAGAGAACTGATTCTTGCAAAAGGAAAATACGGATTGGTACATTGTGATGGAAAACGTACACATCAAGATTCTGACCGTACCTAACCTTATTATTTTCGGGAAATCAACCTATTCCAAGATGTGTACCAATAAACAAAATCAATCATCTTTTAGAGAAGCAAAGTCCCCATGGGATGAGCCGGCCGATTGCGGTTTGCTTACGTCATATCACGGGTTCGATTGCCGAGGGGTGTGTTTGTACCTGCAACAATAGAAAATTATCTTATTAGTTACTGATACTTCAGTGGTTAAGAAATACTAGATAACATAGATTTCTCGGGTTTCTCCGAGAGTGGTGCAACTTTCCATTTCGGAAAAAAATAAAATCCGATCATTAGATCTAAAAAGTATTAAATAAATACAAACAAATGTTTCCTTATGACTATCTTTTGTCACGCGGCGTCACCTATTTAATGTATGCCGGGATTATAAAATAAATATCCTGGGACATTCTTTACACACGGCTATCTGATCCCAAACTAAGCAGAGCTTGTACTATGGAAACCAGAAAACTGATAAACTACATATACTATATTTTTTCTAAATATATACTCATTTAGTTATTTGACATATGTCATCTATCCCTGACATTTCGTGCGATGAATGCCACAAAGGCAATATAAATAATGTTTTTTTTTATTTCTGTGTTGCCAATTAAATACAACTTTAAAGGTTCTCATGATCATGGAAAATAATGACTGTAAGGCTCTTTATTTAACATCGTCGTTAGCTTAATCACTTTACCCATTGTATGTGTATGGGAAGTGATATTTACAGTCACTTTACGGTGTACAGTCTGCCTTATTTGATTTAATAGACCGAGTAATAATAGCTCTGATATATCAATGTAGGGACTTATAATGGTGCTACCAACGGATTCTAAGATGTGCTTTCATGATGTAGAAACTATACAACGTGTTACAAAATACCCCGAAAATATATAATTAATTATCAAAGCTAACAACCCTAGTAAGCTGTCATGTCAGGGAACCAGATTATTTAACAGAATGGCCTACGTACCTATTTTACCTTATAATTGTCTTACCTTTAATAGTATTTCTATTTTTCATTCATCAAAAACAGTTTTTTTAATTTTTTTGGGGTGAGTTATACAGCGTTACTACGGTTCTTTAATATTGTGAATAGACTCGTTGTAAGGCCCCATTTAACCTCCTTTCGGCTTTACGGGTAGTTTTGTAACATCCTGTATCAATCGAAAACATCAAAGACATAGATATAAAAATAAGTATAAAAACAGTGTCAAAAATCTATTATATCGTTTGTGCTAAACCGATGTTGTTGAAATTTTTAACACATCACAGAATACTTTTTATAATTTTAAAATGGGTGAATCCGCGGAGTCGACGTAGTATAATGATTAAAATCTTGCACGCTTATAATTGACAATATCCTATAATACCCAGAGAATAAAAACAATTTAAGATTACCTAAGAGACGTAATTCCAATATGACGGACATGCTCATAAAATACCGCTTAAAAAGCATGTTTAAAAAATATATAGTAGCATCAGTAACTGACCTTCATAAGTGCCCTCCGAAGGCCTAAACTGAATAAATATATAATAACCTACGTGTTTCTTTACTAAGATAAACGTTTGTTCCAAAGAGGAACGATAAGATGTACTCCTGGTGTCTAACTCCTCAGGGCATTCAGCCCCCTTATTCAGCTAATACGAACTTCGTCGGCGAGCCGCTTCACGGAGGCCTCGGAGAGCTTACCTCTCACGTGATTAGTAGTATTAGCGTAGTAAGCGACAGAGACAGAGCACGGAGGCCGCGACGAAACATCCTCGAGTTAATGTCCTTTTCCTTACAGAATCGAGCCCCAGTATTAAAAGCGGACGCTTAAATTTTAAGGAGATTTCCCTCGAAATTGCCTTATATTGTAAACTCCTTGGTGTATTGCATTAAAACGATTTGAGGTCTTTGTATTGGTTTGGTTTTATTTTTTGCTGATACGAAATCTTAATCGTAACATTGAGTTTCTTTGTAGACAAAATCGTCAATAAATTTTAGAAGGACACTTATTAAGGTCGAAAGAACTGTAAAGTACAGTACATGAGTCGAATTTAAATATATCTACTCAAATAAGCCTTCAGTTTTGAACTATAAAACTCTAAAATCGATTAGGAAGGTACCGTTGAAACGGCTGCTGAGAAGAGCCGGGAATAAACAGCAATTAATCTTTTCAGAACGAAATTTCAGAATGACGGATGTGAAGATGTGTCCTGCACGAGCGAGCGCTACACCCAACCTGTGTGTTCATTAAAATAATCGGTTATACTCAGCTTTCTGTACTGAAACACTTTATGAGTTCTCTTATGAAAGAAAATTGTTATTAAAACCTTATGCGGTATCCAAAACTTTTCATCTCTAGCAAAAACTTGCTTCACAAACCCTGCTAACTTTTCATGGGAACCCCAAAATATCATCATCGTAAATACCCATGTAAAATACAAGATAACTAAAGTCAGTCAAACCCCATATCACGTTTTACGACAGATTCTCGGTTAGGAAACGATTGGAAGCCAGTACATCCTCGCAAAACGCCAAGTATCCATCAATCGGTGAATTATTTATACCGGCGGTTCTGGCTGTAAAAACTTAAGTGATCAACGATTTTACGAGCTTACCATAGAGCAGAGTTTCTCAAAGTGGGTATGGACCTACGGGGGGACGTCTGTTGATTGTAGGGTTGATATGTGGTTATGGGGGCTGACCTGGACGGACCGAAACTTGCCCTGCAAATTTACATTAATTGCTTTGGTCTCAATATAAGAAGTCCCTTTTGACGTTTAAAAAATTACCTTAATTAGAAATAAGGTGCAATTGTTGTTGTAAATGTATGATGTAAATGCACCTTATCATGAAGCAAAAGGGTACACATCTCTATAGCATTCTCATACGTCTTATATCGGACAGATTAAAGTAGTAGAGAGCTCATAGTACATTCGTCCGAAGAAGTACAATAACCATACCAATTTCTGGCGTAAACCAGTAGTGCACTTATGCTACTCGGTTAGGGTAAGGGGGCCGGTAAATTTACAGGCACATGAGACTTGACAACTTCACGTCTCAGGGTCGAAAACGCATTGGAGAAGCCCCTAGTGTTGCAAATGTATGGAATAGTAAGTAGTCACTACTTACATTAGGCGGATAGTCAGTTTATTTGTATGTCTACTTGACAATAAAAAAAAGACTTATCAAACCCTTAATATAAAATAGTATGGCCTGTTACAATACATATTAAAATCTACATTTCTGTGCGGTCTATTTTCTATTTAGAGAGGGGTATTCTTTGCGGAATATTTGATGGGGATTTGTGGGGCCACAAGTTTGAGAAACTGACAGAGTGTTTATTAGATATATCTGCCGTTAAGTTCGCTTGTGGTGAAACACGTGTTCTTAAGTATTTATCATAAAATTGCAAAGTAAATATTATTTAAATGGTTGCACAATCTGATTCCCCTGGTACTGTAAATACATCCATGGGAGGCGGTGACCAATTACCATCAAGTGGATTGTCATTACGATTTTTCGGCGAATAAAAGCCCTAGGGCTTTCCATTTTAATATTTTCTGAGTTACAGCGCTCGTGGTATTAACAATGCGTTGTTAACTCTACACGTTTTTTTAAAATTTCCGTACATCGGTATGCCGGTAAAATTTTAATGTTTGTTTTACACACATTTGGAATTTCCCTTTTATGGTACTAGCTTGCCTCCGTGGTTTCACCCGCGTTCCCGTGGGATGTCACATGTATTATACATAAAAACCTTCCTCTTCAATCACTCTATCTATTAAAAACCGCATCAAAATCCGTTGCGTAGTTTTAAAGATACGCATACATAGGGATATAGTTTTATACTATGTAATGGTAGCTTTCCTTCGCGGTTTCACCTGCATTCCCGAGGGATAATACATTGTTCCGGGATAAAAAGAAGCCTATGCGCTATTCCAAACTATAATCTATCTGTACCAAAAATCATCCAGATATGCTCGGCCGTTCTGACGTCCATACATCCAAACCTTCCTATAACCGGTTTATTATAGTTGTAATAATTAATTTACAATATATACAGAAGCGACAATCTCAAGAGACTCACAATGACGACAACAGCTATTGATACCCATAAATTGAAATAGGGGCATCTTAGGGGCATTGATTTAGTTGGTGTTTACTTTAGTACCCTGACCGGATATTAAACTTCATAGATTAGTTAAATAAGGGCCTAAATCTACAGTACCATCGGGCCACGGTCCCACGGGGGTTGATATAATTTTAGACCCGTCCAGCAGGACGATTGTCTAATTAAAAAAAAATCTAAATTCAAAACCATTTATTCAGTTTAGGCCCTCAGGAAGGCACTTTTGAAGGTCAAATTTAAAGTTACTGAAGCTACAACCGGTTCGAAAGTCAGCCTTCAACTGAGAAGAACCGGCAAGAAACTCAGCAAGGTCACATTCTTTTTTATTTTTATTAAATCATTTTTTATGTAAATTTTATCTATTCGGACTTATTGGCTATTTTATAATATCAATTTTATATATTTCTATATTTAACAATTACTAAATACTTAATATAGGCAAAATTAAAAAAAATGCTCTTGGAGTCGTAGTTGCAGTCAAGTTTAAAGTACATTGACGGCGCTACAACTGTTTTCCCACACTCCTCACGCGCCAAACCATCAATCTCTCATGAAATAGACTTCTACATTGTATCCGAGAGAGATCCGGGTTCAGGCCAGAATTTAAGACGTATAGAGGTAACATAATAAAAAAGAAAGCAATAACCATGACTGAAGTAACTGAAACATGTCAATAAATAATGGGATGATCTTTCATCGGTCTCCTGACTTAAATATAGACATATCATCACGCCCATTACCCCGTAAGAAGTAGAGGTCTCAGTAATCCATATTGTATCGAAGATATTTTGTCCTAATGTGACATGTGATGATCATTGTCACCGTCCCCAGCATATTATTGATTGGGTTAATGATAATAATTCCTAAACGAAAAATCGTTAATATTCCCTGACCCGGCAATTTAATTCAGGATATCCGGGTCCTTATCCAAGGTTTACGCTTCTAGACTATCGAGGTGATTAAAACTTAGTCGAGCTCTGGAATAACCCCCGTGTTCTCCTTTACGTAAACTGCGTTCGTTATAAAACTCATCGTTATTCAGCAATCAATGTGAAGTTCGAAAGTCATAAAATCCAGGATAAAAATCAAGCGTCGAACAATCGGCAGAAAGACGGTTTAAACTTCATTAGGAGCCGACATCCGCAGAAAAGCTTGAATAAAAACCCCAAAGACAAAACGTGGCTAAAAATCCAGGACAGATTTCAGTGTAGATTTTCCGTAACCAAACCACGACGTATCCGAATGGTGAATAAAACAAATCTGTCTTCGTAGCGTTTAGCTCTTATTTCCATCTACTTCCCAGCTATTTCCTACTTACATTGTGGTACAAGTGATGAGAGAAAAGTTTTTAAATAATTTTAATTTTATATACTTTTTTAATTCATTAATTTCTTTAGAGGTTACTTTAACAAGCAATTAACGAAGACAATTAGACAGCCGTATTCTTTCACTGTAAATAGTATTAGCTAAGAATTTAATTGATTTATTATTGATTTGTTTGGTTTTTTAAATGCATCCCTTTAGACTACTCTTTTGCACTGCTATATTTGCTTTCTATTGAGGAAAAGATAGAGAAAATATATTATCATAAATTTAGGCCTTTTGAAAAAGTCATCATAATGTAAAGTTATCTACGATTTCTAGCACGCACCTGGCTGACTATTATACACTAATAAAAAATCGATCTCCAAAAACCTATCGCTAAAAAAGTAAAAAAATATAAACAACAACGGCTTTTCAATAGCATTGAAGACTTAAGTCGCACAAAAATAAGTTGTATAGTTCCAAAGAGCCTTAAAAAGGTATTTAGCTAATAACCTGTGACTTAGCCCACCCCCCGCCATTTCCCCTTTTTCGCAGTGTCATTGGGGGAGATACGCGTTTGCTCCGACGCGGCGGTTCGCTATTTCGCTACACTCCCACGTTGTCGGCGTACGTAGTTTTCTAACCGAATTCTACTTGATCTTTTATGTGAAGGCGAAATTTAAATTACTTTTATTATACTAAATTCCGCTTCACTGTATGCTCGCGTTGCCGCGGTTCTAATGTCTTTCAGAATAAATAGAATATTATGTGTTAATATTAAACTAATTTTATCTATGTGCAAATTTGTATCCAAGTTTTAACAGCCGTTTATGCGTAACCACACATACTGGGGGCATTGCCAATGCGTTGTCGACCCTGAGACGTGAAGTTGTTAAGTCTCATGTGCCTGTAATTTCACCGGCCCCCTTATTTTTCTAACTGAAACACAGTAACAGTGCAGTACTGCTTAACGGAGGAAATGGTTTTACTTCTCCGGACGAATGCTGTGTTAAGAACTCTACTACCTCTAAAATTGATAAATGATATTAATGACACACTAGCTCATCGTCCACCGCGCGTTTTCCGCCAAATGATCTTATGTATTCGTACAAGGGTACCAAGACTCATCTAAACTCATGCGAGATTGAGTCTGAAATGCGCAAACATCCAAACATACATTAATAATATCTGTAACATGAGTTATTCCCCAGTCAGAATAGCCAGGGAGATATCCTCAAAGCATCCTAGGAGACAAAGCACCGCTGGCTGAAGCCCGTGGAAGCAAATCACTTGCGAATCGCTTACTGAACTCATTTCCATTCCACGCTATTTCACACAATGCTCCCATTCCAGTTGCCAGTGAGGGAAACATTACGGCACACATTGCTGGAGGGACCATGGAGCATTTTGGGACAATATTTTATTGGTTACAAACTGACAGAAGTAGCAATTGTCGTTCTGTTTGTTCTATTTCCAATACTTTGCCGCAATGAGTATGGTTTCCTTTCAGTGCTTTTCTTAGAAGAGATATGTCAGATTTTTTACAGCTTTTTTTGACAGGTCTCTGTGGTGGGAATGCTTGTGTTGACCACTTGGTACAAGATGTAAAGTGCACGTCGTCGGTATATTCTTAAGTCGCTCTTTCGACACCCTTTCAGATAATTTGGGGTGGTTATATTTGTTGCTACCGTGTGGTATAATTGCTAACTGTTAATAATTCTTATCTTCCTTATCACTAATTAATAAAAGTCTGTATGTGTATTTAGTATTATACTTCGGCGAGTGAAATAGGACCTTATAAACATAATTTGTTTTTAAAGTCCCAACCTATTTATTAAGTTAAGACCCAGAAAGGTCAAAAGTTAGTTTACCTTTCAATTGACAAATTATAAAGGGCAACAAATTGTAAGAGCTTTCATGACTTTGGCAGGTTAAATACTGTCTGAACTACACAGCCATGTGTCCGGCTTGCAAATGGGTAAATCTCAGAAAACATCGAGTTTAAAGAGGCGATCGGCTGTGAATTACATTCATGCGACGCTTCGACGGCGCGGGCGGGGCCCGGACCTCTGCCGATTATGAAATTGATCCGACACCGTTGGTACGTGCTCTGCTCGTCTCTCGGTGCGTCAAACGTTTTAATATTCTTTGGATTTCTGTTATAAGCTCTGCAGACGTATAAGTTGGCGATATGACTTAAAAGTAACTTTACTACAGCGCTACCAATAGAATTCTAGATATAAAAGAAATTACAGAAGAACTGTTTTGCAACAAAAATGGTAACTACCGGTTGACCACATAAGGAAAAACATTCAAAATTAGTCAAGCCGTTTAGGAGGAAAATAATTACGAACACACGCTTAGTTCTATGTATACCTATGTTAACCCAAGTTGTAAACTATATTTGTGCCAAGTTTCATCCTAATCCGTTTGAATCATTCATACATCCGCACAAACATTCCCATTTATTTTATTATTAGGTTGAAATTAGTTCTTAAACATTATTAAGTGCGTCGCGAAATGGATTGATTGGAACCTAAATTATTAGAAACACTGTAAGCAAGTGACAATATGCTGTTTTTAAATAGGTACCTTATTATTATCTTCAATGATAAAATGGTACTTAGATAAATATTTATACCAAAATTATAAAAGTGTAATCAGGGCAGGGTTTTTTGAAAATTTGGACCTAAAACTATAGACCTAATGAAAATTTCTATTAATAATGAATATAGGGTCAAAACCTAATGATTTGGTCAAATTTTTTATATCTTTTCATAGAAGATTACTGCTTAAGTCTTAAGTTAATAAATGATGTAATTTTTCAAACACGAATTCTCGCTTAGGAAATGGTTACATTTTCAGCAATTTTTAAATACCCCGATGAATCTTAAGTCTGCGTCTTTATTTTGTAAAAAGAATATTAAAAGACTTATAAATGTCGTGGACTTTCATGGTAGTTGCCTGACTGGCACATCACTGGTCGTGGGATCGATTCTTATGCATGAAATGTCTATTTGGTTTTAGTCTGGGTGTTTGTTTGTGTTTTACTTAGTTTTGTAGTATTGCTTAAATAAATAAATATCATTTACATTTTTTACACACGATCTGATCCCAAACTACGCAGAGCTTGTACTACGGAAACCAGATAACTGATATACTACATTTTTTTAAAGATATTCGCACCAAGACAGAATAAACGGACAATGTTTATCCAGAATGGGAATCGAACACACGAAAGTTAGGGTCTCTAACCACCAAGCCCTCTGGCCTTCCTGTTCAAGATCAGAAAATCTTTATGTATACTTAAAAGCTATAGACATTCCACCTAATGGACATTTGCAACACCAGGGGCATCACCAATGCGTTGTCGACCCTGAGACGTGAAGTTGTCAAGTCTCATGTGCCTGTAACTTCGCCGGCCTTACCTTTCTAACCGAAACACAGTAATACGAGTGCACTACTGCGTTAGTGTATGTGCGTCTCATGAAGGTAATCCAGTATGTCAACATATTGGAATACATAATATATTCCAATTTGAATTCAGTTATAATTACGTTTCAGTTTAATTTGCGGTATCATTGTGGGTTTTTGAACTGATAAAAGCGTATTTAAATCACTGCGTACATCGGTGAATTTATTGGGAAAGTGTGTGTTTTCATTTTCACAAATTTTCAATAATACCCTAGTAGTAAAATTTTTTAAAAAAGTTGGTCGTCCCGTTTGGTACCCGGATTCACCCGCGTTTAATACAAATTGATATTACCCGGGATTCAAAATTCAAAATCATTTATTATGATTAGGCCCTCGGAAGGCACTAATGAAGGTCAAATTGATAGTTACCGAAGCTACTACCGTTTCGGAAGTCAGCCTTCAACTGAAAAGAACCGGCAAGAGAGTCAACAAGGTTACATTAATTTTTATTTTTTTTTTATTAAATATTTTTTTATTATAACACAACCTATCGCGCATCTGGACTAATATACCTTTCAAATAGTAAAACATTGTTTTAAATAACTCCATTGGCTCCAGAGATCAACCTCCATATAAGAAAAATCTTAAAAATCAACTCTCTCCGTTTTTAATATAATAATCTATTTCACATAGGATGAGTTGTAATAGTTGAAAGTTTTTTAACCATATCTAGTGAAATAGCACTTGATAACTCTAGATACCACACTTAATTCTTCACGAGACCTTGCTCTGTTAGGGTATACCACAATTATGTCGAAATAAACATAAACCATTGAGAAATCTTATAAAACGCCACGTGGTACCCTATTTGAAAAATACTATGCTAAAATACAGGTAAGGATTTCTAACCTGCAGGTACAATCCTCTTATAATTAACAGACGGTGCTTTGACGCCGTCAACTAAGCGGTTTATATCATAATTATCTCTGCCAACTCTCAAACTGCCATTTGTCAAATATAACTACATTAGTTCTATAGTTATACATCTATACAGTAGAATTACCTTTGTAACATAATACTGTACATTTGTAATGCTTGAAAATACATATGTACCTCGTAATTAGATGAAAGGGCACTCTCTGTTTTACTCACTCCTGTTATGATGCAATATGAGATATAAGAGAGGAAATGGACGATGATTGTCGATGGTTTTTTAAATATTATTTGGCTACATTGGAAAATCGACATGTCATAAAATTATCATGCGTTTATTGATATTTTAAGATAAACCTTTACCACCATTTTCATTAATGTTTGCTTCCATACAGAGAAATTAAATTTGATATTATTTCCGTTCGATACTAACTTACGCGCAAATTTTCAGCTATAAAGAAAGTTAATAACTTCGCTTTTCCTAAACAACGACCCGAAGTATGTGAAATTACAGGCACATGAGACTTAACAACTTCACGTCTCAGGGTCGACAACGCATTGGCGATGCATCGCGACCATCAGGTGGACCGTCCGCTTAATTGCCATTGTGGTATAAAAAAAAAAATTGTGACATTTTCCCGGGATAAAATGTATTTTTATGTGTTATTGCAGATTGTAAACTATTCATGTAACAAATTTCATCCAAATCCATTTAAGTATTCGCATGAAAGAGTAACATACATTCATACATCTATACTCTCAAACGTTCGCATTCATCATATTAGTATTAAGGTTTAGAATTTTAGGGTCTTTAAAATAATTAAATGAGTCAACACATTTGTAGTTATTCTATACCAATATAATAGTACTAGAGAAGCAAATACAAAAGAAAACAAGCGAAACGTCAGATGGTTAAAACACGCAACAATTCTGCCAATGGACACCACGTAAACCGTCCCTCAAATGATACGAAAACCCCCGAAAAGGACAGAGACAAAAAACCTAATCGAAGAAGAAAGAAAGGGAGAGTGAATCATGATAAACATTGTGGCCAATCGAGGTGGAATGAGACGACGACAAGGCTAAACAAATTGTCGGGTCGTTCGTGGAAATGGAAGAAAAAATCTGGTAAGGGTCCTAAGCTGCGAAGAACTGTTGCCGGATTTTCTTTTTGGTCCTATTTATATTGGTAGCTTACTTTGTAGCGGATTTGATTTGATATGTATTATTTTTAAACTAGTGTAGAATTATTTTATAGCAATTTTATATGTATGTAGAATATAAAAATATATTGTAATGTTTATTGTATGTGTTACTGACCGTAAATATACTAAATGAAAGAGGGCGCAGGATTGAAGCCACAGTTTATTTTAAATCAATTTACAAGACAAAAAAATTAAAAGCCAGCGAACTTTTCTAGTGTAACTGACTGTCAGTACATTTTGAATTTAGAAGACAAAATAAAATTCAAAAAGGTGATGCGAAAAGGTTTCGTAACAATATGCGACAACATAATAATATGTACAATATATAGGTGAACCAAATAAATTACTATATCTATTTGCACAAAAAATCGGAACAATCAAAAACGATCAGGAACTGAAATGTTTGAGGGTTGGAATCGAACCTACCACCTATGCCATTTCAGCCAGGACATGTGACTACCATTAACTGACTGAAATATAGTATATCAGATGGAAATGCAAATACATATTTTCTGCCTACCCCCTTTAAGATAGACGTGAAGATGCATACGTTTTACGAAATAAAGTAGATATTTATAACAAATAAAGAACCAAATGTACCCACTTGACCACACCCTCAATTTATTTATTCCGCATACAAAACATCCGACCATATATCGCTCTAAATATAAGCAATCGTATACCAAAAGACTTTCCTAGATTAGTTTTCTTTCATGCTCCAAATATCTTAAGAACACACTGGTGGCAGACAAGGGTTCTGGACATCAATCAGCCCCTCCCTCTCCCCCCTCGCGCTGTCTCTCTCTGACACGGTCGTGATTTGTCAAACTGTGTGTTTGTTTAATGGTTAGTTGGATCCGAACGAAATAGGTTTGGAAAACATGTGTGCTGATGGAACTCATGTTTAATTGTATTGGGAGAAATGTTTTTCTTTACAAATCAAAATTGGTTTGTGTTTCGGGTCACTTTTTTTAGAACCAAATCGATAGTTAAATAAATACCACGTTATTTTAACGTGATGACATTTATTATCTTATTGGAAATTCTAATTGCGTTTATAGGGTAAAAGCTATCCCCCGCAGTTTCTCGTTATCATATATAGCCTATATTTACGAATAATTCTGCGTCGAATGGTAGCAGTCCCATCCCGATATGTTCAGTTGTTTTGAGGTGATGGTGCGTCAATGGAACCCTATTTTGCTAGTAGATTTAAACATAAAATATTACTCGAGACTGACCAGGATAAGTCCTAGAATCGTCTTTATTACGTCAATAATTCGTAGCTTCTTAATTATGAGCTCGAATCAAATTTCCCCTCGTCTGCGTTCCCTGAAATTTACAACGCGGGGCTCTTTAAGAAAAGAGTGAATAGGTTACTAACGGGAAAGCGAGCTCCATCTTCGGCCTCATCTTCACTTACCATCAGGTGAGATTAAGGTCTAATGCAATCGGGTCATAAATTTTTTTAATGGGTTTCTAAAATAAGCAAACTGGCCATTACTTTCGCACCATTTAAAATAAAAATACCTTTCTAAAATTTACACAAATCGAGTGTCGCCAATTAAATCTCCTCAAGTTTATAGATAAGTGACATTAGTCAACAGATGTCCCTTTAGCTCTGGGCCCAAACGACATATAGCAGGCTATTAGGTACAGATAGCCAGGGTCCGGTCGCCGGGCCGTCATTAGACCTCGTATCCAGTGACCACTTCATCTGACGTGAAGATCCCTACACATTAGTGTCTGTTTTTTAGTGGGTACAAGTAAAGTGGGGTATTTTGATACTGTTTCACGTGGGAAGTGTGAAATTGTGGATTTATTTACAAGGCATTTATAATTTTTTTTTTTTTCAAGTAAGAGCGAAAGCTAGTTTAACATTACGCACTACTAGTTTCCATTTCGAGGGTTAACCCTCGTTACTGAGGGATTGACTGTATCCCGGGACCATGACGAATATCATCTGGAAATTGGTACAGTGTTTCTGAATTTTACCCTCAAAATCCACATACAAAAAAAAAACTCATAAAATTAGCAGTCTCTGTTCTATATTATATGTATATTATTATAGCCAAGTTCTTGTAGTTCTAGTTCTCATGCAAATCTGATAGGAACTTTTTGCGTGAAAGAGTAACAAACTTCCATCCATAGAAACTATAAATAACAAAATAAATACTTTGAGATATATACTCATAGCAATTTTACATCTACATTGCTATTGTAAGAAAGATATTCAAATTCAAAACCATTTATTCAGTTTAGGCCCTCGGAAGGCACTTACGAAGGTCAAATTTATAGTTACTGAAGCTACAACTACAACAATCCTCTATTTTTCAATTCAGCAAAAGATCCCATTTAATCAAAAACCATCTAAAACTTCATATCACGTATTAATCTAAAGCAACTCCGCAGTAATGAAAACTTGCCGCCTTATCGCGAACTAAATTCACCAGACTCGTTAAGAAACGTTATTTAAACCTCAATTTTTTCCAAGGCTTCCAACCTCAAAGATTCCTGCCGGGAGTCTGGAGGAAATTGGCTAAACAAGATGATAAATGGTATTAGGAAGATGAGCTCGGTTCCTTTTAACGTTATTTTTCCTTATGACGCCGGTTAATAACCCGTATATTAACTCCGTCGATCAGTATTTATTTACGGAGGTTTTAGTTTTAAATTGCTAGGTTATTTTGAGTTTCGAAACAAATTTAAACTAATGGATTTTTTAAGCAATGTTTATCTTAAGAAGTGCTGAAAGGATTTCGATAAAATTTGGCACAGAGATAAATTATAGCCTGGAATAGCACATAGGCTCCCGGGAAAATGTAACATCCCTCGGGAACGCGAGTGAAACTGCGTGGAACACCTAGTTATTATTAATAAATGCAAGATATCAGAAACTTACTTATATATGACAATTAAAGGTTTTTTTTGTTTTAATACTTAAATTGATCCCTGGTTTAACTATCCCATAAATAGTCATTGAAATTTAAGCATTTTTTTTTAAATGACAGTCGCATCAACTTTAATTATTTGTTAAAATTTTGAGAGTGAATATTATAAAATGAAAATCGGGAGATAAAATAAAGGTACTGTAGTGAACGGGGGCCTAATTACAAAGAACTCATCAAATATGAATTATATATTTTAATATTTTAGTCCATAAAATTATTTTATAAAAAACCAATATTTATCCGTGCTCGCACACTGTCATTCTCTTTCTTTTTTTATAAAACGAATTTACTTATCAATTTAAATAATTGTCAGCCAGTTTTTTTTTTGCGTGTCGATCGTTCTGGCTAAATTTGTTTAGACCAGAATTCTGCCAGGCGTACTGTGTCGTCTGTGGCATTATACAGGTCTTCCGGCGTGCAAGATGAGGGGCAACAGTAATAACAACGGCTAGCATATACCTTCTTTACAGTACTTACATATAAATTTAAAAATGAGTTTCTTTTCGGTTTTTATCAGTTGAGGACTGACTTGCAAACCCGTGGTAAATTCAGTAACTTTGTTAAACTGAATAAATGGCTCAACATTTTTGAATTATGACACCGTTCTATATCGACTTTATATTGTGTTTGTTTCAAAATGTTAAAACAACAGCACACGCATTAAAATAATTGCAAAGGAACTTTGATAAGCAATAAGGTTTTATACATGCACAAATTTAAACACAACATCGACAGAAGTTACTAATTATATAGAGTACATACTTACAAATTACAAAGTTAAATGGCTTTAAAACAAATAGTAGTAGAGCTCCTAGTGCAGAGTTCATCAGGAGAAGTACCATCACCTTACCCATTTCCGTCGTGAAGCAGTATTAGTCAACACATATCAAGGTACCGAAAGAAATAGAAACGCTTTACTTCATATAGTATCGACTTATTGGGTATAGAGATCTATATAATAGTTATAAAAATGTCAAAATTTTAAGTTGATTTATTTTTAGTTTTTAGGCGGAAAATATAGGAATAGTTTCAAAGAACCTCTTCGTGAGAGTTCAAATCACGCTCACTAGCTTTCTTATTTCACCCTTTTCTTACTACAACCCCAATGAAGAAATACACGAAAAACGATTTACACTCATCACCGGACTCGATGTCAAATAGCCCTTTCGAATGGCGACATCCAACGGCTCTGAAGCTAACATATGCTCCAATTTCATCGGCACTAAATCACCGATGGACCTGACCCTAGATATATTGACCGTAAATTCCGATTATTATCTCCGAACGCGATTTTCATATCGATTTGCAGAGATGGAGATGGAGTCATTCGATGTATTATTCATATTACACTGCTATGGAGATTCGTTTGAGGATTGACCACAGAACCTATCAAGTCGGTTTTTGTATTTTATTTAGAATAACATTAATTATTTAATATACAAGGTAACAAGGTAAGGTATTAGAGTCAGACTATTCATAAGCGCTTGTAAAGGCTTATTTAAATAAAAATATTTGAATTTGAATTTGAACCCCAGTAGCCTCACTATGTGGTAAAAATAACTAAAGCATCACCTTTAGAAAACAAAACATTTGAATTCCGGTAAATTACCAAAATCGGTCCAGCCTTTGAAGAAGAGAAGGATACACATATGCATCTTTGATATGAGTTCGCTGCTAAATAAAAATCTATTAAAATTATAACGAAGTTGCCTCAACACGATTAGTAAACAAATAAAACACCAGAAACGAGCAATAAAATCTTATTCAAAACACATATAACATTGTTTGCACTAAACATAGTGGCCTGGATTGTGAAACGCTGAAGTGGCACGAGTCAGGACTCGTTCCAGACGCCTAAATTATTATAAATAGTTGGCAGAATAAACATAACTCGGAAGTATGCTCTGCACTCGCTTAAACATAAAGTTTCGAGTGTACCGTGTAGCATAAAGCATATTTTCAGAAATGTTAGGGTTGGGACACGTTTTTGGATATTAAGAAAGTGTACGGATATAAATTAAAGATTGTTTTGCTGTTGAGTTTACTTATTTGGGACTTAACAGAGAAGGAGATCCAGCAGAATTAGTAACTAGATTTTTGTATAATTTTACAATGCTTGGGTGTAGCGCTCGCTCCAGCAGGACACATAATTATGTACAAAATCTTATTTTGAAAAGAGTAATTGCTAAGTTTATTGCCGGCTCTTCTCAGTAAAAGCAACCTTCCGAACCGGTGTTAGAGTCTGACCATTCATAAGTGCCTGTGAAGGCCTATTTGAATAAATATTTCATTTCATTTCAATGAATTTCCGCAAGGCCACACCTGAGTCAATAAAATTAAATATTGTATTCTAGCCTTTTCAGAACTTAATTCATATATTTGGTTATCGTGTTCGAGAATAACCGTCGTTATACCTATTATAATGAAAAACATGAATGAACACAATATATTTCAGACGATGACAAGCAGACAGACAATCTAGCTGATAAGTAGGTGGTTGAAAGACGGGATGGCAAATGTGACTAAAGGGTAACTGGCTCTAAAGTGCTGGAACACGGATAGGTGGCGACAACTATCTTGACGGAAGCTAACCAAATGGGTACTTCAAAGTACCCAAAAATATATAATGTGTGATTATTAAGATTTAGATTTCGAATAGTTGAAGATAGAAGAAGATTTTTGCAGAGTATTTTATATTTGGACCCTAAAGAAAATTATGATGAAATAGACAACCAAATAACCTCTATTATACTCAACAAATCATCCCGTTTCACGTCCCATAAATAACTGTAGCGATATTACTATAAATGATCTGAAAGCGTTCATCTCAAGTACCTCTCGATTCGCTCGTCGGTATTAGATCAAAACGCACAGTTTGCTCGCCAAGCACTGCCCTGGGCATTAACTTAGACAAACAGACCACCCATTTCATATTATCTTGCCACAACACTAAACACACCATGGCTAATATCTTAATACCGTAGTGATGGGGTGATGTTATACCGATTGTCGATGTTTTTTATGATTTTATTTTGTTTGATGGGGGCTTTTCACTACGTCAAAACGATATAAATTGGCTTAAAATACAATTATTTTCCCATATCAGTTGATATTGTATTAATTCTTGTAATAATTTTTAATAAATCAGGGAGCTTCTGAATAAGAATTAATTTTAATATGTTATTTGTATGAGCATAATGGGTAGTGTCAGATTGTTCTGTGTGTGAGTTTCAATATAAATGTATGAAGTATATGATCTCTAAAAGCCACTCTCAGCTTAGTTTTGTATCCGTGTTGTGTTAAAATAGTCCCAGGACATTTATCTATCGATATACACGTCCCATCACTACGAAGCACAGGTGCACTGGTAGCGATCAATTAGTCGATAAGCGGCGTGCTCGCGGACCACGGCTACCGACTACAGATACCGTATGCTGAGTTACATGCTGTGCAAATTCGTGTTTGTTGTTTTATTTATTAGTTAACTTAATTCAACTAGAATTATGAACAACAAAAAAGCGTTTCAAAGAAGGGTTAAATTTAAAATATAATAATTTTTATTTTTTAATTATTCGTAATTTTTGTTGGTAGTAAAGTAAGTCTAGTAGCAGCAGAGATCGTCCAGAAAAGTACTACCACCTAACCATTTTCCGTGAAGCAGTAGTGCACTTGTATTACTGTGTTTCGGTTAGAAAGGTAAGGGGGCCGGTGAAATTACAGGCACATGAGACTTGAATAAAATAATTAAATACACATCTTCATATCTCAGGGTATTTATTGCAAATGGCCATTGACTGGATAGTGGACTGGTTGGATGGTGGTCGTTTGGTGGATCATGGACCTCTTTATCATTATTTTATTGACTTTAAAAAACATCTTTATCCCGCTAAAGCTATTTGCTATAATCGTTTGAATCAACCAAAAAAATCTTAATTTACCCATGTAAATATCCTGAACTAAGCGAAGTTACGATTTAAGACAGAATAAGCAATGCACACAATTTTCCCAAGTGGGAATCGAACTCAGATTCACTTTCTAGTTGTTTAAAAATAAGTCAAATACATACAACGATGTGTATCGAAAGAAAATGTTGATGCTTTCATAAACTGATACAAATATAGCTCAGTACATCCTTTAAGACCGTAACGAAGTACGGGCACTCCGCGGCTTACTCGAGGATTAGTCGAATCCGTCTCTCTCCCTCGTTTACTGCCACTTTCTCTTTCACTCCCGCCCGCCCAACTTTTATTTCCGGTTCCCGAGTTCGACTTCCGGCCGAGGCGACATTCTGTGACGGTGTTCCGGCGCAAAATATTCTTGAATACAGTCCCTGTTTTGGAGTTTCGCAAAGTTTATGTTAGTTGAATTTTAATTTCAATAATATTTTATTATAACATTTCTTGTTGTTAAAAATTATTGCTGAGAGATTTTATTAGATTCTTGACGCTTTATTTACCCAAAATAATATTCCAAAAGCATCTGACAGCTATGTGACAGATAATGCTTGTATCTTTCAAGATAATTATCGGATAGATAAATATTTTAACTGACGGATCCGTACATCTTAATAATATTATAAATCCGAAAGTTTGTGAGTATGGATCTTTGTCACTCAGTCAAGCAGTAGTAGTAGAGCTCTTAGTGCAGAGTTCGTCCGGGGAAGTACTACCACCTTACCCATTTCTGCCGTGAAGCAGTAGTGTACTTGTATTACTGTGTTTCGTTAGAAAGGTAAGGGGGCCGGTGAAATTACAGGCACATGAGACTTAACAACTTCACGTCTCAGGGTCGACAACGCATTGGCGATGCTCCTAGTGTTGCAAATGTCCATAGGCGGCGGTGACCACTTACCATCAGGTGGACCGTCTGCTTGTTTGTCGGCCCAAGTGGCATAAAAAAAAAAAGCAAAAATTACTGAATGGATCTGGTTGAAACTTGGCACATACTTAGAAAATACCCCGGAGTAACACATAAGATACTTTTTGTGCCGGAAAAATATTACACCCCTCGGGAATGCGGATGAAACCGCGAGGGACAGTTAGTTTAAATAATGGCTGCGTAAGAGTAAGGAAGTTCGTCAGTTCAGCTTCGATTTAAATAATTTATTTCTCAAAAAACATTACATAGTTCACTTAAAATGAGAAAATGTATGCAATTGCAAAATAAATATATTGTTCTTAGTAGGTATTGCATGGTCATCAGTTCGGTTTCACGAAGGGAAGATCTACATCCGATGCGGCAGCAACATTGCTGAGGCACATTTATGGCGCATGGGAGGATTCACAGGATGCGATTGGCATTTTTTGTGATCTGTCCAAGGCATTCGATTGCGTTGACCACCGTACGCTACTACTAAAACTTGACTTCTACGGAATTCGTGGAACTGCTCATGATCTTGTTTTATCTTATTTATCAAATCGCCAGCAAAAGGTAGGGATTACCGGCACAACATCCAAGGGCTCTTTAGTCGAAATGGGGGTACCCCAGGGTTCAATTTTAGGTCCATTTTTGTTTTTAGTATATATAAATGATTTGCCATATGTCGTAAATGACCTCACAGATATTGTCTTGTTTGCTGATGATACATCATTAATTTTTAAAGTTAATAGAAAAGACAAAGATCTAACTAAAGTTAATCATACTATGTCAATTGTCTGTGGGTGGTTTGCTACAAATAATCTATTACTAAATTCAAAGAAAACTAAATGCTTAAGGTTTTCTTTACCAAATGTAGCACAAGTAGATAGCCAAATAATAATAGATGGGAGCCATATTGATCTTGTAAATAAAACGGTATGTTTGGGTCTTACATTAGACAATAAATTGCAATGGGGACCTCAGGTTGATACTCTAGCTGCTAAATTAAGTTCGGCTGCTTTTGCTGTTAGGAAAATTAAACAATTGACGAATGTTGAGACGGCCAAATTAGTTTATTTTGCATATTTTCATAGCCTCTATTTTGTTTTGGGGAGCAGCAGCGGATGTAGAATCAATATTTATTATACAAAAAAGAGCAATTCGTGCAATTTACAGTATGGGTCCCCGTGAATCATTAAGAGATTTATTTAGGGAAATAAATATAATGACATTACCTTCACTATATATTTATGAAAATATAATGTTTATACGTAGAAACATAGGAATGTTTGAGTCAAAATTAGATATTCATAGTATAAATACAAGACAAAGGGAGAAGTTAGTTGTTCCATACTTTAGACTAACTAAAGTTAACAAGTCATTTCTTGGTAATTGTGTTCGATTTTATAATAAGATACCGCTTTCAATAACCAAAATGTCTGATCATAAATTTAAAAATTATATTAGGAAAGTTTTGAAAGAAAAAGCGTATTACAAGGTAGTTAATTATATTGAAGATAAAAATGTATGGAAATAGCTGCTCTCTGCACAGTGCACCTCTAAATCTCTTGTTTAAGTTGTAAGTACCTAATTATTGTTATTTTCTATTTTGTAGTCTTGTCATATTTTTTTTTGTTTTGTTTTTATTAATGTTACCTATAATAAGTATTTTGTAATTGTTAAATATAAAATTATGTAAAATTGAAATTATAAAATAGCCAAAAAGTCAGAATAGATAAAAATGTATATAACAAATAAAAAAGAATGTAACCTTGCTGAGTTTCTTGCCGGTTCTTCTCAGTTGAAGGCTGACTTCCGAACCGGTTGTAGCTTCAGTAACTTTAAATTTGACCTTCATAAGTGCCCTCCGAAGGCCTAAACTGAATAAATGGTTTTGAATTTTTGAATTTTGATCAGTCGGCATTATGGTTACCAGTTATTATTATCGTTTAAAAGGTACATTTTTAATCTTGTTTTAAAAGTGTTTATGGTTACTGACTCTTTAATAATTTTAGGAAATTTATTTACCACATTCAGCTACATAAATATTAAATACAATGAGATTATGGTCACCCACAAGAGAACACTCTCTTCAAATAAACTCATTTTTTTATCTTTTAAAGAAACATCGGAAAGAATACAATAAATTGAATACCCACATTCGTTTCAACAGAGCTTTTCGTCAACGTACGCATTAAGTTACCTTATCGCTTTAAGTATAAGGATGGAATTACATGCGAATAAATAAGATAATCCGGATTACAGCCAGGCACGGCGCATTGGAGTGTAGTTAATTAATACTTGACTGATTTTGCGACGTAACTAAATAGGATAAGCGAAGTGCTTTGATGGCGAGCTAAACTGTATGGTATATTCGGCTGAAATGGCAATAAAATATTAAAAATCAACCAGTAAGCTAAATATTTTTAATGAAAAAGATGATTGGATTTTTTTTTTTCATATTTTTAAATACAAAGTAAATTATTCAGTTTAGACCCTACAAGGGCATTTTTGTTGAAGGTCAAAGCTATGTTACCACTGGTCTGGAAGTCAGTCTTCGACTGAGAAAAATCGGCAAGAAACTTAAGTTGCATTATATAAGTTAAAAATACAAAGTCAATTTCAGTTTAGACCCTAGAAGAGACCCTAGAAGTGCACCTTTAAAACTCAAAGCAACTGATGTAACCACCAGTTCGGAAGTCCGAGAAACTAAAGATTATATTTGTATAATCATACTTATTTGGTTATTTTATTGATTGAAATAATAAACATTATTATATTAAGTCAAAAATTTACAATTAGGTTTGGATATTTAATGCCTTATCAAGGCTTAACTACGGCTATATATACTAGCTGTCCGCCGCGATTTCACCCGCGTTTATCAATATCATATGCCTATAACCATCTACGAATCCGCGTCGAATGGTAGCAGTCCCATCCCGACATGTTCAGTAGTTTTGAGGTGATGGTGCGTCAATGGAACCCTATTTTGCTCATCTTAATATATATAACTCTACTGAACGTGTGTATGTCACTGAACTCCTCCTAAACGGCTGGTCCGATTTGATGATTTATTTTGTGTGTTGATGTGGCTTCGAGAATGGTTTAGATTCACAATTGGACTCGATAGGTGGTGCTGGGATCGAATTCCTGCATTTTTGTATGGACTTATTTCAACAGGACAACGACTGTCCGGACAGCTAGTATATACATATATAGGTTGATTGATGAGAAAATCCTGGCACATTTCTTTCACACATGGTCATCCGACCCCAAACTAGGCAGAGCTTGTACAATGCTAACTAAAACTGAAATTGAATCCACTAATTATGACGTACCAGTCAGTCTGACTAAACCACTCAACATAACGTAGAATATAACATAGCATTGGTAATCCAGCCACATCCGTTACCGGCAATGTTCTAGCGAACAACGACGGGGCGGGACACTAGTCTGCGACTTATGTTCTACAGGATTTAGTGCTTGTACAACCGTATTGCTCGTTGGAGATGTAGATTAGATTGAACCAACGAGGTAGTGGGGTATGGCTAGCCATTTAAGTAGCTTAATAGATTCAATTTTACAAAAACAGGAGGGGGTGTTTATTCGAACTTAGATACTTGCACTCTATTTAAGTTTCATGACTATATTTAATCAGTAATTTAAACTATGTATGGTGTTTTCTGATTACTTATATATGACGGTATTGCGATTGACCTCAATCTCACCTGATGGTAAGTGAAGATGAGGCCGAAGATGGAGCTCGCTTCCCGTTAGTAGCCTTTTCACTCATTTCTTAAAGAGCCCCGTTGTAATTTTCAGGGAACACAGACGAGGGGAGAGAATTTCAACCTTTAGCTGTGTGCATGAGGAAGGAAGCTGCAAAGCGCTTAGTATATGTAACCTTACCCATTTCCGCTGTAAGGCAGTAGTGCACTTGTATTATTGTGTTTCAGTTAGAGAGGTGGGGCCGGTGAAATTACAGGCACATGAGCACAACTTCACGTGTCAGGATCGACAACGCGTTGACAATGGCTCTGGTGCTACAAATGTCCATAGGCGGTGGTGACCACTTACCAGGTAGACCGTCTACCCCAAAAGTCTTTTAAGTACCCAGAGAACACGGCAACTAGTCATTAAATAAAAGTCCTGCAGTCTGGAAAGATCATCTCATAGAGTCGCAGTAACATTAACAAATTAATCTCTCCATTGAAAAACCACAACTAACTCCATTACTGATGGCAAACTTTACTGTACGAGAACCGTGATAGGCTTAAGGTTGCTGTGCAATTTATAAGCGATAGCGATCGAATGGTTTTGGTGTGTTTTATAACGGATAATAAATAATTGGTACATTAATATGTCACCAATGATTTTATAGCTATATACTAGCTGTATACTTTATTAATATAATTTAATAATAATTATATTATTATTTGAAGACTGTTAAAGTTATGATCTAAATGAAATTACAGTACTTTTTTGCCAACTCTTGTCAAAAAAATATTTAATTATCAAAGTTTTTATTTTTTACTAGCTGGTAATTACCATCCTTGCATTGACATTGAGCACAATCTCAAGTATTATTAAACGGATATTAGTGTTCATAGCGGTTTTCTGTTCTCCTTTTATAATATTATGAAAACTGCAGACTTCAGAGAAATTGGCAAAATAAATTCTATTATAACAAAACATTTTATAATCTCGATAGAGATAGATCTTAGAAACCCACATTGCATCAAATATATTTTAATTCTTGAGCAATCTCTTGTAAAGGCCTTTTTAAAAATTTTGGTGTGAAACTACGACCGCTATCAGCCTATAACTTATTACTATACCGAAACCGATGAAGCACTAGTGAAAGATTAAGAAGTCAGCAGGCGAACATGCTTCCCTACTTTGTTGCCCTTTGGTTGATAGGGCTGGTCCATATAAGTATATCAATCATCCTAACTAATATTATAAATGCTAAAGTGCTAAAGTTTGTTTGTTTTACTTTTACGGCTGAATTACTGAACCGATCTTGGTGAAATTTGCCACAGACGTAGCCAATGATATGGAGATGGATATAGGCTACTTTTCATCAAGGAAACATGAGTAAAACCCCAGGAATCAGCTAGTAAAGTCATTAGAACTTAATTGTAATTTACAATAATATTTTTTCAAAGCCCATTTATTATATTTAAGAAAAACTGTTCAAATACATAATTTATTGCCTCGAATCATAAAGCATCCAACAATTCCATCTCAACGGACAATACAAAATTGATATCTTTTGAAACGTAAAAGAGTTCATATTTTATCTCCTCGCAGTTTGTGAAAAGAATTTTCAATTCAATACAAAGTACTTGTGTCGAATAAATAAAATCCTCACGTATTAGGTGTCAACCCTACTTCACCCACACAAGGTACTTAAGGACCGGGCGATCAATCAGCGGCGACGGTCCACGTGTACACACGCACGCACACACGCACGGGGGGCGCTAATGTAATAATAGTGTGCGTAATAAAATAAGGGTTCCCACAATAGTGTGATTTAATGGTACGTTATTACTGTAGATTTACGGGTTGTTTTATTTGAGCCAGATATTGGTGTTTTTCGCCTTTGATACTCTGTTGGTCGTCTTGGCTTTTTAGTATTGTATACAGGAATAACGGTGTGTTTCCGTTGTTGCACTTGAGATACACTTTTATCAAGGCTGTGCGGCATTTTCAGCCATTGTCACTTACTTTGGTGAGATTGTGGATTAAACAATAATTATGACTACGCATAATTAAAAAAAAAAAATTTTGTAAAAAGAAAAAGGTATCAGATACCGTAATTTAAAAAAATATTGTAGTCCAATGCTCTAATTTTTTAAAAGTTAATATAAGTAGAAAATTAGTTAATGTCTAACAAAACACATTCACGTTACACTTTTCTTTAATTTCTTAAAAACCTTTTCGAACGTAAATCATATCCGATTCAACTCCCTACATTTTATTTAGCATTTAACTTACGAAGTTAAATAAAATAACACTATTCCAAGAATATTTTTCGCTGGAGTGAAAATCGGGTAAAATATTTTCTTAGCAAACTGCATTTGCAGTTTAAAAAATTGACGCTAAAGTTCAGACCGCACTCCGCATATACCAACAATTTGCCTCAAATTGAACTTCTTACTCCACAGACACCACCATCTTTACCCTGAAAAGATACCGTCATAATGGCAGCGGTTTTTTTATACCACATGGGCTGACAAACAAGCGGACGGTCCACCTGATGGAAAGTGGTCACCGCCGCCGCCGGACATTTGCAACACTAGGGGCATCACCAATGGTTGTCGACCTTGAGACGTGAAGTTGTTAAGTCTCATATGCCTGTAATTTCACCTTACCTTTTTAACAAAAAAACAGTAATACAAGTGCTACTGCTACTACTGCTTCACGGCAGAAAGGGATAAAGTGATAGTACTTCCCCGGACGAACTCTGCACTAAGAGCTCTACTACTCGGGATTTTTTTAAGCAGCAAAATAAATTGATAAATAATTATGTAACGATTTAAAATCGTCAGGTATTTGATATGCCTGTCTGTGTGCTTTGTATCTAGGCATAAATCTACACTAATATTTTTAAGAGAAAAGATTTTTATTTTTGTATATTCGTATTTTATATTGTAACGAAACTTAAACACGGTCGACGGACGGATTTTAATTATCATTTTACCAATAGAAAACTACTTTATCCAGAAGAAACATATTATTGCCCAAGATACAATAGATCCTTCAGGAACGCAAGTAAACCAGCGAGACAAAAGCTAGTATCTAACTATTCATTTTAAACCAATATTCAAAGCCTTAATCTAAAGCTCATTGCTAATTAAGTCACAAAAAGTGAATCATTAAATCCTCGTTAATTACAAAGGTAAATCTAGACAAATTGTACAACTAGGATTTGTAATTAGTTACGTAATGAGATGTTAATGCCGAGAGGTATAGCCGCCGCCGTCGATAAATTCTACGAGATCTGTCGAATTTGTATAAATTACAGAAGTTTTTGTGATCAGTGTTTTTGAAACAAGAATAATTGGTATAAAGTACAAGACCTAGTAAAATGTTGATTTTAGTTATCTATTCTTGTCTAAATAAGTAACTTGAAATTTGGCTGGTTGGATTTTGCATCACAATCTCACCAATTAAGTGATAATTTGCCAAAGTGAACTAACTGGATTTCAAATACGCTACCATACCACACTTAAAGTGACTGTGGCGATAGATTTTCAACTTGAGGGTAGCCAGACAGGCGGGTACTACAAACTACCTCACCACCAAAAGCTCAACCTCATTGTAGAATTCAACTGGTGAAATAGAGCCAGTGGAAAAAAAAATAAAGGCCAAATCGCTACACGCTCGCATAGCGACCCCAGCCCAGTGAGAAAGCTCTTGCAAAATTATGAGTGAGCGTCGACTGACAATTTATCTGAGACGCAACACTGCGACTATGCATTAGACGTATTCTAGAGTGAAATAGGCTGGAATCGTGCTGGATGGCTTTATTGTACTATGCGACTATTATATTGTTCTGCGATGTTGGTAATGGTATGCTTTTATGATATTTCTGTTTGTGAAAGATGCTTTAATTTGTGGCATGGGTTAGGAGTTTGATTAAGTTTGCAGTCAAATTAATCAATCTTAATAAGTTAAGGAAAGCTATATAGTGTAGTAGTAGCTTCAGTAACTTTAAATTTGACCTTCATAAGTGCCTTCCGGAGGCCTAAACTGAATAAATGGTTTAGAATTTAGATTTTTTTTGAATTTCGAGCTATAATAAATGGTCGTAAAGGATTATTTGAATATTTTTTTTTTATAATGTACATACTAATTTTACAAATTGTTAGATTTTGTATGGAGGGATTAATCTCGGAAACTACTGGTCCGATTTCAATAATTCTTTCACCGATAGAAAGCTACGTTATAATAGGAAATAGGCTTATGTTATAATCGCGGTATACATCGATACCCCAGGAACGAGGGCAAAACCGCGGGACGGTAGCAAGTTTTTTAATAAAAACCTTTTTCTACTACTGCAACTAAAAGAATGACGTCACATTCAATTCGAGGCTATAAAGTTGGTGAATGAGACACAGTAAGGCTGCGCTGAGCTGGTCGTATATTGTCATATAAGAGCTGAGAGCACGTCATAATTCAGCACGTGGCTGCGCTCTGGCCGCATGGATGTAAATTATTGCCTAGATGTGGCTGTTACGCATATTATCACTTAGATAGAGAGCGCCATAAAATTATAGTGAAACTAACTGCCCCGGCGGTTTTACCCGCGTTTCTGAATGAATTTATATTGCTCTGGGATAAAATATATTGTATGTGTTAACACAGGTTATAAACTATCCATGTGCGAAGTTTAATTTAAATCTGTTCAGTAGTTTTTGCGTGAAAGAGTAACAAACAAACATCAATTCACAGTCACAAAAAAAATATTCATTTTCATATAGGAAAAAAGAATATCTATAAACATCGAATCATTGACTTAATAATTGAAACTAATAAAACAAAATATCAAGAAAAGAACAAGCCCAACCTTTAGTTATAATTTTTCATCAAAATTTATATAGAAAACATTTTCATAACCGCCCAATAATTTTCAATACAGTCACCGACGCAACGAGGGTTCGGAAAGCCGACCTCTCACGTGATTGTTCAGTTAGCGAATGAAACAGAGCACTATAACTTATTTCAAATTTGATTAATCCAACCCTTGGTCCCACATTATGCCACTTCCAGTACATTTTTACCATCCAGTTAGAGTAAAACTTACACAGGACTATGGTTTGAGCATGCGTGACGTCACGCCCCGGTCACGCCATAGTTATGAAGAAAATTCCCTATTCCCAACCTTAAGGGGCTTAGGGACGATGGTGGAATTCTAATAACTACTATATAGGTCATATCTGAATCTTAACTCGATTAATATAAGGGTCATTATTGAGGATTGCTAGTTGCGTCTGAGTCGAAATCTTAATAAATATTATTATAGCTGTTCCTCGTGCTTTTAACCGTATTCTTGCAGGATTTTACATTTTCCCGACAATAATCTATGTCTGTGCCATGTTTTATCTAGATACGTTCAGCCGTTCTGGCGTTATCTATCCAAACATTCACATTTACAATAGTAGAAATTATACCAGTATATATTTATATATATTTATACATAGCTATATAGAGTGCGTCTCGTCACACATATTTAAATTAAATAATTTATTCTATTTTATTATTTAATACAAAATACGGTTAATACAAGTATTGAATGCTTTCTGCCAAAAATCAATAAATAGTGTACGAATTTACTACCAAATTACGTTTGCGACAGCCAGAAGATTGAAAAAAAACCAAAATGATTTTATTACTTTAATTAAAATAAAAATTAAATTACAATTAAATGCCTAATGAATAAATCATTCCACTTCGAAGTAGGAATATGGAATGAATATTCTTACAAATAAAATGAAAATGAAACCATCGATTGACGTCAATGCTGAGTCGGCAATCTGCTGTTGGTATCCATCGATGCAACTGCAACGTCGGCGGTCTTCCTATAGTTGCACTACGTAATTCCTCCACCCTTAGAACGGCGACTATTTTAGCACGTTGAGTGAAAATGTTGCCGGAACATTGTCGTCAGGTGTTTCATTCCTTTTCAGGATTGCAGATGTAGATGGTTGATCCTTCTTCAAAGCATTCTTGCATTTGCATAGATATCGCCGGGTCATTATGACGATAGTGAGTATGCCCGCACACAATAGTATAGCATAAAAGGGAATTGTAGTATTATAGAAAGTATCTGATTTCGCATTATGCATTTCTAGAGAAGACTGCATCATCAGCTTATCTTGAATGCTGTGTAATCCTTGAAGATCAACGGAGTTCAGATTTATGTGTGTCGCTGTGATAGATTGTTTCTCAGCGTTATATGGTATCTTCATAAGTTTCAGGGGATGACCATTGATTTCATTATAGTCGTTTGCGATGGTGAATTCTTCCGATTTCAGGCGACATCCAATGGGAATCGTAGCGAGGAAACTTCCTTGGAGCGATGTATAATCCTTCTGGTTACAGGTGAGTTGTACTTTTGTTTGCCTTGGGAAGGATATGACGTAGTGTTGGTCGTCTAGTTTCTCCATGGCTTCTCTCAACAAGTTGACCGTTGTAAACTGGCAGGATTCCTGTATAACTTGGTTGGTAATTAACTCCTGGATGCAGTCAGATTTGGTGCGGATCTGATGGGTGATTCCCTTTTCGCAGAGATACCAGTTTCTTAACTTCGGGCATTCAGCCTCTATGTACACGAATGACATCTCGTTAGTTGCTAGGAAAGGGAAGGATGGGATAAGAGCCTGCCCGTGTTTGTTAGGTACTACTGATAATCTATATAAATCATAATTTGCTTTAGAAAAAATTGGAAATTTAAAAATAAAAACTATCTGTTTATCCACATAGTACGATCCTGGTTCTATAATATCGTAGTATTCTCTGAGCTCTAAATCTAAAATCTGTTCTGTGCTATAGATTATTTTTAATTTCTTAACCATTGATTCTAATATTTCTATATCTATCATAGAATGATGCGTACTAGAACTACGAATAAAAGCTAAACTATTTTCTATTCTAAGTAATTCTTGAGTAAGGTCCTCAACATTTTCGCTTATTACTTCTAAAAGTTGTGCAAATTTTGCGTATTTTATCAAGCTATTTTCTTTTAATGCATCACTCTTTAGTATTAATTCTAAAGTACTATTAATTTTACTTTGGTTATCTACTATTTGTGCCAGTACGTTACTATGTTTGAACATCCACTCTTTACTCATACTAATGTGATTGTTGACTTCGGTTACTATTTTATTCTGATTGGTTTCTAACGTTTTAATTGCCTCATTGTATCTTAAGGCATCATTATGATCTAGGTTTCCTGTTAAACTTTTTATAATTGATCCTAGTCCGTCTACAAGACCTCTTTTAACTCTATTGGGTTCCAAAGATTGTAATTGTTTTAGGATATTGCCAAGCTTACCAGTAAGATAATCTATTTGAATTTCGTAAAGAGAGTAAGTGTCATTAGTCATCTGATTTCGACAATTAAGTAATTGAGTCTGTAGTGAATGAACGTTACTTTCGATGTTGTTCAGTCGTACGTACTGTAGAAACGTATGATGGTGAGTAGTAAATCTCATGAGTCCAAGTTTGTAAGGTAGAAGTCCTGGTCCGTCATCGAGACTTTCAAGTTTTATCTCCTGAGGTCGCGTCATTGGGAGGATGGTTATTAGTACGATTCTGTAACAAATTGGCAGCTTTAGGAACACGTTTAAGTCTGGATTTTGCTATAGGTCCACGCTTTTTAGATGTATATATATGGATTGGTAGGTCAGCTAAAACTGTGTCTTGCGTATAACGTGGGGCAGTCTTTTGTCTACTAGCAAGAGGGTTCTTTACAAATACTTGCTGTTGAGGTGCATATTCCTTTTCAGGTTCGCGAGTTTTATTTCTATTATCAATTAGCGCTGTACGGTTACTAAGTGTTGAAGAGTTAATTATGTCAAATACTTGTTTCATTCGGTCTCTATGAGCTTGACTGTACTGCTGTAATAGTTGTTGTGTTAAATCGATGTCCTTGCAGTCTCTAGGGTCAAAATGTCCATTCAATAAGTCAAAAGGTCGGCACCTTGTAAAACTATGTATAGAGCTGTTATAGGCTATAATGGCATAGGGCATAAGATTAACTATAGGTTCATCTCTATGCTGTAACTTAAGAATTCTGAGGTGTTCTAGAATAGTTAAGTGAAATCGTTCAATATTACCGTTATCATTTGGCGAGTGAGCTAATATTCTATGATGGTTGATCTTATGGAGACGTGTAAATTCCATGAACAACTGATTAGTAAATTCGGTTCCATTATCTGTAATAATAGTCATAGGGACGCCATGATGGGTACAGTAATGCAAAAGGGCTTGTAATATACTAACAGCCGTTCCATCACGAAGGTGATAAGCTTGACCGTATTTAGTGAATACATCAATGAAAGTAACGTATTTTTCACTATGCACAGTAAATAGATCCATATGGATTATTTCAAATGGTTTGGTGGCTGGGGGTACAACATTAAATTGAGGTCTGACCGGATTTCTATCGTACTTGGCTTGACCGCAGATGGTACATTCATTTATGAACTTCGTTATTTGGTCTTTCATTTTCGGCCAATAATACTTATTAGACAAAGCTAAATAGCACTCATTAATTCCGCGATGGTTAGTCTTACCATTATGATAGTGGCAAATAATTTCTTGTTGCCGCAGATATTCTTTGACATTCTCTAACTCGGATTTGGTTAAAACAAGATTCAAAGATGAGCTTTTGAACTTGTCCTGTATGATGGGAATTATTGAATACATAGCCAATGTAGGACTGATTAAGATAGCTGTCTTAACCTTGGGATTAACGTATTCTTTTATGGCGTTAATCACATCATCCTCCAGGTTATTTTGGGAAAGTTGAATACTGGTCCGTGTGTGAGTGTCAAATGGTTTAGTTACTGTCGGTCGTCTTTTTACGTCATTAACCACTGTAAGATGTATTTGTCGATGGAATTTATTGAGTGGTTCGTCAGTTATGGGAATTTCTAAAATTGGGTTTTCATTACTTGTATGTACCGTTTCAGTAGAGGAAGTTGCTTGCACAGGAATCGTTTCAGATGGGTTGCCCAGTAAAGAATTTAGTTCGTCAATTTCATCAATCAGAGACATAGCTTCTTTAGTATGAATTTCAATACGTGACAGAGCGTCAGCATTGGTGTTTGATTTTCCTTTTTTGTAAATTACTGTAAAGTCATATTCACTGAGTCTGAGTCGCCATCTTGTAAGACGTGAATTTGGTTCTTTTAAATTCATCATCCACTGCAATGGTTTATGGTCAGTCAAGATTTTAAATTTTCGTCCAAATAGATAGGGTCTGAAATATTTTGTGGCCCAAACTATGGCAAGGAGTTCCTTCTCAATAGTACTGTAATTTATCTCGCTTTCATTTAAAGTTCGAGATGCGTAACAGATGGGCTTGTCCGATCCTATTGGACCTTGGGATAGTATAGCTCCAATGGCTACATTTGAAGCGTCAGTTGTTAAATTGAATTCTTTACTAAAATCGGGGTATTGTAAAATGGGGTCGTTAGTTAGAAGAATCTTACATTTCTCAAAACAATTTACATATTCGGTGTCAAGAGTGATCTTCCTACCTTTTTTCAGACATTGAGTAAGTGGTTTGGTGGTACGTGCAAAATCTGGGATAAATTTTCGGTAATAACCGAGAAGGCCAAGGAATTGCTTAATTTCTTTTGGAGTTTTTGGAATAGGGTAGTTTTTGATTGCAGAAATTTTGTCGGGGTTCGGTTTAATACCGTCTTTACTAATGATATGACCGAGATAAGCTGTTTCAAGCTTCAGAAACTCAGATTTGTCCATCTGGATCTTAAAGTTGGACTCTCGAAGTCTTTGAAATACCTTTTCAAGGTTAGTCATATGCTCTTGAAGGGACGTGCTAAATACTATAATGTCATCCAAGTAAACTAAGCAAATGTCATTTTGAAGTCCTCTAAGGACATTATCCATCACACGTTGAAATGTAGATGGAGAATTTTTTAGTCCCATCGGCATTCGAAGAAATTCGAAATGACCATGCTCAACATTAAACGCGGTCTTTTCGATATCCTGGGGATCCATTTCTACTTGATAGAACCCACTTGCCAGGTCGAGGGTTGTAAAATATTGGCATTTCCCTAATTTGTCAAGTACGTCACTAATATTTGGAATGGGATATTTGTCGTCCAATGTCTTTTCATTTAACTTCCGAAAATCTACTACTAATCGCCATTTTTGCTTTCCAGAGGCATCAATTTTTTTTGGTACTACCCAGATGGGGGAGCTCCATGCAGATTCCGACGGTTGTATGATACCTTGATCTAACATTTTTTTTATTTGGTCCCTAACTTCCTGTCGATGAATGAATGGATACCGATAACTTTTAGCGTGCACTGGCACCTCGTCAGTGGTCCTAATACGGTGTTTGATTTTATTAGTGAAAGTTAGTCCCTCTCCTTCAATATAGAATACGTCTGAGTAACGAGAGCAAAGAGTTATGAGGTTAACTTTTTCCTCTTCGTTTAAATGATCAGTCCGTAAACGTGAAACCACATCTTGTACGCGTGTCGATACTTGTTGAGTACGAGCGCACTCGGTATTAAATAATTCCGCGTGTGCCGGACGATCAAGTGAAAATATTACGTCGTTTGGTGTTGGGTTCTCAATTTCTAAATATCCACGGTTATTAGTTACGGCAGTAATGCATTCGTGAACTATACAGTTACAGAGCACTTGTTCGCAAATGAAAGCATCACCGTCGGTAACATCCACAGGGATACGAATAATTTTTGAAGTCCGAGCCGGAATAATATCTTCGTACAGATTTACATTACATGAGTTATACATTCTTATAGGGTTAGACGCAGTTCGGGTCAATAACTGACCTTCTCTTAAATCTATACGGGCTTCCCAACTAGTCAGTAAATCTAAACCTATAAGTCCATCGAAATAGTCATGAAACCGATAAATGAATAACTTCATACTATCAGCGTCATTGAATTCTGTGAAACATGGCAAAGTAATAGAATAGTCATTCTTACTTGTCGCGTGTATGTTTGTCACCTCAAATGGATCGAAATTGAGAGGATATTCAGCAAAGTATTTCGCGACGGCCTCAGGGCTTATAAAAGATTGATTGGCACCCGTGTCTATCAAAAATTTCAAAGGGGGGTCCGCGATTTGAATATAGGGTAGTTGTCTCTGCGTCTGAAGATTTAATTCTATTTTGGTTTTGGTAAAATAGGAACCTCCTGAAAATCCTGTTCAGCATGGTTAGATACTGCCTGTGGCTGAGAATCAACGAAAAGTTGGTTATCCATATTCGTATTATAATAATTTAAATCACAAGTGAAACCGGGGGTAAAGTCAGTATCCGTATAGTCGGTGTTGTAATTGTACTCCGGTTCTAGATAATAGCTGTAATACGAGTCGTCGTAAGCCGCACATTCATTAAGGTTCATTTCGCGAGTTTTGAAATAATTCGCTGGCGGCGGGTTCCCTAGCTTATTCCAATCATGGCCTGTTACCATATTGGTTGGGGGTAAAACCTTGGGAGTAAAGCGTTGCACTCCACTCATAGGCTGAGGGCCTTGTGGTAGATTATTTCGGGGTGGTAATCTAAAAACATTACTACGTGGATTATAGTTAGGTGGCCGTGCACCGAACATTCTCTGTGTGTTCGTAGGCATGCGATGTTGAGATTGAATCGGTTCATTAAATTTGAAAGGTTGAGGCGGGGGCCTCATGGGGCGTTGTCCTACTGGAACTGGCCAGTTAGGAGCCGGTAACTGAAAGTCATGTGGTCGTGGAGGAGCATAAGCAATTGGTGGTAGTGAGGGGGTGACCTTAGGGGTCGACTGTCCTTTTGGGGGCTCGTTGCGTTGCTGCAAATACATAATGTTTAATTCTTCTTGTACATATTCAAGAGCTTTTTCGATAGTGATAGGCCGCATACAACGTATACGGGACCCTAATGGTTCTTTCAAGCCGCGAACATATGCTTGCATGGTGACCTTTTTGTATAACTCGCGTTTTGCTTCTATAGTGGTCGCTATGGTCTCATGTAAAGAAACATATGTCATTATCGTACTAAATAAAGTTTGGCAATGATCATAAAATTCTTGGGGCGTTTTACTACCCTGCATAGCCATAGAAAGGTCATTATATAACGCTGTCTCGTCGCGTTGGTCAGAAAAATTATTTACTAAGGCAGTTCGAATGCCTAACCAACTCTCTGGTATCCCATTAGAGTTAATAGTACTCGCAGCGGTTCCGGTTATCTTATTTAGGATTCCGTTCAACAAACACAAATTCGAGAGTTCACTACCGGGCGTTTTACTAAGGTATTGTGTCACTAATGAGTCACAAATTTTTATAAAACGTGTGAGCACGTTAGGGTTACCATTGAACTCTGGGACAAGGCGAAGGGCCTTATAAATGACGTCCGGTTCATGGGCCATGGTTACGCTAAATAAATTGTCTAGTTCTAAATTATCTAATTCTAAATCCCTATTACTATCTACTGTTTGTCGACGGGCCTGATGCGATTCAGGTTCCCGCGAACTAAAGGCTCTGGGATGGTAAATCTTGAAGTTTAAGATTTCAATGGGAGCAACACGAGAATGATTCAAGTGTACTTACAAGTATTTCATCTCTGGTTTCTCTCCGTGAATCGATTTCTTGATTCTCCTTCCGGTCTGCAGCAGGTCCGTGAGATTAGGATATCCGAGATGGTGCTTGATAGCCACCCGGGCGACTCGTGACGTGATTATCGATATGAGATAGGTCCCGACGTCTCCCGCGAATATCCTACCGACTGCGCCAATTACGTTTGCGACAGCCAGAAGATTGAAAAAAAACCAAAATGATTTTATTACTTTAATTAAAATAAAAATTAAATTACAATTAAATGCCTAATGAATAAATCATTCCACTTCGAAGTAGGAATATGGAATGAATATTCTTACAAATAAAATGAAAATGAAACCATCGATTGACGTCAATGCTGAGTCGGCAATCTGCTGTTGGTATCCATCGATGCAACTGCAACGTCGGCGGTCTTCCTATAGTTGCACTACGTAATTACCAGACATAGAATAAAGAAACAAAGACATGTAAACAAATAATAATTGTCATGAATGAGAATCGACCTAACGACCAAGCGACTTGTCAATATCTCGCAGTAGGTACCACTTAGTAAATTAATGGCGTAAACTACAAACTTCCAATTTGAAACTACAATTATCATTTATCATAACAATTACATTTAACTCGATTGAGTTTCCAAGTTCATGCGGTAACTGAGAAGTAACGCAAGATTCTCATATCATTACCTCACAGCGGAAGTGGGGGCCGAGTGGGGCCCACGGGGGGGACCGAAGGGGGCCCAAGGGGGACTTATTGCGTTCCATATTACGGCGACGTTTATTACGAGCTGAGAGGGACTTGAGAGGTCATTTCGTTGATGAAAATAATTGATATGGGAGTTTTTACGAGCGTCTTCCTCTTTTATAAATAAAGTAATAGTTTAATTCTTTCTGTGTGTGCGTGATCCTTATATTTGCTATGATATTTATTCGGGTTTTGGTTTGGCTTTGAATTACTTCGAATCTAGCTTTCGCCTCTCACCTTTTACGTATTAATTCAGGAAATATTGTATCCATCTTATTTGAGTAATTGAGTTATGAACATCCAAACATTTTAATTTCAGATTCAATAAACTTGGTGCATACTTAAGACTCTGAAATTCTTAATTGGTGCCTACTACGAGCCTATACATTAATCATTAAAATATGGGAGTTATTTTTAAGCGACGACAGAAAGTAACAATTGACAGAAAAACAAATTAATTTTTCTTTATTATAGCCTGACATTTGTACGACTGATTAGAGTTTAAAACAATCTTGACATGAACTAATAACAAACCTCGACACTGGCAAAAATAAGTCCTAATTGGGGTTGCCATACTTAATAATAAGGAAACGAGGAATCGTAACAAAAGTTAGAGTTGCCTTTTCAAAGCCTACGAGCTATTTAATATCGAAATAGCGCAACAACTAGAATGGGCAATGTAATGTCGAAGTTTCAGCAACTAATACCGCTCGGCAACTATTACAAATATTACAGAGCTGTTAGTAATAGTTTCGTTGTTGATTATGTACCGTGGAAGCGTTATTGTGGGCCCATTGACTTGTGCTTGGTTATAAAAAAATATTATGTGTTTTATATCTATCTTTATAAGTCTGAATTGAGAACAATAAATTTGTAGCTATATGCAATATATCATTTATCTGGTTTCCATAGTACAAGCTCTGTTTAGTTTGGGATTAGATAGCCGTGTGTAAAGAATGTCCGGAGATATTAATTGTTAGGGTTATTTTTCTTCAGAGACAATTAATCAAGTCGTAACCGTATTTCTAAAAAAAAAATACATCACAATAAATTCTACAACACAATTTAGTCAATCTAATTGCTTAAATAACATAAACCGTTTGTAAAAGGCTAAATACGAAACAATAGACATGTATGGAACCCCCCACCGCGCACGTCAAGCCCGGATAATCCGGGCCGTGGACAGGTTAATCCGTCCGTTGTCCGGGCATGTCCGGACAAAAATCTAACAACTATTTTGAACCCGACCCCTGTCTATTGTTCGTAATTTATTGCCCACTTTCATAAAAGTTTACAGGTTTGGAAAAAAACAGATTGTGCTCTGCACCGGATTGTCGCATCGCATTTTTATGAAAAATTCACAGAAATGGATGTGCAATAAAATTTTAAATGTTTGTCTAGAACTAGGTATGTCCTTTTAATGACACATAAAAATATATTTTTCGTGTATATAGTTAGGTAGGTACTCGCTTGAATCCATCAAATTATTGAAGACATCAAAATATTTTTCGTGTGACGGCTCCGATACTGTTTTACGTTAACTGGTAACTGTAGGTACAGCTGGTGTTAGCCTTTAAGTAATTGTTACACCTTATTATAAAATTATTAGTAATGGGATTGTGTAAACAATTTTTGCCTGACCTACTAAATAAATAAATAAATATTGAACTTTGTTTAATGCAGTATCAAGATTTTAGACAAGTGTTTTAATATTATTCTATTGCCATAAAAAGTATTTCAAGGATCAATCTATCTAGAGCGATTCTAATTTAAGAAGTCTAAAATATTTGGGATATTATAAAATATATAAGGATCCTTAATCCTTAATATCTACACCAATATTATAAAAAGAAAAGATTAGTATGTTTGTGTAATTTTATTTTTCTTCATAACAACTGGGCCGATTTTAATAATTCTATCACTATAAAAAAATTACATTATCCAGAAGTAACATAGGCTATGTTATAATCCCAGGACAGATTTGATCCTTCGGGAACGCGAGTGAAACCGCTAAACAGAAACTAGTATATAGATAGTTACATAGTTCTTTACACCACTCAACTAAATGGCTTACACCGCTATAATCCGTACATGACAGTGACCGTCCGGCGCCCGGGTGATCACAATTATCCGGTTGAGATAACCGGCAACCTGCAGTTAACCGGTTAACGCGCGATAATGACCTAGCATATTGAATCGGATGGCCTATTACTACCAGATTAACAGGGGAAAAGAGTGTTCTATTACACCACTTTTTAAAAACATTTTTTTATTGCGAGGGGTAAAATCTCTTTATAGGGGTAGTTTGTTATTGTATGTAAGCTGACTATATTATTTTGGACATTTACTACGCTATTTTGTGATAACCCTTATAATGTTAAACAAGGTAATAAAAAGATTTTTAAAACGTATGAGAAATTTTGAATATCACCCCTTACATACAAACTTAAAACTTTACCTCTTCATAACATACTAGCTGTCCTCTGCGGTTTCACCCGCGTTTGTCGATAACATATATAGCTTTTAACCATCTACGAAAAATATCGCGTCGAATGGTAGCAGTCCCATCCTGATGTGTTCAGTAGTTCTGAGGTGATTATGCGTCAATGGAATCCTCTTTTCCTTATATACTCGTATATAGTAATAGTTGACAGGCAAGTTGGCTTGGTGGTTAGCGACTCTGACTGCCAAACCGAAGGTTGCGGTTTCGATTCCCATCCAGGACAAACATTTGTGTGCATGAACATGTCTGTTTGTTCTGTGTCTGGGTGTAAATATCTAAATTAGTATGTATTTAGATAAAAAAGTTGTACCTATATGTAGTAAATCAGTTACCTGGTTTCCATAGTAAAAGCTCTGCTTAGTTTGGGATCAGATGTTCGTGTCTAAAGAATGTCCCAGGATATTTATTTCATTTATAGTAATATAAGTGTAGATTCTCCAAATAGCCTAGACTCAACAATTACAAATTCGAAATACACAGCTACAGATAATCATTTTCACGCCCGCATGATTCGTAGCATTGTTTTTGTGTTACCAGTAATTCACGCTGTGAAATGTAGCCGAATTAATAATGGTTACACGGCGATAAAGCAGGTGCGATAGCTTTGTGCGAGCGAGATAGTGTTATTGATGACGGGATCTGTAATGATTGTCAGTTTGTGGAATTGTATTCAGGATATTTGGTTGTTTTAGATTTTTTTATCATTATATAATTAATTTGTTAGTTGATGATTTAAATTTATTATTAAATTAATTAATTGATCCCTTTATAAAAAATATATAGATCGGTACATACATATATACTAATAATAAAAATGGAGATGAGAACCTGATCCTTTTCTCTGTAGACGGACAAAAATTATTAGGCATATTAATATTAGGTTGGGGAAAAAGTCTTTTCGCAAGAACATAACTCCAAATTCAAATTAGGAAAATGTGTGATTTGCATTTGTTTTTCGTACCGCCAAGATGAGTGAATCTAATGAAGAAATTCGATTCATTTTAAAATTTTACAACAAAAAAGGTAAAAATGCAATACAAGCCGCGAAAAAAATTTGCGATGTTTATGGACCTAGTGCAGTGTCTGTGAGAGTAGCACAAATTTGGTTTAAGCGTTTTCAGCTACAAACGTTTAAAATTAAAACAAATCATCGTCCCTAATAGTATTATTAGAGGGGAGTATTATGGGAGTATTCCCATACACTTATGAAAACAAAAGCTACTGAAGTTCCACCATTTCGGAAGTCAGCCTTTATTAACTGTTCCAGGAGCAAAAATCAATGATTTCAAACTTAAACTACAGTTCTCAGTTTTAAGATTCACATTCCAATGGCGAGATATTAAGTCTCATCGTGACATGTAGGAGAGCAATGTCACCGTTTCTCTAACCCATTACCAATTCCAATCTACTTAATCATTTCTAAAGAAACAGGAATCGAACCCGGAACCTCCAGTCTCTCAGCCCAGTTCCGACCAATGAGGCGACTACAAGATTAATTCCAGTAATTATACTTAAGCTAACCATAATAGGCAAATATTAAACAATCTGAACTTCAAATACGCGGAGAGTAGCTACCTAAGGCGTCAGCACACTCCCCCGCAAATATTTGCTCCTAAAGTTAATTTAAACAGGGGTTATAACACTGTAAACATACAAACAAACACGCGTTTACAACGTTTATAATAAATTGGGGATTAGTTGGGTTATTTTGGGGCTGGGGCGAGGTAGGAGCGGGAGCGGGAAGAGTTTTATTTTTGTGAGAAACAACAGTAGAACGAAGAGAATTGAAGTTTATAAAAAATAATTGCTAAACCTTTATAGAGTTTACACGGTAGCAATCATTTTTCTATTAAAAAAAACATGTTTTTTCAATAATCATTCTATGTGATATGACGCCAACGTAAAATTGATTTTTATGTTATTACAAATATTTTGATCATCTGAAAATGATTTATACTTATTACATTAAAAATAGCATTAAGATTGCAATTTGATCTTCTACTTATGATATAGCAGAAGCATTTATTTAAGCTCAGAAAGTTACTTTGAAAATATATTTCTATGTCTTTATAGTTTATACAATTTTTTTGTTTTTTATGTAAATTTAGAATAATCTCACAAATTTAATCACTTTAATTAATCAATAGTCGGACAAAATTCTACAAGTAAACAACCAAGATTTACGTTTAATATTTGAGTGTGAAATAAATCTAATTTCTTAAATAAATTAGTAGGCAGAGAAAATAGCATATTAAAGTTCAAGCTAATCGCTGTCGCTCAACACTGTGCACCACACACCACACCTTAACCTCATCGGTGTAAACGTTTCCGTTAATTAATTTAATTAAATCGAGTGGGTTCTGGCCTATTTTGCAGATTTATTAACGCTCTGTAGATTTGTTGAGTAAATACTAACATTCAAAATTGTTTTCGTACGGTTTGGCCGAGTTAATTGAATTAAAATAATTTATTAGCGAATAAAACAATGGTTCGTCATTTAATTGCTTTTTGGTAGCGATGAATGCTCCCACTCAACTCATCTCGAGGGTGTTGGGAGAGGCAGCTAGAGAGTATATCTAAGACACACAGACGCAGTATTAAAGGGGATTGGCATCAAACAGGCGACCGATCAAAGAAACCGGTCACGAAACACGATGGTTTCCGTATCATTATCTATAAAAACGGCAAAAAAAAACCTGAGTATGAGGGCCTCCTTAAATATTTATTATATTTGTTTTTTTTACCGCCAACAGAAATACATCATCACTGAAAATTTAAACTCTCTAACTATCACGGTTCATGAGATACAGCCTGGTGACAGACAGAGAGACGGACGGCGGAGTCTTAGTAATAGAGTCCCGTTTTACCCTTTGGATACGGAACCCTAAAAATCAACTAAACCTTATGTTACATTTATTGAAACGAAACTGAAACATACATATTGCGCCAACCCCATATAATTAGAAACGGTGCGGGCTGATGATTTATAAACACATATAAATAAATGCACGATTAATTGAAAAGCATTTTGTTTATTTAATTGATTGATTTTTTTGACATTTGCTACACCAGGGGTATCGCCAATGCATTGTCGTGATTTAAAGTTGTTAAGTCTAATGTGCCTGTAATTCCTTTCTAACCGAAACACAGTAATACAAGTGCACTACTGCTTCACGGCGGAAATGGGTAAGGTGGTAGTACTGCTCAGAACGAACTCTGGATTAAGATCTCTACTTCTCAAAATTTTGTGAAAAATAATCCAGGATATTTATATATTTGTTTAAATAACAGTTACGAGCTGCTACTCAAAAGCTTAATAAGCTTTACTACCACATTATCAAGTCTCGGTGGTCCTACGTAAGAAGCTCGGCTAGAGTCAGTCAAATATACTTAATGTGGGCCATTAATCAATCGAAGTGATATGTTCAGCAGTGGACTTACCTGGGCTTAAAATGATAGACATGAGAATATAATATCTCACGCCATATTTTGGACGTGTACTTGGCGCAAGACACAATTGTGTCTCCGGATTAAACATTTCTACCTTAATTTACAACCGGAAATATTGTGATGACATACCTGAAACAAAAATATAATTCGTTAATTCATTTAATAAGATTTTTCAAAAGAAGGAACAATTCTTCTTGATAACTAAATTCCATTCGAAAACTAACTTATATAATACAAATAAAAATCAATAGAAAAACCATGCTGTGTATTAATAAAATGTAATCGCATAAAATGGCGAAATAAAATCGCAAAAAACATCGAAACCAGACACTTCAATATTCGCCTACAATCGGCTAGACAATTGCACTACCAAACAGAGAATAACTGTTCGCCTGTCTGTCCCACGTCGTATTACTAAACGTAACGGACGGCAGCACAACTTAAATGTGTTCCCGCAAAATGTTTATATTTATCTACTGTTTTAATTATACTGCACAATCGAAATTTCAAATGTTTTTTAATATTGTAATAAAGATTTGTGGTGGATAGTGAAATAATATTGAAGATTATGAATTTTTAAACCTGAGTTTTGATACAAAAAGACATGCAGAGTCCAAAATTAGGAACCTATGGTGGGAATTTGTATTACAACCACCATCAAGTTGTTTAGATTTTTTTTTATACCATTTGGGCCGACAAACAAGCATACGGTCCACCAGATGGTAAGTGGTCACCGCCGCCTATGGACATTTGCAACACTAGGGGCATCGCCAATGAGTTGTCGACCCTGAGACGTGAAGTTCTTAAGTCTCACTCATGTGCCTGTAATTTCGCCGGCCCCCTTATCTTTGTAACCGAAACACAGTAATACAAGTGCACTACTGCTTCACGGCAGAAATGGGTAAGGTGGTAGTACTTCCCCGGACGAACTCTGCACTAAGAGCTCTAAGATTGAAGATAAAGCAGAACCTAGAATCCAACGATCAACAAATGTAGAAAGTTTATAAGTATTACATAAAAACAATTACAAAGAGATAATTTGAAGACAACTCCAGTGATATTAATGAAAGCCTCAAAACATAAGATAATAAACCTGTCAACAATAAAGAAGAAAAGAAAACCAATACCAAAATTTAAATGACTACAGTCCCTAACATAATGAAGGTAATATTTCCTTCGATTAATACCAGCATTTTATCGAAAACTTTCTCACAATAAATCCCCAACAGCATGTTCATAAAGCGTAATTCGAGAATAATGACACATCAAGCTGCCATGCTCCATAATGAAGTCGAAGTATAAATATAAAACGCGCAGCCGGCTTTGCAATATCGAAGGAAACAAATGGGTCACTCCGTTTAATTAAACTTCATACTTTGAGTCTTATTTATAGTGTTTTTAGAGTAATAATCTGAGCGCTCGTAATTAGTTTATTAGAGAAATTTATCATTATGGTTGCAGGGATGATGCTTTCATATTATTTTTAACTCTATCGCCACTCTATACGTTTCAATATCTGGTTGTTTTATCATCGCCTATATTTCTTTTTACTTAATACAATACATTGAGAGGTAAGGTAGGTATCCTAAAAAACTTGAAGGTTTCATTTTTATTACTTAAATTCTACACGTAAAATTATTTGATGATGTTTTCATGAAAGTTGGCAACCAACGCTAAGACCTGAACACTGAAAAAAGATAAGAGTGAGGAATTAAATGAAACATAAGTAGAACCAAAAATAAATGTAAAACCACATGAAAATAGTGATTTCGATAAAATATACATCGGAAAAGTCAAAATCTCTCGAGCAGAAAAAGGCGAGCATGTACGAGTAGGTACCCAAATATTTATGAGGGTAGGTCGAGAGTAATGGGGTAAACACTTAGTAAGAAGAGCTCTAAACTTTCCGTTTTACCTCTCGAAGGATTAAGGACCTGTTTAAAAAAAGAACCAAGTTAACCAAGAGCGGATGTTACCGGATTTTGAGAAGGTACACAATACGAGTACAGGCTATACTTCGGTAGGTACAGAAGCATTCTCAAGAATCAACAAAATAACAAAGTTACATCAACGTCGAAATAAGAGGAAAAAAGTTGGCCAAACTCAAGCCAATCTGTGGGCAATTACAAAAATTAACACTTAGCCCCGAATCCAGGCAATCTCGTAAATGATTCCGCGGAAACTGTTTATTGGATTCCCGCGGGATGTGTCCGGGATTGTTAATCACGCCGGGATTATGAGATGTCTAGCTCCACATCAGGACGTGGTTGGGCTTCTACTTTTACTAAAAGTTTCGCTTCGTTATCTGCAATTGTTTCGGTCAGGGCTTCGGAGCTTGGTGAACTTCCTCTTTTATTATGTAGTATAATTATTAATATAATATTAACCTCACTGACGATTAATTAATTATTATATAAGCCCTGAGGAATTCATCCTCCATGTATTTTTATAATGCGCTGGTAATATAAGATAATTTGTAAAATTGTTACATAAAAACAGCACTGAGACATCTAATACACAAAATAAATAAATTGAAAAAGAAAGTGAAATGTCAATAAATATGACACCATAACAATTTCCGAACCAAAGGATATTGCATCAAGATATTGTGTCAAAAGAAACACAGACTAAGCGGAACCGCAGTAATTCACTATATCAGAACATTTAGCTATGGGATATGAAAAAAAAACGCGAAAATCAATATAGAGTCGAGCGTACCGTGAAAAATCTACACAGAAAAAACGGAGATGAAAACAGAGGAATCCCAACTGAATTCAGCATGGAGTAAAGTCGATATTTACACGAAGAAGGGGGATACGTTTCGTTATACGCAATGGAATTTTATGCAGATTTCATATTCAATCTCCGATAGGAGAATTTATTGTCGGTCTGATGCGACATCGCGGTTATATTTTTGATTTGTTATTGTTATAAAGGTTTTAGTATCCACCATATCGGATATTCTGCGAATTTTTTCTCGAGGGGAATTTCTGAATGTGATCTCTTTTATCTCTTCTGAAGCATTTTTTTGTTAAGACCAGTTGAAGGATGTTTGTTTATTGTCCCCTCTCGTAATTCAATGGGCTTTTGAAACTGTGACTTTAAACACAGGGAAGTAAAGCAGTTATTTCATTGATTAAACTTTCTTAATGACGACCTCAGTCAAAATGTTTCTTTTTATTTTTTACTTAAGCTATAGTATTGAAAAGAATTTTCTCTCCGTTCCATTTTTCAAGATTTCTTCCAAAGGTTTTTAAGAGCTGACAATTCGAGACCGTCAATGGATATCCTGGTCAGTTTTGCACGAACGATATTCCGCCTATAAGAATAGGCATGTCAGGACAGACAGTCGGTGATATTTGGGGAAAATTCAAGCAACAATAAACCTACCTTATTCACCTTATACCTCACATACAATCAACCCGTCACTCTCATATGTTCCGAGCCTCTGATAACGTATCACGAGTCCTTTATTGCATGGATATAAAGTCGAATGTCCTCTACACATGTTATTTAATACCCCAAAACTGTCATCTGCCGTCATATGGTATTCGGAGTTAATTTCATGGTGATAAGGTTGAAATTCCGTATCCACATATGTTTAGAAAGGTTGTCATAACTTGATAGTATCCCGGCGATGGGACTATGCGTCGTAATTCCAGTGCGATAGAGTTTGTACTCGCTCACACACACGTGTGTTGGGTCTATACCTATTCATCATTGTCTCCAGATGAATGATTAGTGTGACAAGCTTGCAAGGAATTTGCTTATGAATAACATAGCTAAGGGTTATTGGGCTGAATTTGATTAATGTCGCTTTTCGGTGGATTTATCGAATAGTTTTGTTTGTTTCAGGCCTTGAGAGATAATCTACGGTTGATTTTAATTGACGAGGTTATTAGGGTGCTTGAAATAACAGTGGCGCGCCATATTTGGGATTTAAGCCCTGAAGGACAAATTATACTTATTTATTATATTACTACCTTCCGTACCGCGAATTCACCCGCGGTATTGTATTGACTATAATGGGAATTATAACGTAGCCTATGAATAATGCACCCTTCACGTATACATTTAACTACACTTACGAAATCCGTTCCCTCTCTTTAAAATATTAGAAAAGATATTTTTATGGCCGTTTATATAGTTTGTTCAAACTTTAAATTAATATTATTTAAGAATAAACAGGGATTTATCATCAAAATTCAAAAGTTCAAAACCATTTATTCAGTTTAGGCCCTCAGAAGGCACTTATGAAGGTCAAATTTAAAGTTACTGAAGCTACTACCGGTTCGGAAGTCAGCCTTCAACTGAGAAGAACCGGCAAGAAACTCAGCAAGGTTACATTCTTTTTTATTTTATTAAATTCTTTTTTATCTATTCTGACTTTTTGGCTATTTTATAATATCAATTTTACATATTTTTATATTTAACAATTACAAAACACTTAATAAAGCTAACATTCAAAAACAAAAAAAAAACAAAAAAAAAGAAATAACAAGACTACAAAATAGAAAATGACAATAATTACTTACAACTTAAACAAGAAAATTAGAGATGCACTGTGCAGAGAGCAGATATTTCCATAGATTTTTATCTTCAATATAATGAACCAATCAATGAAATCAAGTTCTATAGTGTCACCGGTGGTCGTATCATTCTTAAGAATATTATAAATTACATGATATAACAATATTTTTATTCAAATAGGCCTTTATAATCACTTAAAATAATAATAATAATAATAGTTCTTAATTGTGACTACTAAGGCCCACTTGTTAGTATTACAATATATTCTTAAAATCTATGTTAGTAACAAATAAAATAAGGTGAGTAAAATTACTTATAATCTATTTACAATTTCCACACACAATCAGGTCTATAGCACGCTTTAACAAAGGCGTGACAAATTTACTCGATAAAGTCTTCAGGACACTGTTGGAACTAGACCGTATCCTTGTTATTATAGAAGCGCTCTTTTTACGGATAATCTTATAAATAGTCTGTCTCTAATATAATAATTGTGAGTAATATAAAAGAGAATACATTAGATACACGGCTTTGCACTGGTATAGTACCCGCTTGACTGCTCTCAAGTTGAAAATCTGCCGCAAAACACATGTGAGTGCAAGATCCCTTTACGACATTGTGTGCATTCTACTTTCGCCCATATCGACACGACCAAGATGAGATCCTTCCAAAAAACGTGAATAAATTCAATCAGCTGCTAACAGTACGTGAAGTTATGGCATACTCAATATACAACCGCATTACCCCTTTATCCATAGGAAGCAAAGTGAGTCAGTCAATAAATCCACATAAAGCCGTTATTCATCTGTCCGTGCGTCCGTCTCGGGACATGTCAGAACGCACATTCCATATTAGGTAACTGGTACAAACGTGCTATCCTATTCCTTTATATATATATGGATATAATAAATATAAAGGCGGTGTTATTTGATCTGATTTTAGATTTACCGCAGTGATGATTAAACAAACGTAGAAAAGAACCATATTTATCCGTGCAGCATTTAACTAAGCAGCATCAGCTGAGATGTAAACCATTTTTGGCCTCACGTTACTAACTTAGCTTTTTATCACGCGTTTTATTTTTTTATTTTCCAGCAAATTTGAATGTTGTTTTTATCATTATTGTTATTAACTGTGTGAGTCCTTAATTTCTTTCTTAATGATGTTGCACAATGGTAAGAGTAGGGGGTATTGGATCTTAGTAGCTTCAGTAACTTTAAATTTGACCTTGATAAGTGCCTTCTGAGGGCCTAAACTGAATAAATGGTTTTGAATTTTCACCAAATATCCGCCAGTGTGGTCTGGCAACTGTCCTGTACTTAAGAGCCAGTTTCCTTTTACGGTGTGTGCTTAACACCTTTACCCATCATCATAATCCATATGAAGAAGTGACCAAACACAAGCCCTAAACAAAGCACAAAAAAGTCACTAAAGCTGTCAAAAAAGTAGCCACACTATTTCTAAATACAAATATTAATCATAATATAAATTGAAATGCTAACATTACATATTAGTATTTGAATCAAAATAATTAATCAAAACAAACTACATCCAAATCAAACCTCATTACAATATTTAAATCGAAAGCAATCCAAAGCGCTTTTCCAATACCGCAACAAGCTAACAGCTACAAAATAATATCCCGATATAGACGACGGCGAACTAGGATTTGAACTATTGATCGTATTATAAATAGTTGCGGCGGTATGTAACGTGAGTCAACGGTTCATGTTACCCGGGAATCGAATCGCATACCGCAGTGAAGTTACCACTTATAGGCCATCGTTCACTTCCTTGAACTTAGTGGTATATGCGTGTGCGATTTACCGTTATCTGTAATCCTAACTTATATTATAATCTATACTAATACTAGCTGCCCGGACAGACGTCGTTCTGTCGAAATAAGTCCATACAAAAATGCAGGAATTCGCTCGCAGCGCCACCTACCGGGTCCAATTGTGAATCTAAACCATCCAGGGCACCACCCAAACGCAAACAAAAAAAAACATTCCAATCGGTCCAGCCGTATTAAAAAAGAAGAAATAATTGAATTTCACGGTATTTCGTTTACTACAAAATAAATTTAATTTATACATTAGCCTCAATAACACGTGGTAATCATGATATTGAATTGTAGCTTATATGACACGTTCGTAGATTTACCATAGCAGCGCCATCTATTGATGACTTACTCAACCCAGTCGAAAGGTATCGACATCTCTTAGAATCATTTGGAGTTAACAGATAATTGTGACTGTCAAATAATAACAGACAAATAATTAGCAATAAATTAAAATTGCGACTATAATTTGAGATTTAAACTATCCTATCTCTCAAGTTGGATCGAACTGCACATGGTGTGCGAATTTTATTATAATCGGTTAAGTGGTTTAGGAGTCCATTGAGGACAAACATTGTGACACGAGATTTATATATATTAAGATTATATAAGAGGAAAGATTTGTATGTAAGTATGTTTGTTACTCTATCACGCAAGAAATACTAAACGGGTATGGATGAAACTTGGTACTTAGATAGAGCATATCCTGGATAACATATAGGCTACTTTTAATTCCGGAAACATGTGATATCCCTCGGGAACGCGGGTAAAACCGCGGGGGACAGCTATATTATATAAATGCAAAAGGGAGTTTGTTTGTTAAAGGTAAAAAAAATCATGTTAATGGTACGTAGCTGAAAGCGTAGACAGAATTATTTTTTTATCTGGAGAAAATATTAGATCCCTCAGGAACTCCGGTAAAATAATTAAACGTTAAGATTTATAGCCCTTACTCCACTAGTCAAGGGTACAAACATTGTTTGTTATCAATTACTGATCATTTCTAATCCAAAATGAAGTCTCTTTTTTAAATAGATAAAAAGAATAGAAATATTGTTTATTCATATAGGCCTTCGCAGGCTCTTATAAATTGTCTTTACATGGCTTTTTAAAATTAATAATTTAACAATTAAAAAAACTTAAATAGATAACTTGTCAGGCGAGCAATTTATTTCCAAAGGTTCCTCATCTATTATACATAATCAGATATACTATAAAAACTCTTTGGATATAAAGTTCTTTACTACCTTTTTAAATTTATGCACGGATAACTCTTGTGTGTTTATAATTAGTTTATTAAAGAAACGTATACATTGCATTTAGAAAATCCAAGATGGCCACGTGTACTACACCATGCACCAATGCTCATCAGAAACATCACCAAATACGATTGGTAAGCAAGCGATTGGTCGTAAACTGACAAATCTCTAGAAACATGTACTGCACTAAATGGATAGAGAGCATCAATTTATATTAGCTCCACTTCAAATGTTTGGAAACAGTGCACCCAGGTGTCGAGACTTGATGGCAGAAACAACATACAAGATGATAAATTAAATTTAGAAATTCAATCGCATCATAGTTGGAATATAAACAGGCATAGTGTCAATAATCTAATTTTATTTCAACCTGCAAACTGTATAGAATATATTTCATATAATTTGCTCGCATCTCACGTGCCAGTTTCCATTATTACCTGGCTGCGACACAGATGGCTTTAAAATAACACTGTCTAGTATATTCTGTATGAAAGTAATGTTTATGACAATATCTTCCCCATATACTTCGTGTGTTCAGGAAATTATTGAGTTAAAGTGGTAAGTTTCCTAGAACAAATATCTCATAATTGATATTACTCTCTCTATATTTTAAAAGAATAATAGACTGTGCGGTGATTGACAGTCAGTAGGTAGGCTTGGTCTATCTTTATTGTTTTAAAATTGCTAATAGGAGCAAAGACCTTAGCATGAGGTTGTAGTTCAAATTTAAATTTCATTTAAAAAATAATATAACATATAATAAATTTACTGTCAAAAGATCCCATACGAATATGACAGTTATTATATAAAATCGAGCAGAATCAATATGTTTACACTAGGTACCTCCTTTACTATAAATATCTCGCTCAGGAAGCAATAAAGGCAGAAGGTGTGTTAACATTGGCCACTACGGTAGTGTTTGATTTGTCCACACTAGGCATACTCTAGGCGACGGTAAACATTTGGGGACGACAAAAAAAAGGACGGGGAAAAGCGTCAGGTGTTCTCTAAGATCGTATGGATTGAATATTTAGATGAATGGTGGTAAGAAAGATGTGTTAAATCTTTTCCTTTTACTCGGAGTGTTGAGAAACCAAAACGTTAGGAAATAACCAACAGAAATCACAAACAAATCACATTTTCAGGATAGGATTTGAGAATTGTATAGTAAAATTGTCAGAAAAGCAAAAGCAGTTCGCTGTAAATTGTATAAGGAGTTAGATAAAGGTGATATCCATGATCTCGTTAGATTACCCGACCTTCCAGACACCTAAAAGAATCTCACATCAATTCCATCTCAGATAACGAAATAACCCAACTGTCCATTATCCACGCATCAAGAAACGGTAGTCCATGTTTGAAGAACGCACTGGGGTGACAACACAAACAAACTGAGAAGGGTCCCGTAGCTTTAAGTTACGTTTACATTCACTTTCGTGTGAAGAGTTAAGGAGAGTAAATAATAATATAGAAGTAGGTAAAGATGATGGTGGAAGTAATTTTGTCTGCATTAGCAGCAGTAGAGCCCTTACTTCAGAGTTCATCCGGGAAGTTCTTACTCTATACCAATTTCCGTTACATTTGAATTTCTGTGTTTCAGTGAGAAAAGTAACGTGGAAGGAAGTTACAGGCAAATGAGACTTTAGAGCTTCATGTCTCAGGGCCGAGAACGCACTGGCAGTCACTTATATAATATGTAATTACTCTAAGTAAGAAAATAGTAAAGCAGATGGACTTTTAAAAGAGACAGAATATTAATAACAATAAGCCTTTATTCAGAAAACATCTCACAACATCTATCAATTTTAATGATCAAGATAGAAATGTACAAAAGGTAAATATTATACAATTGCTCTTTGTAGTTACCGAAATGTCACAATACAAACTAGTCCACTTAAAAACAGTACCGAAACATAAATTACATTAACATTTATAGAAAATGGTACAGAAACAATGGAATATTTAATATATTAGGCAGCTCACTGTACTCTGCCGGTCGAAGCACTGGTGTCTCCATTACTGGGTATTATATGCAAATGAACTGTTCTTTATGGAACTAAATTAGATTTGTGCGAGCTGGGGGCAGTCATTTAGAAAATGGATGTCGGCTCGTTATTATACTTCGTTATGTATGTATTATAAAGGGTTTAGAAATAGTAGATCTCAAAGGATGTTCCTTCCAGATACAATTTACCATAATGAGAGAAACGCAAACCTAAATTCAATAAAAAGGTAGTTTAAGTAAAAAATGTGTTTATTTTTATCTACTTAGATGACATTATTATGAAATTAAAACATTTGTATTCAAGTAGGCCTTTACAAGCACTTATGAATAGTCTGACTCTAATAACGGTTCAAAAGGTTGTTTTTTACTGAGAAGAGCCGGCAATAAACTCAGTAATTAAAAACGAACTTAGATTTAATACATAAGATCTCACTGACAATACCTGTGTGTTATCGCAGAAGTGAAGAATTTATTAAACAATAATATTCTGAATATCTAATACTAAAAGAACAAACAAACTAAAGCAGAGCAGCCCTCACAAGCAGCCCATTTCATAATCGTATACAGTTGATGCATCTCATTAAGTATGTAATCCCTTTTAGGGTGATCAAAATATTGCAAATCCCAAAGTATTAAAATTCCAATATGAATGCTAAGGTTTAGACTCGCATCCTTCCAATAATTGCTAAGTTCGAAGAGCCATTCCACTTCGTCATTACAGCTTTAATGTATGCGAAATTACATAGATATGGTTAGTTGCAGGAACCATTATTAGTTGCCAGATCGTCAGTAATTTAGTCAGATTTATGTATTAGTCCTAGTTTCCTACTTTAACATCCTAATTAACCTACTTCTTTAACTCTGTGTTTATGTTTAATCATTAACTTAAATTATTATGGCGTATAATGTACATCAATTGAATTTGAAGTTAGTGTAATCTTCATGACTTCATTATTTCTACTCTTCGGAACGTGTGGATCTATATTTACGTCCAGTAACGCTAGTTAACACAACTAGAAAAATACTACTAGATTGTGTTATACCTATCTATAAAAGAAATAGAAAACAAAAGCTAAATTACAAAACTCTAGTCTAACTCAAAAATTCATAAAACAAAAATATTCAAACGAAATTCCCTTTCATTAGAATTTAGCAAACAGAGAGTCAATAAAAATATTTTTCCCACTACAAAACTGAGCCGACATAAAGCTACGAATGATTTTTTAATAACGTGCGTCGCCGTTTGTTTCCATGGCTAAATAAAATATCAGAAAACGCATCAATTTTTATTACTCCTGAACATTTTCATGTGAATTGAATAATTGTTACAGACCGTTGACTACAATTTGACATTAAGTCGATAGAATGCCTGCATTGTTTGTTTTAAACTTGCGAAAATAGAGAGAAAAAACTTTATCACCTTATTTTCTATATTTCCTTTCATCATCATCATCTCACTTGCCTTATCCTTATTTAGGATCTCTTTTCATCTTGTTATTCTATTTCTTTCGGTCTTCTGTCAAATCTCTCATTGTTTCATAAATTTGCTGGCTTACACTTACATTCCTAAAAATCTTAAATTTCCCTTAGATTCAAAAGTACTACTCTAAAACCGTTTTCATCTAGAACTTATCCAAACAGATTCAAAGTCAATTCCATCAGGTGAGGCCCTGTGACTCATCATTGTATTAGTAAACTGCACTTCAGCTGTCACCATTTACGGATGCCTTCCGAACAGAGAGCAGTCTTTTTAATAAAAATTATTATTGAATTACCACATGCTTGGTACCTATGGAGCGACCACCTAGTTTGGAACACAAATAAAACATAAATGAATAAAAGGGCAAAGTGGAACGCACGTGTATGGGTCATATTTGTACACTGTTGAAATTAAGAACCCTTTGGCCCAATTTCTTATAAGGACGGTGAATTTCGGCTCTATTCTCAACGAAGCAAGGTCGTGTTTGGTAAAAATTTACGAGACAAATTGCTTTCTCACGTGCAATAAATAAGTGAAATCACCTATTGTTTGCTTTTAACCGAGTGTGAAGGAAATTGGAACTTAATGGTCGTGTTATAATGATGATAACAGTTTGTATTTCAGTTCTGGAAATGACGTATTGGAAATATATAATATTAAATAACATTTCTCCTTCGATTATTTAAGCAGTTCTTTGTGGAAATCCAGGATTCTTTTATAATTTGAATTTTTGAAATACAGTGTAAACTCTTTATAACGAAACTCAAGGGACTGAGCATTTTTTGTCGTTATAGAGAGTTATCGTTATATGGAGTGAACAAAAAAAACCAAATTAACAAGAATTTTTAATACATATGTGGGTTTTAACGCAAACCAACCAACTTGGGCTCACTTCAACGTTATAGGGAGTTTATCGTTATAAAGGATAACGTTATAAAGAGTTTACACTGTATTATCATTTCGCCTTCTCCTTGCCCTATCCCCTTATCGATTCCTTTAATTCACATCTTCCTCAACTCCTCGTTTATACAATAACACACCATGACTAATCGTCTTATTTCTAAGGAGCCCTTGAACTCAATCTCAAACTAATTCCTTTCCCGATAATTTTAATGATTCAGAACGTTTCATATATCTGTAAATGTACCAATAAATTCATATTTTATAAGAAGTGGAAATGTTTTAAGGAAATTATACATTCACTAGTTGTCCCCCGCGGTTATACCCACGTTCCGTTAGGATGTGATATATTCCCGTGCTGTTCCAGGCTATAATCTATCTCCAAATTCCATCCAGATCAGTTCAGCCGTTCTGGCGTATTTGAGTAACAAACACCCATCCATCCAAACTATCGTATTTATAACAGTAGTAAGATGATTCATTAAATATTCTCAAAATTATCGGCGTACCAACCCTAATGAATATAGACCTTATGGGATTGCCTTTAAAGGTGTTTTTCAAAAGCGGATAATCGTAAGGACGTCCTCAACGTACGTATAAAAATAATTAAGCTTTTTATAATTGATCTACTTTCTAAATTAAACTTTAGGAACTAGCTACCCATCTAAACTGGCAGTAAAGAATCTACTGCCTTTGAAAGACTGCAATAAAAACTTCAAGCTACTAGTTTTACGATACCTTCAAGGCAAGTTAACATTAAGTTTAAGTAATAAGCTAAGAGCGTAATTGCAGGCTTGAGATAAAATTAAGTTTTGAAGTTATATATTTACGAACGATGGATACCAAAGTTTGACGCTTTTACGTAATGATAAAGGGAGTCTTTCCGGCAATCACACATCAACTGTAACCTTCACCAACCTGGGAATTGAACTCAAGACATACAGTCTCTCGAGCATTATACCACTTAACTTTACCAATCGATTTATGTCTTAGTTTCGAATTAATCTACACCGATATTTGTTGGTGTGCCAATACAACAAAGAACATTTGATATCTTTTAAGAAATACAGTCCGTATTTCTATTATCCATTAAGTATTTCGTGATAAATTTCAGGGTAGCTAGTCAGACGGGTACTAAAAAGTACCCTTCCAATTTGTAAAAGAAGATGGCGCTGTAATCGATATATGTATAAGCAAAATAAGGTTCTATTGACGCACCATCACCTCAAAACTACTGAACATATCGGGATGGGACTGCTACCATTCGACGCAGAATTTTTCGTAGATACATAGTTATGGATGAAACTGCGGGGGACCGCCAGTACTTAATAGATACATACGTCATTTACCAGCTACGGCTGCGTGGATCGACTTGGCTTCGAAAGATCCTAAGCTTTTCCGGGATCAAAATATAATTTGTGTTAGCATAGAACACATCTGTATTGTGGTGACATCTATGAATACGCCTACAATCCTTCACCGCCCGCACTACAGTGATGTGGCGACATCTATGAACGAGTAGAAACACGCGAGAATCCTACATCGCGCTATCAAGATTCTCTCAGGATTTGATATACATATATACAAGCATCCAACATCAACAGTTGGACCGCGGTCCCCAGGCGTGATCACCTAGCGTGGCGGAAGATCTTCCCTTTTAAATGGAGGAGTCTCATACATCGCTCCTCCATAGGTTAATATCCGTGCGGCAAGTTTATGCGTAATTGAGACGGAACCATAGAAACATATCCATACTTTAACATTATTAATATTAGCAATATATGGCTTTAGGCTTAAATTTTTTACCTTGTACCATAAAAGGATTCTCATAATCATTTAATGTCGTCATTGTTTGTGACCTAGTTAGTTGTATGTTTGCGCAGATGACTTCATGTTTACACATGTGTAAAAGGTAGTAGGTTCGATTTGCGTCATTGGTAATCTAATATTAAATATCTGATATGAACTGTGTACCGATGTTATTTTTCAATTGGTGTTACAAACATAAATCTCTTAAACATGACTACTGTATTATTTTTAGGTGTTATCTATCAACACACTTTGTAGAAGAGGTTGATTGATTGATTGATTGATAGACTGACCAAAACAGGGCCATAAGCCTATATACATTTGGAACACCAGGGGGATCGTCAATGCGTTGTCGTCCCTGAGACGCGAAGTTGCTAAGTCTCATATGCCTGTAATTTCACCGGCCTTACCTTTCTAACTGAAACACAGTAATACAAGTGCACTACTGCTTCACGGTGGAAATGGATAAGGTGGTAGTAACTCCCCGGACGAACTCTGCACTACTACTCAAACAATGTGTAGTCTTGTAAAGCTTAGCAATTTATCAAAAAGGATGACCCAAAATTTAACCCCTATGAGGATTAAATTGAGGACTAAGATTGTATTGGAGTGCTGGTAAACCGAGGACTTAGTTAGGTAGTTCTTAGTGCAGTGTTAATGTGGGATGAACTGCCATCATACCCGTAAGGGAACCGATTAATGTACAGAAGACTTATTTGTATTTCGGTTAGAAAGGTAAGGGAGCCAGTGAAATCACAGGCACATGAGACTTGACAACTTCACGTCTCAGGGTTGACAACGCATTGGTGTTGCCCCTGGTGTTGCAAATGCCCATAGGTAGCGGTGACCACTTACCATCAAATGGAGTGTTTGCCTGTTTGTCGGTCTCAAAAAAAAGTTACGAATAAAAAGAACAGAATCCAGTATTTATAAACACAACACTCAATATCATAAACAAATAATTGATTACATTCAATCGGTCGTCAAACAACAATGGATTGTGTTTACGATTATTTACGATACGGCGGTGTTACAGAAACGTTTACGATAACTTTACGGTTGTTTTACGATTTACGGCTCCAGTTCAGTTTAACAGCTATTGCTGGGTTTGATGGGTATTTGGACACGGGTTACTGACTGTGGTTTAGGTTAATAATATCAATTTAAAGAACACGAATACCGCCTTTACACCAGGGGCATCGCCAATGCGTTGTCGACCTGAGACGTGAAGTTGTTAAGTCACATGTGCCTGTAATTTACCATTACCATTCTAACCAAAACTCATTAATACAAGTGTAATACTGCTTCAAAGCGGAAATGGCAGTACTTGGAAAAAGCTCTTATGGAAATATTTAAGTCTAGACCTAGACTTGGTTTTAATTTAGGTAACTATAGAAACTCGATACTGGCAAAAAAAATCCTATTAAAGGTTGCCATATTTTAAATTAAGAAGAAAAACTGTAAATAGCGCTTCGTTATATTTCTCTGCTCTTTTTATTCAGCGAATGCATCCAATGGTTTATTTAGTGAAATATTGAGCTAACGGTTTGCATACATAAGTTTGCTTTCATTGCATTCGATCCACTTCCTCTACGAGGAACACAGATGGAATATTACCGCAGAGGCGACACATTCAGCCAAATTACACTATTCAATTCGGCAGCTAAATTTATTAGTTGAATTTGAGAAGTATATACGAATTGCGCTCTAAAATATGTTTGGTATTTGTTTATTTTTAGTCTGGCAATACATCTGTCTATTATAATGCACCCTTCAAAATATAATTCTCTTGGCTAGCTTTAAAATAGAAAATAACAACAGGAATTTAAAGCTTGTGAATCCAATCCAAAAGAGCGATTTAACAATTTCATTTTAAGATAATTTAAAGATCCAAACCTTTATAAGAAAGGTCCATTGCAGTTTACTGCTCCAAAAATTATGCATCTTTTATACCTCTCTTTTAGCACAAAAATTTACAAAAGCTAGCAACAATTTGATCTCCATTAGCAACACCACGTTTCACAGGTCTTAGCCACACCAACTTCTAAGTAGTCCTTAGTCGCCTAAGTTTCGGTACATTAGAGCATGCAGCTGTGCTGTAAGGTGCCTGCGATTACCTGAAGCTGGAAGAGCGCCAGCTAATGAGGATATTACTCCTGGTTGCTAGCTGTTGATATATTTGTTGGTTTTTCATGGATGGGATTCACAATGGGAGAAGTTATGACCCGTTTTTATTAGCTCTACTTGTAACTATAGTATTTCTCAAATAGCATGAATTTGGTGACACATGGTGTTCTATAAGATTTCTCAATGGTTTATATTTATTTGGACATAATAATGGTATACCGTAACAGAGCAAGGTCTCATGAAGCATTTAGTGTGGTATCTCAGAGTAATCAAGTGCTATTTCACTAGATATGGATAAAAACCTTCAACTGTCACGACTCATCCTATCTGAAAAAGATTGTAACAATGTTATAAAATCTTGGATGTCGATTTAAACATACTTCTAATTGTTCTATAGATTTGAAACTTTGCAAGTATGTGGGATCCAGATGACAATACAATAATATGATGCCATCGAGCTGGTCTCATGATGGAGACAGGAAATGGATAGTGAAACTCTTCAATAACTAGTCGTAAATCTCTTTAGATATATAATTATTCATGCTCTAATATACTCGTATGTATATTTATATTGTTTTTAATAATAAAACTTAATCCTCAAAGGAATTTCTAAGGCCTTTATTTTCGTTACAACTTAACTAGATTTATTTGGCTTGGTCCTAAACTATCAAACAATTTACCAATATGAACCTTAACACAAAACCATTAAAGATGATTCTTCTAAGATTATTTATTAGTAGTCAAACCAGACCTTTCAGATCTGGACAACATTAATAAACTTTATCATTAAAAGATCTTTCCATAAGACCTTAATAAACCAAAACCGTCTCCCCTATCCCCAATTCTATCAATACTCCCTAAACCAATGACAAATGCCTTGCAATTCAATCTTGCACTTGTAACTCTACTGCACAGTATTCTACAGTTTCAAGGCATCCTAATTGGTCGCCACTTAGCACCAGCTCTCGAAACACACGTCTAAAACACTGCTTAGTTACCTGTAGGTACTTACAATGCGACCCTGAGTTTGTGACTGGAATATCTGTCTAAATTTCCAATGCTAACATAACGTTAATATCCTGGGACATTCTTCACCCGCGGTTAACTGATATACTACATATATTATTTCTTATTCATACTTGTATCGATATTTACACCCAGACAAAACAACAGACGATTTTCGACAGATGTTTGTCCAAGGTGAGTATCGAACCCACGATCTGTGATGCGATAGTCACGGTATCTAAACACCGACAGGTCTGAGTAAAACATAATTAAAAGTAGTTTGTTTTTACTCTTGGTCTTGAATCTGACCACTGCTGTAAGTGATGATAAGGATGGCTCTCAAGGTTTTCATTATTTTGGCTCTCAGGTTGGTAATCTGTCAAATGGCTACTAAAATGCATTCTATAAACCATCAAATGTAAGCATTCCAACAAACCATTAAAGTTGTTAATGCTGAAAACAATATGTTTAAATGTGTTAAATTACAAAAATCAAAAGCTCCATACGATACGATCTTTTCCACCCCAAGATTATACAAAACCAAATATCTAGTAACTAATTCCGCTAGATCTCCTTCTTTGTCAAGTCGCAAACAAAAAAACAGGAAATTTCCTGTTGAGTTGGACAATGTATTTCCGCAAGGTACGCCTGAGTCAATTAGTTGTTTTTTCAACCCCTTCTTTCCATCTTTTGAATATGATATTAGTTTGGCTTGGCGACCCTGACTGCCAAGTCGAAGGTCGCGGGTTCGTTTCCCACCCAGGAAAAACATTTATGTGCACGAACATGTCACACTATAAAAATCAAATAACAGTAAACGAACAAGTAAAATAAGGTTAATTTCAAATTAAGCTTCAGTTTGAGAATGGAATTTCTTATTAACTTTAATCTCAATTGCTTTTCCTTCCACGTGACTTCATCCATTAAAAATATCTCAAAGGTGCCGAAATTGCTTACATCCATAAAACTTCTTAGTCACAGCTTAAATAAGTTCAGAAGCGATAGTTATTACTTTATCATAATGGCAAATGGGGCTATTTTTTTTAAATAGAATTGTTTTTTAATGACAAATTCGATACTGTTTTTTCTTATCTTACAAAACAGCCAAAAGCAAAATTTTCCTTTCAATCTGACGACAAATTTAACTTGTACAACCATAATAACTAATGAAGTCAATAAACAAAGGTACATTCAGACGTTATTTTTAACTTTTTTTTATTAGGACTCTAAAGGTCCTAAACAGCTCAAGATGGTGGCCCAGAAAGTGCCCAAACATTTAATTTCAAAAGAAGATTTATGAATTAACTGAGTTTAAATTAAGCCTATATGATAACATTTTGAAGAAAATTCTGATTCAAATTTTTTCTGATGTACATATTTTTTGTTTAATAAATATAAAAAGTGGCCAAGCTGCTGTAAGCTATGGCGGCAGTTAGTACCCTCGCCCCGTGATCTATGGAAGTTATGGCACGTTGATGGCGATTTTATGGGATCGGTTATTTTTAATGTAACAGTCTTGTCGTAACCGATAATTTACTGTAAATTGTGGCATTCACCGATTTGATTTACTGTTCTAAAGTGTACTGTGAAGAGGTTTTACTTAAAAAATGAGTTTTTGTTGAAATACCTATGAAGAAATACATTTTAATAGATTCGTAACATTACTAGCTGTTTTGCCCGCGTTCCCGTGGGATGTCACATGTATTATACATAAAAACCTTCCTACATAAAAAATACAAGAAACAAATATCTAATTCCAATGGATCTCCTTCTCTGTGAACTCCCAAACAAGGATACTCTACAAAATCGACACGTATCGACATATGTCACTTTTGATGATAAATTTAGTTAATACATTCTTTAGTTATTTCATATGGTAGTAGGTATAAATACCGCAATATTTTTTATTCTTTGAAAATTACAATCCTTTAATTAAGTTCCAATTTAAATGAAAATGACTCCCAAATATTCTGCGAAAACTAAATGATACAAAAAGGTTTTGTATTCAAAGAAATATGCGTAATTTAGAATATTTAATAGGAAAATTATGCGAAGAATTCAATTAATACCATTAATGGCCATAAACTACGTTACTCAGATTCAAATACTAATAATAAACCGGAAATAAGAGATCTATGATTCATACACCTACGCATAAAGTTACCTTTAGTTATGTCTGACTAGCTGTCCCCCGCGGTTTTACCCGCGTTCCCGAGGGATGTTACATTTTCCCGGGTTAAAAGCTTAAGTTACTTTTTGTTACTTTTGTTTTTAATGAAAATCCGTTATTGGCGTTATGTAACCTATAATTATTGTTTTATTTTAAAATTTGTAAGTCCTTTGGAGTTGAGTTATTTGCCAGTGAGAGCCCTATCAAATTCGGTCCGGCCGTTTCGGAGCCATTGCGGCAAACAGATAAAAAAAATCGATATACTTTCATATGCACTTTGTTAAAGCTGTTAATTAGACAATACAAACATACACCTCGTTATTTATTTGCATAGATAAACCTATGTAATTGGAAGGTATTTACCTACAGTCCAGGTTTTTTTTTTTTTTTTTTTTTTTTTTTTATTTCTTTTTACATTTTCTACGGACTCTTAGTCCGTACTCTTTGAAGATTCTACGATTAATTATTTTACGATCTATTGTAATGTGTTTCTAAAAATTAACATCTTTCCGCGCGTGCTCAGCTCGTTGTTTTGAACTGAGGCTTGTGGTTCCTTAATAATAGTGTTACATTAAATTTTTCTATTGCCGATACATGGATTAAAATAATTTAGCATTTACATAAATTTAGTTACACTTATTCATCAAAATTTATAATTCTAAATATTAAAGTTTAAGCTATTTCAGCCTCGGATGGTTTCGCTCCCAAAAGACTTTCCATGACAACTGCATCTCGATGTTTTATGGCCATTTTTAAGTTGTATTCGAAAATGGCTCTTGTCGACGCGGCCGTCGCCCGCTGGATAAACCTGCCGATCGCGTCATCACCGTCGTCTGCATAATAGGTGCAGCCAACGGTGTGTCTCGATATCGCCACTACCGCGTGCGGCACGCTGTCGTGGAGTTGGAGTTTTTTGGCCTTTGTTTTAAAGATGAGGACCGACTCGTACGTGGCTCCTTGCGCTTCGTGGATGGTAAGGACGCGTGACCCTGTGCCCTCTCCATATCCCTTGCTGGTCAAGAATGCCTTTTCTTCCTGGGTATGGACCAGGAATAGGGTGTTAGGGAGTGTTTTGGGTACTTGCGCGTCCGTATATCTCATTAGCTTCATGGAGTTTATTAGAAGTTTGGACGAGTATATACCATTGTATACCTCGTTTAGGGCATATGCCACGTCCATCGGGTTACGATGTGTGCACAACAACTCCTGGCTGATGGAAGTTACCAGGTTTGGGTGTTGGTATTTTAGAGGGAAAAGATTTTCCCTGTCAATGTAGGGTAACTGGTTTATGTCTCCGATAAGGACCACTTCGCGGGCACCAGACAACCGAGCTGCCATTACGACGGATCCAAAGTGGTTCATAAGGGCTTCGTCGACCATTAGACGGTCGCAATTTTTGGGCCCCTTAAACCCGTTCGCAAGAATGGATGCCATCGTGCGCACTTTGGTTTTGGCTGTAGCTCCAATACTTGGAGCCAGCTTTTCGCGCAGGTCTTTGGCTGCCTCGGTTGTGGTGGTGACTACGACGTCGCTCTCCGCATCGAAGTTTTTAGTTACCCAAGTTGTTTTGCCACATCCGGGAACCCCATTTACCCAGTTGAATTTAGGTATGGCCCAGTTTTGCCACGCTGCTCCTGGACCAAGGTCTCCTGAAATGGTTTTGGCCATTTCTAGGATCCTGTCGTCCAGCATGATTTTTGTGCACCGGGCTGTGATGACTATGGGGTCCTCCGATGGAGTGTTAAATTTAGGTGGGTCTGCTCGCTCGCCTTCTTCCTCCACAAAGCCACCAGTTGTGCTATACGCAGCCATATAACTCCCTATCATTTTCCCTTTAAGGACTTTGGAGGTCTCGTTGTTATATATGGCTGCCTCCGCCTCCTCGAGTAATGTGTTTAATAGACTTTCATTTTTCTGTTGAAAGGTTTGCATGATCTTGCTGCACGTCATGAGATTGACCTCTTTGGTCGCCCTTATGGTGCCTAGAAACTCGAGGAAGGCGTTTACTGCGTGTTCTGATGGTGTTGATGCCGGGATTTGAGTAGGCAAGCTGACCTGCCCCATGTCGGCTCTCGTCCTTGCAACTGGTGTTAGCTTGGGACCTTGGGGGGGTGTTTTTAGAAAATCCTCCACTGCGGCTGCCTGTCTTTCCGTGGCTTTAGATATTCTTGATTGAACCCCCGCTATGGCAGTTTTTATGGTTTTCATGAATTTTTTAAACCGGTCTCCTGGTTTGGTCCTCTCTTCTGGACTGCCGCTTTGGTCTACTGCGGCTTTGATGGCGGCTGCCTTTTGTTGTATGCGTTCAGAACCGCTTTGAGTGATCGGGCAAGAGCCTGGGTTGGTGTTACTTGGTCTTGGTGCTGAGACGCGTCGTGGAACTTTGAGGAAGCTCAGGTCTTCCCCTCTGTTTTCGTACACGACCACCTCATGCTTTTCTGAGGCTTTGATGCAGCCACAGAGGTCTACGACTTCACCTCTCATATACTCGATCACCATAGCGTCGACGCTTATTTTACGAGGCGTGATGGTCTGGCCTTCAATTTCTCCTATTCTGGAAAGCACTAAACTTGCAAGAGCAAATGGGGTCCGCTCCCCCCATTCCAATAGTGCGATCGTTTTGTTTCGCGATCGCACTATTCGACAAGGGCAGCCGGCTACCCTCGACTCAGGCAGCGCATTGAAAACCTTGCGCTTCATACTTGTTTTGGTGGTGCTTCCGTTTAGGAGGGCGGCTAGACCCGGCGATATGGCTACGCGCTTCGGTGATTTTGCGTTACAGAAGCTTATGCCGAGTCTCTCCGTGTTATTATCCATGAAGAGGGCTACGCCTCTTACCCTGATTCCCGGTTCCGCACACTCCCCGCATGCCATTAGTTGTGAAATGGCAATGGTGTGGACATCTATAATTGGCTGGGGAGCTGTGGGTAGTGAGGACTCGGGGACCCTGGCCATTGGCGTTTGTGATCGAGGGTCCGGTTTATTGAGGGAACTGTTCCTGCTTGTTGCTATGCGGAAGATGGTGTCCACATAAGACAGGAAGTGTAACCTTTTATAGGGGTCTGCGAGGACGTACTGCAATTCCGACAAGACCAGTTTCATGTCAATGACGGATTCTAGGTCATGTCGGGCTGCCAGGAACCGTGGGCAGTAAAGAATTATGTGCCACACTGTCTCCCTAATTGAGTTGTCACATTCGCACCCTGGGGTGTCTTTAAGGTGAAATCTGTACAGGTACTCGGCTATTCCCCCGTGTCCTGTCAAAGCTTGCACTTGATGGGGTGTCAGTTTAGTTGTCCTTACTATCCGGTACGCCTTGTCGACGTCTGGAAGGAACGTTTTTGTGACTGTCCCAGTGCTGGAGGTGTCGTAACGGTCCTGCCATTTGCGGACTGATTCTTCTCTGATTTTCCTCTTGACAAAGGATAAGGGGATTTTGTCGTAGTCTTGGGTTGTTTTAGTGAGCGCTGCCGACTTGGCGAGCTCATCGGCTCGTTCGTTGCCAGCGGTGCCCACGTGTGCCCTTAACCAGAACAGCCGTAATTCTCTTCCTTCCGCTTTAATCTCCTCGATGCACTCTTTGATGGATTTGGCTAAGGGGTGGCTCGTTTTGGGATTTTTTAGCAGGTCGAGTGAGGATCTTGAGTCACTCAGTATGCTAACGATGGGTTCCTTGCTAAGTTTCACCATCTGAGTGGCCCTAAAGAGTGCGTAGAGTTCCGACTGGAATACTGTACACGAGGGATGCAGGCTGAATTGTTGGTTAATGGTCTCCTTTCCCCCCTCCCACCATGTGAGAGCAGCTCCTACTTTGCCCTCTATTTTGCTGCCATCTGTATAGATTTGAGGGCCAGCGACATGGTGGGATTTAAGGGTCTCGGGGTCAAAATTCTCAAGGAGCTCGAAGTCCGTGGATATGAGTCTGGACGGGTGTTTCTGGTCCAAATAGCTAACGTTGTTTTCGAGCTCCTTGCCTGCTGGTAAGTAGTCGAGAGAGAGGTTTCTTTTTGTCCTGTACAGACTTGCGGCTTCTTGCACCCTCAGGTCGAGCGGGAGAAGTCCTGACAGCGTAAATGCTGACGTAAGTGATACTGTACGGTATGCTTTGCAGATCTTTTGGGCAAAGCCTCTCTGCAGCGAGTCAAATTGTTTCTTGATTAGCTCTAGCTTAGTGGCTGGAGACCATGCGCTCGAGGCATATGTCATGATGGGCTCTATTACTGCGACGTAGATGGTTCTAGTGATCTCTCTATTCAAGCCCCACGTCACCTTTGCTGTGCGTGCCAGCTGTTTGTATATGTCAGCTGCTTTCTTGCATTGTGTGGTGACATGTGATTTGAAGGAGAGCTTGTGGTCGATGATAAGGCCTAGGAGTTTAATTTCCTGGACCAAGCTGAGTCCAACACCGGCCATGTGGATATTGGGGGGCTCGTACTTTAGCTTCCTCGTTAGCAACATCATGTTTGTTTTATGTGGTGCGAAGTTTAGCTTATTTAGTTTCCCCCATTCCACCACAGCGTCTAGGGTGGTATTGACGGTTTGCTCCATGGTGTTTGTGGTTTGGCCTGTGAAAACCAGAACCACGTCGTCGGCGAAAGCTTGGCAGTAAACCCCCTTACTTTCCAGATTATATAGCAACGAGTCTAGGATAATGTTCCAGAAGGTTGGTCCTCCAATGGACCCTTGGACACAACCCTTGGTCGTTTCCTTCCCGTATGTTGCTCTGGCATAGTTCACCTCGATTTTTCGGTCTGCGAGGTATGAGTTAACTAGCTTGAAGAGGTTTTGAGGACTCTTTTTCCTCTGTAGTTGGAGTTTAAGAGCTGGCCACCACGCATTATCAAAGGCACCCTCTATGTCCAGAGATATTACAAGGACGATGCTTTTCTTCTTTTCAACTTCCTCTCGTATATACTCTATTAAGTCAAAAAGGGCGTCCTCTGTGCCTCTTTGCGGCATGAAGCCGTATTGTCTGTTGTTTAAGGTGGGGAAGATGTGCCACTGAAGTCTGCCTACCAGAAGTTTCTCAACAATTTTGCCGAGGACTGACAGGAGGCCTATTGGTCTGTAAGACTTAGGATGTGAGTAGTCTTCCTTACCCGGTTTACGGATGATGACCACGTGGGCTGTTTTCCATTGCTTAGGAAAGTGAGCTAGCGTTAAACATTTGTTTGCTATCCTCATGAACACATCCCTTTCGCTCCGGATTGCCTCTGAACAAATGTCAGAGGTCAGCCCGTCTGGTCCTGGGGCCTTTTTGGGATTAAGTGCTTGCAGCACTAACTCCAGCTCCGCTGATGTAAATTGCGGGTCATCTTCCGATAAGTCGTGGTTGTTCTCCTCCGCCAGCATCCGCAATTGTGTGTGGCTTGGAGTATCGGTTGCCACAGAGTCGTCTGGGTAGAATGTTTTGGCCAGAAGTTCCGCCGACTGTTGTGGGTTTAAGGTGTTACCGTCAGGATTCCTAAGGAGCATATCTTCTTGCCGTCTGGTAGTCCTCCTGATGACTCGGTAAATCTTGTCCCACATACTCTCTTTCTCTTGAGTCGAACAGTACTCTTTCCAACTTTCTGTTTGCGACTTCTTCACTTCTGTGACATACTCCAGCTTGGTTGTTTGGTATTCATCTATGACGAACTGTTTTCTAGAGGGGGCTGCGTTCCTGATTCTACGCTTTTTCCTCAGGACGTCTCTCTTTAGATCGTCTAGCCTCTTTGACCACCATGGTCAGTTACAGTCCAGGTTCAAATGGGGTACTTATAAAGCTACTGGCCTACCACGCTACCACCAGTAAGTTTATGACTATGGTCCTGGGAATCTATGCTTCCTTATAAAGCATGGCAAATGTGTGACATACTTCCATGGGAACTTAGTTTTAAATGAGAAGCAGGTCTGAAACAGGAATAAAGCAAAATCATCAAGGAGTTGAAGTCTTTGAGACAGTCGTTTCAAAGGGATAAAGTTTGTACGCGGTAATCTTCGAAACTAATCATCCGATTTCAAAAAATCTTTCACAGATAGAGAGCTAAATTAATCCCCGGGGAAAAGGAAAATATAAATTCCCTCGGAAGCGTTGGTGAAACTGTGCAAGACATGGCATGCAGACAAAAGTGTGCAAAAAAACATTGAATAAATAAACATTTGCCATTTATGTTCTGAGGCGGTTTCTTAAAGCATTTTATTAAATTAAACAACGCAAAGTTTTACAATGTCCAGACTCCATTACCGGTCGCATTACGGTGCTCTCCTCTCGGAGTTGTGTGGGCAGTAATTGTACGATTCAAGGTACTTTGTGTCGTCTAGCTTAACTATAAACTAATGTGGGGATTGTGGACTCGCTTTGGTGGTACACGTCAGAACCTTTGGACCAAATTTGTAATGTGCACGAGAGACAGCGACTATGTGCGCATGACACGTTCAAATATCTTTGGTAGAATGTCGATATAAAAACTTGAAAGGTGTCAAGGGACACCCGGATGGAACGAAGATACGCATTGGAATTGACCAAAACGCTGAGTTTAGGTCCAGTGTTGAGAAAAACTTGCAATCTCTCGTCTTTAGTATTAGGTCTTCAATAAAAGATCAAGACTGTGCTAATAATTACTAATTATACTAATTTTTAAATGGAACAGAATTTTAAACATGTTGTATGTAGCCTTTAAATAAATTAGGAAAAAAACAAACCCAATAATAAACCATAGTCGTTACAACTTTTCGTATGATTTTTTTCCGTCTAGCCCCCTTTCACAACGCGCGATAAGCAACTTTGTTCCAATTACTGGAACCTCTGCCTACCTCTTTGGACATATGAAAGCTTATGAAAAGCTAGATGATCTGAACCTATTGTAACTTGTAACACCTTAATTTAAAACCACATCTTTAGTAAATAAAAAATTCTATTCTATTCATAAAATAACTAACCATTGTGTATATGAATACACACAGTTCTGTTGTCGTACAAAACAGTAGTAAATTCATTGGATTTGGCCATCATAACTTTTTTTTCCCTTGGGCATTCTTTACAGGCGACTATCTGTTCCCAAACTAAACAGAGCTTGTACTATGGAAATCAGATAAATGATAAACTACTTTTCTTTCTCCTTTTCTCGATTTGGATGGAACTCGGTACATATATAGTTCATAATCTGGATTAACATATAGGATACTTTCCGGAGGAATATAACATCTTTCGGAATCGCGGGGGACATGAATTATAAATACCAAAATTTGTTTTCTATCACCCAAAAATTACTGGATTTGGATGAAACTTGGCAGATTAATAGAGCATACTTTTAACCCCGACAAAATGTATATCTCAGGAATGCGGGTGAAACCGCGGGAAATTGGTATAGTATAATAAAATAACCATATATTATTGAAATATTTTTCATATTTACTGAGTCAATCGTTAAAATTTATACCCAGTATTTACCAACAAGTATGAACATTAAAAAACTGTGATATTATCATAAATTATCACAGACTTTTTCAATATTTATCACTTAATCATAGAACCAATATTATTTACTTAACAGTGTGTCAAATACTGGCTTTCGACTAGCGTTTTACTTGTAATTTTGGTATAAAAATAACACCTTTGTAACTTGGGAATGTGGGTTCCAATCAGTTAATCAAATACGGTTCAACATTTCCAGAAATGCAAATACAATTTACCACATTTTTCTCTTTTTAAATGTTTATATTAAGTACTAGCTGACCTTTGCGTTTTCACCCGCGTTTAGCGACATCACATATCAATCTACGAAAAATTCCGCGTCGAATGGTAGCAGTCCCATCCCGATATGTTCAGTTGTTTTGAGGTGATGGTGCGTCAAAAGAACTCTTGTTTTCCTTATATAATTGTTACGTAAATGAATAAATTGCCTTGCTAAGATTCTTGCTGGTTCTTCTCAGTGAAAGGTCTTCCGAAGCTATAACTGCAGTAGCTTCTGACCTTATTCTAGGGCCTGAACAGAACAAAAGGCTACAAATTTAAAATGTTGAGTTTAGACAACCCTACTTGCAAATGAAGGCGGCCCATAAACGCATTATCAAGTTATTAATAAATATTCATGAAAGATAAGAGAGTTGGAAGTAGGTGGTGTCGTTTTAATGAGATAATTCCAAGTTACACCAAGAGTTTGACCTATAAACCTTAATGTGATTATTGTCCTTGGTATTTTAATCTAATGTTACCTATTAAAAGGTATTTTAATTAATAAGAACATAATTATTCATCTACATTTATACATCGAAATCATATGTTGTTCGTTGGTATAGGCACTTGAAAACAGCCGAACCAAATTGGTAGATTTTGAAGTGAAAGCTTCTTTAGCGGCGTTGAGCACATTTCATGGGATGGGTATAAAATGTTAGACTCGCGTCTGGACACGTGACCAGAACGAAAATTCGTAAGACGGTAAAAATGCACAACATTATTGTTCAAGTTTTCACTTCAGCCGGCACTCCTGGAGTGCAACCAGTTTTTTTATGTTCGAATAAGGACAAGCTCAGTTAGGTTGACGTAAACCTTGAAGAGAGATGTGGGTTCAAATCCAACAATGAGCTTGTGCTTTCGGTGAAGGAAAACATCGTAAGGATACCGTAGCATGATGGAAGGGTTACTTTGGTACCAACCCAACCGACTACTACTTTCAAGTCGAAAATCTCACCTTGACTCAAAAATAAGAGGCTATTTGAAAAAAAAATTGTATTTTTTCTACGCGATTTTTTATGCACTCAAGACAATAGCTCACGATTCGAACACGCATTGCAAGGCATGCCGGGAAAAGCTAGTAGTTAATATAATTCATCCGGTACTTATATACCAAGGGGCCAATTAGTGAGGTTAGATACCCTGACAATCACGCCGCAGGTCGTGGGTTCGAAATTGTGTGTGAACATGTCTGTTCTGACTGTGTATATTTTTTTTGTACCACTTAGGCCGACAGACAAGCAGACGGTCCACCTGATGGTATGTGGTCACCTCTGCTTATGTACATTTACAACACTAGGGGCATCGCCAATGCGTTGTCGACCCTGAGACGTGAAGTTGTTAAGTCTCATGTGCCTGTAATTTCACCGGCCCCCTTACCTTTCTAACCGAAACACAGTAATACAAGTGCACTAATGCTTCACGGTGGAAGTGGGTAAGGTGGTAGTACTTCCCCGGATGAACTCTGCACTTAGAGCTCTCCTACTCTAAAAATATAGATATGTATTTTGAAAATACTATATTAGTGGTTACAGGTAGCAGTAAATTAATAAGCATGTGTGAAGAAAGTCCCAGGATATTCATTTCATTTATTCATCGCCCTTTATAGGCGCCTTTTTCTCATAATAATTAGCTATTTCTTCACAACAATTCCATCTCCCCCAATGAGTAGACGTGGGTGTACAATCACATAGATGTCGGCTTGTCTGTCCATCAATCACTCTTTATTGTGCCGACAATACCCGGCTTTTGTTTCCCTTGCTTTTGATTATATTTATTGTTATTGATAATGGTATCTTATTATTGGGGCGCTGTGGTTGAATTTGAAGTGAATTTGGTTTTGGTAATTGAATTTCGATTATTTTACAAATTTATTATTTATCAGGGTGCTCGATGGATGTTTTTCCCATGTGTCTATTTGTATGTGTAATTTTATTAAAATCTGTGATTGATTTATTACTTTAAAGCTACATTTAAAATACCAGTCTTCTCTTATATATAAAAATGTATGTTTGTTCGTTGGTGCTCCCAAACCATTAATTCGACTGCAATTAATCTTGGTGACGTTTCTTCTCAAAAATAACTGGGAACAGACTAATCCTATCCCACATAAAAAGGGGTTGCTTTGACGCACCATCACCTCAAAACAACTGAACATATCGGGATGGGACTGCTACCATTCGACGCGGTATTTTTTGTAGACGGTTATAGGCTACTTAATTATGTCGATAAACGCGGGCGAATCCTCGGAGGCAGCTAGTAATATTATAAATGCTGAAGTTTGTGAGTATGTGTTGATATTTGTTACTCTTCAAAAACTACGGATTTGGATGAAATTTGGCACAAAGATAGATCATGCCCATGACATACATACCTACGCTATTTTTGAACTCGGGAAAATATATCATCCCTAGGGATCGTAGATAAATCCGCGGGGGAACAGCAATTCATAAAACACGACATGATTTTACTGTCACAAGTTTACATCCCAACATTCATTTTGGTCACATATGACCTCAACAATAAATCACACCCAATTTCGACATGATACATACGTACTGATCTGTCTGTCAACAAGATAATATCAACATCCTGTATCAGTTAGCAAGTGGTCCGACAGCGGTACATCCTCTATTTGCCGGCTGATTGAGCTTGTCAAAATTTAAAGGATTTATTGAGTAGTTTTTTGCTGAGGAACTCAGCTCTATTGGTGTGAGCTGATGAAAATATAATGTAAACATAGAAAATGGTAGTCATTTATCAAAGATGAAAGTTTATTTTAAAAAGGCCTACTAATATTATAAATGAGAAAGTTTGTTTTGATGTGCCGCCGTGGTTTTCCCAAGGGAGAAGAGGGGGAGTGAGGGATCATCAAGAAGGGTGTGAAGAGATTTTTGCAGGGTTGGCAATGCGCGAGTAATACCCATGGTGTTGCAAGCGTCCATAGGCTGCGGTGACCGTTTACCATCAGACAGACCGTCAGCTTGTTTTCAACCTTAGCAGTATTTAAAAAAAAATATGGATGTTTGTTACTCTTTCACGCATAATCTACTAAACGGAGTGGGATATCACTTAGCTAATAGATTTATAACCTGGATTGTCATAAAGGATACTTTTCATCCTGGAAAAATGTTTTTTTTAAATACTTTTACAATAAAAGATATCCCTATTTCGCAAAAAAGTATCTTTAAAAGCTCTCACATAAAAGAAATCTGGATATTTCCGGATGAAAGCGGCGAAAACTGGTTCAAAGGGACCCGATGCAAGTCAAAACTAATGATCGTACTGGCTCAACGTGAATCTATGACAGGCTTTTACAAAGTCAGCTACGTTAAAATACTTTAAAGTTCCCAATTTCCAAAGCATTTTCATCCTTATCCCAAGAGCCGTAGAGTCGATAGCTTTGATTTATTTAAAGTGCAGTTTTCATACGCGTGCCTTTGACAGTTACATGTGCATCGCTATACTCGAAATAAACTACAAAAATGTTCAATTGAAAATGTACATTAACTAACCAATAATAGATCTGAAAATCGAAGTTGTTACATTCAAAGCGCAAAAGTGTCATCAAGTTTCAATCTTCCTGAACAAACAAGATAAAAGACGATCTTAAGTTATGTCCCCACTGGAAATTAGACTTTACTTAGTTACTTTTTTTGGTGTATTTTATATATTTTTATTTGAGTTTTTTATGCCGATTTGTACTCAAGAAGTCAAATAGTCTTATCTTAAGAAGGCCAAGTTGATGGTTTAGTCTCATATTAGAAAAATAGTCACATTAACTAACTTTTAAAAAAATACAGTGGTATATCTTAGCTATATGCATATGATTACTAAATAAATTTTGATAAAATTTCAAATGGAAAAGATTAAAAAACTGAAAATTCGAAATTCAAAGTGTTCCGAAAATAAAGGGTTTCTTGCTGGCTCTTCCCAGTTGAAGTTTGACTACAATTAGATGCTTTGACCAAAGCCTAAAGAAAGTATACAGGACACCCATCAAAATCTCAACCCCCTTAAAACACACTTAACCTCACTCTACAAGAGATCCCACAACTACACCACATTCCAATGTAACAAATGACCATCACTATTATACATACAAGTGCTAAATACCTAAGCACGACCGCTTCATAATACATAATGGCATTACCTAGATTATATATAGCGAGCTAAGTGCACTAAGTCAATAAAGCTAGTAATTATGTAATTAATATGGATGTGCAGTTATTTGCCATACAGGTGTCTATTTAAGTTAATTAAAATCGCATGGCTAGATTAATTTTGTCAATTTGTAGGTAAATTTATCATAAACACAATAATGATTCTTGTTATAAATGACAGTTGATAAGCGAGTTGGAATCTAGCATGGGAGGTTCCGCACAAAAATAATTCGTTTTTAAGTAGATTTCAAAATGGAATTATAAAGTTGATTTTTATTTCTCAAAAAATTAACAATTTTAAATCTTTATATTATTTTTCGTGTAAAGCTTTATCTGTCAGTACAAATATTTTTTTTATGTGTAAAGAAAATCTCGTAAATATGACATCCTTTTGTCGTCGTAACCAAACTTCCCAATTTTTAAATACCTTATAAAAATATATTAAAATATTTTAATCAAATTTTGCAAAATTAAATTCGATAATATAAATGCTGCTAAAATAATGAGCAATTACTCACAAACAGACGAAACAACATAAAGGTTCCGTTTTAACCATTCCGCTCCCGAACCCTAATGAAAAAAATTTCATAAAATAATACCACCCTAATAAATAACATACACCGTAACAAAAGCAAGACGTAGAAAATCATAAATTACACATGAAACATAACAAAAAATCTCCACGGATAAAAACTACAGATAAAAACATGTGCAGTCCTAACATGCAATGAAGTAAACAACTGCCCATGAAGTTGTCTGCAATTAATGGACATCAAAAAAGTACTTTTCCTTATGAATAATGAGGTAAGACGCGCACCCACTGCTTTAAGCGCATAATTGGCAACATCACATGCGATGGGTAAGGCGTGTGTCGGACAGCAAGCATTGATTCGTAGCTTGTTCTCAAATTTTCTTTATTTTTTTAACATATCTCTGTTTTGCAAATTTTATTTAATCTTGTGTTGTCATGTATAAATGTATATTTTTCATTTCTTTCTTAAGCGAAAAACTATAAAAGGAAGCTAAACTTCATCTTTAGGGTGACGTGAGAAGCGACTAAAAAGAGATAACCGCACGCAATAAAAATAAACACAAGTTAGGTTTTATAAGGACACTTATAAAGGTGAAAGCTAATGAAGATACCACTGGTTCAGAAGTCAGCCTTCAACTGAGAATAACGGGCAAGATACTCAACCACGGAAATATTTTGAAATGTCTACTATTTTCAAATTACATATTATCTCTCATATCTATATTATCTCTAAGGATCCTTTTTACCCGACTCCCGAAGTAGAATAACGTGTTACGATCATATATAGTGTACCTATGTTTATTTCTTTGGCATACTCAGTAATCTACGGGTTTGTGTTAAAAAATATGGAGCCCGCGAAAAAAAAGCAATCAAAAATGACTTTTTTTTTCGTGTTTGTTTTACTAACCAAAAACCCTATGACTGACTATGTTCGCTAAATCTCCTACACTGAGACTGAAGCCCGTCTAATGTGCCATACGATTTCGCAGCGCATCTCCTCATTTTCCCCGGGTAATGCTAGCCGGTGTTAATGCATTTAATGAATCGTAATGTTCGGGCATAATCGGCAGTTTCCGCCCGTGTCGATACCGGAAGGCGATCATCGGTGTATCATGGTTTAAAATTAGTTTGGTATGCAAGCATCTGGCGGTTGTGGGTTCAAAGACGCGAGGATATGGAAGTATCCGATGGTAAGTTTATTTACATTATGTTGAATAAGTTTTTCTGTGGATTAGATATTGATTGATAGATTTAGAAGTAGTAGACTTCTTAGTGCAGAGTTTGCCCCGGGAAGTAGGTACTAACACCCCTATTTCCGTCTTAGCGAGCAGTTAGATAAGTAAGGGGGTGAGATTACAGGCACTTGAGACTTAACAACATCACCTCTGAGGGCTCATGGCGCATTAGCGATGCCCTTGGCGTTACAATAGTCCAAAGGCAGCGTTGACCATTCACCATCAGATGGACTGTCTGTCTTGTTACCATCTTCTGTCAGAGGGGACTGCACAGCCCTATTCGATCCCATTATTATAATCCAGAACATTGGTTCAATCCAAATCAGTTAAAACGTCTATGAGTGATTGAAACGCAAACTTAAACAATTTTATATACGAGTACTTCGAGACTCAAAAAAGATACGATGGATAGATGAACGCATATTACTCTTTCATGCAAAAATTACTGAACGTATTTAGATGAAATTTGGCATATAGATAGTTTAAAATCTAGATTAGCACATACGTTATTCCTACGCCTTTTATCCCGGGAAAATGCGACATCCCTCGGGAACGCAACCGCGGGAGATCAATAACTCCATAAACAAAATAGGCAATAATCTAGCCATATCGCAAGTGAAACTGATAGGCATTTATGTAGACAAGTTCTAGAATAAAGAGCCATTGGAAAGTGGAAATTATGGAATGTAGGACGTTGGCCCAGCAGGTGGCTCAAGTGAGAAAAGTTATTGTCTTTGAACAAGCGACAATTTATACCAGTCACTTATAACTTCTGTCTGGAAATAAGGTAGTATGTCTGTTTGCTTGATTACAAATTTTATTTATTCAAGGGTTTTTGTCTTATATAGCTTATATAGCTTATATAGCTTCATGACGCGGATTTACCCGGGATCCTAAGGGATTTGAAGTATTCCTTGGATCGAGTATCATATGTCGCATTCCTGACCGCATGACCTACTGTCGGTCTGCTTGATTACAATTTTTTTTTATTATGTAGCTTTGGTCAACCGTTTCCCAAGGAATTTGAAGTATTCCCGGTATCAAGTGTCATATGTCGCATTCCATGCCCTCGGCTACGTGCGTGCCAAATTTCATCACGATTGGTTGTACCGTTTAGGTGTTAAGAGATAACAAACAAACTCACTATCGCACACCTTACAATATATTGAATAAGAAAAATTGTGAGGATGAATGGATGCATGTTAGTTACTTTTTCACGCAAAAACTACAAAATAGATTTGGATTCAACCTGGCATATAGATAGTTTATAATCTATTAACAAATAGGATACATTTTTTATCCCTGAAGAATGTACAATTTATCGGAATACTAGTGCGTAGTATATAGTCTATTATACATACTAGTTAGTAATAATATAAGATCGAAAGTGTCTCTGTTTGTTATGTTTTCACGGCTAAACGGCTAAGCTGATGTTGCTGAAATTTTGCAAACACATAGCTACTGGTTTGGAGAGGGGTATAGGCTACATTTTATCTATTTTAACGCGAGTGCAACTAAGTGCAGATAAAATATCTAGTAAGGACTAAGGATGTAGATACAAATTTATTTTGCCATTCCGTTAACAGCTTGAGCTTATTGTGAAATGAGAAAATTGCAGTTTTGAAAGGAAACGTTTGCTGTCAATCACAATAATACCTATTACTAACAAATTAACTGATATTACAGTGAAATCGCGTGTTGGCGTCGGAATATCGAAGGGAGACCTTGAAACTATTCGTTGAAGAGAAACTGGCATTAGTAGCTTGTGTCCTTACACAGTAAAAAAAAAGTGTTTGACTGAAGTGGGTAACTATAATAAATATCATGGGACATTCTTTACACATGGCTATCAGCAGGGCCTTCTTTCCCATTGGGATTCTCCGCAAGACCCCAGGGCCCCGAGATTCATGAGGCCCCGAAAGCAATGGAACCCGTTGGACGGTGCTAGTGTCGTCAAATCGGATCAGTGTGTCGCTCTCTTAGAGGTCTCATAGCGTAGTCTTAGGGGCCCCCTTATCCTAGTGCCCAAGGCCTTGGCTATCAGATCCGAATCCAAGTAGATAACTAATATAGTATACTATTTTTTTTTTCTAAATACATATTTACACCCAAAACAAACATGTTTCTGCACAAATCTTTTTCTTGGGTGGGAATCGAACCAGCAACCGTCGGCTCGGTAGTCGGAGTCGCTAACCACCGAATCAAATGGCCTATCGAAACTAATATAAATGATTATGAATATTTAATATTTTTATTAAGATGATTGTCACAAATGATATTCTCCTTGAAATGCAAATATTAAGTTAACTTTACATTCCATCTTCTAGCTTATTTCCAAAACATTTGAGTTCTAATTTGAATAAATGGGTTATTTGACTTTGTACTTTTTATTTCGTACTACAATATTTTTGTCACAGAATAAAAAATAACAGAAGGAAATTTAAGGTTTTTTTCTTATTCATACGAGCAGAAGGTAAGAGGTAAAGATCCATAATGCAGGTACAACAGGTAATGATCAGTTGGAAATTCCGACACAGCAAACGGATGTGATTTTTTCTACCAAATTACATGCCACTTACAAAAAAAAGTCGAAATTTGTCGTCTGTACATTTTGTCGCGCGGTACATTGACCCCGATTGTTCGGAGTTTTTGCTGCGGAACGAGACAAACCACCCGCGGGAACCGATCATAGGGTTGTCGACAATACTTTCTTTATAAAAATTATAAGAAAATTATGCAAGATAAATGTGCAGCTAGATTTATCCATCTCATTGTATCAGTATTCAACAGCCCCATCGAAAACTAGACATGTCGGGGAAAGTGATCTCTCACGTGACTGTGTAGTTAACGACAGAGATAGAGCAGAGGTTGCGACAAAATTCCTCGGGCTAGTGTAATTTAGCTTACAAAATCGCATCCCAGGTGAATTAACTAAGTAAAACAAAACTCTTTTTTTGATTTTTAAGTATGACAAACAAAAATGGACCGTAATTGTTAAATGGATGTTAATTTTCATCATAATACAATTCGCCATTGGATCAACAGATTTCCCTTATTTCGAAGTGCATAAAGTTGATTTTTCTTTGACATTATTATACGCCAAAGATGACTTCTGAACAGGCTATAGTATTACTTACCGATTAATATATTTCCTGCTTGTTCCTAATCCTTTGCGATTTGCATTATCTGTTACAAGAGATTTGGCAGATTATTGACGGCCTGACGCCAAATCTCTTTGGTAATGCTTTTGTTGACCACTCGGTGCAAGGTGTAAGTGCACGTGATCATCGGTATACTCTTTAGCCGCTTACGACACCTAGAGATGAGTTGGGTGGTAGTATTCCTGGCAACTCATCGATTAATAGACTTGTAAAGTGTAAATAAAAACGCACGGACCAGCCAAGAAGTCCCGTGTCAACATGTTACAAAAAAAAGTGTCCGTCATTCGCCACGCCTTCCAAATTAATGACTATAAAAACTACAAAGCCTACTCGTCGATGAAAAAGGTTAGAGTTTTTTGTGTACCATGTAATAGATTTAGCTTTATTACCGGCTCTCGATTGAGGATACAGATTGTGGTGGACCACCCTCTGTGGTAACATTGTGGTAAGAATGAGAAATGGCTTAATTGAGTTCACAGATGACATTGAAACTTTTTTCTGCTTTTTAACACACTTTTTTTAAGTTCATTTGTAACTATGTGATAAAATCTTGTACAAGTCGATTTTCACTACCTTCTAATCGTAAGATCGATTTGAAACTGCGTTAGTCTGTGGGATCCGGATGACGAAACAATAATTTGCTGCCATTGAGCTGATCTGATGATGGGAAATGGTGGAGCTCTTCAACAAAACTTCTTTTGTTTTGAGTCCTATAAATTACATATGGTAACAAGGGTCTATAACTCAGTATGATTTTAGTTTCCTAACTATTCTTAATTGAATAATAAATACCTTGTCTGGCAATTGTTCCTGCTAAGACACTGGTTGTGGGTTCGCTTTTCACTTAGTTCAAACATTTGTGTGCATGAATTCTGATATATGTTTAGTGTTAAGGTGTGAACACATATTGAAAATATATATTATATTTTTAAAGTACCTAGTATATCAGTTATATAATCAGCATAGTACATGCTTTCCTTAGCTTGGGGTCAGGATTTGAGTAAGGGAAGTGTACCACTATATTTATTTATTTGAAACGACTGAAATGTTAATTGAACCTTAAGATTAAGGCTATAAAATGTTATAGGATAAAGTGTTTGTGATGCAAAGAGACGAGCAACTTTGTAAATCGTGACCTAAAAGTTCACAAGTAGAGCTTTAAGTTTAAATTAACGGCTGAAGTAATGGATATAGTAAGGTGGTTGGTAATTTACCTTAATTTATTATTAGAAGTACCTATATGAGATACCGTATACCGATACAGTAGATTGCGATGAAAATTATATTCAAAATCATTTATTAAGTTTAGGCCCGCGGATGGCGCTTATAAAGGTTATATTTACTGAAGCTTCCACCGTTTGGGAAGACAGCCTTCAACTGGGATGAATCGGCAAGAAACTCAGCAAGGTTATATTTTTAAAATATTTTTTAAAGAATGAAATAGAGTGTACGAGCTTCACCAGTCTTGAAGGAGGCCAGGATGATTTAATTATATCAGCTCAAGGATGTCCACTGCTGATCATAGGTCTGCATCATGGATTTCCACAGCAGACTGTTCCCAGCGACTCTGACAAGGGTGAGCCACCTGGTGAGCGGTCGTCCCGAAAGAATGCCTTGCAAGTTATTTAATGCCAGTTGTAATCATTTCTGATTTATTTACCCTCTTAGTGTATTGCAAGTCATTTGGAAACTCTACGGAAGTAAAATAAAAAAAATTGCCTCCGAAAATAAAAAAGAATAAGAGGAATAAATAGGCAGTGACTTCTATCTGCTAGTAACCTTAAGACATGATAACTGATATCAGATATTTCTATAATTAAAAAGTAAAAATATAAAATTATTGTAAAATTTGAAATCAACCAATATATAAATAGAGGCACTTGTAAGCCGACTCTATCATTGATTTGGAATATTATTTTTGCTGAGTAGAGATCGCAAGCTCAGCAATTCCTCTTTTGTGATTTTATACATTGTGGTGTGCAAGAGCAAGCACTATTCCTTAAAATAATCGTTTATGTCATAGAAAGTTGATAAAAAAATTATAAAGGTAAATTAAACTCAAGAGCTGGCAACCCTACAGTTAAAGGCTCGGCAGAATACGTAAGGAGCGCTGCCGCGTTCCGACCACCTTTCTTCGTACTCTCGGCGAAGGCGGGAATCTTAATTGTACTCTCATTGCCTTTCTTGAGAACATCGTTTAACAATTACCTCACAAATCCGTTTGACACGTCGACATTTCCTGAGAAATTAACTCTATCGAAGTACTATGCTGATTTGATAACGAATGTGCTTGTGTATGACCACGATCTGTTTATGGTAAGTGTTGTGTGGTCGTATGTGGTAAGTAAATACAGTTTAGTAGGGAACGGTTCTTATGTTTTTTACGAGAGAGTTTTTCATGTATAGGTCTTTTTGTGCCATCTGTTTATTTATATGTATATGGGAATACTGTTTCACAAGTCTAGATTTAAGAATACATAAATAAATAATACTAATAAATAAATATAAACCTAGTGACATTGTTTGCACACGGCCTTCTGCTTTCAAACTAAGCAGGGCTTGTACAATGGAAACCAGATAACTGATATACTACATACACCACTCAATTCTTCAAAATACAAACTTAAATAGATATTTACACCCAGACACTCTGTCACACTGTCCTGGGTGGGAATCGAACCGGCATGAACTCAGCAAGAATTCTTTCTTATTTGTATAGTTTATTCTGTCAAATGTTAATTAATATCAAAACACAAAATATACGATGTATAAACTGATAAACTGAGAATACTCGTTCTTACCCACAAAATTAGATGCTAAACAGATAACGACAAAACCTGATCATGTTTACCTGCGTTACAGAGCTCGGATACCAGCCACTGTACCAAGAACAGTAGTTGAGTTCCGCGCCATTCCTAAGATTTATATCTCGGTTTTGTACTTTGTAGTTTGTACCCATTTTGTACTACATACAGGTAGGGCCCGCATAAAACGAGCTGGTACTTTTATAGTGTTTTTTATAGGCCAGACCCTTTTTTATTAAGGGCTTAAGGTTATATCGTATTTTATGTAAAGTTGATATTTGTAGTAAGAGAGTAAAGGTATTTTCAGATAACCTAAGCGGATATGTCTACAGGGATGGAATTACCGACTTATTATTTTGCTAATAACGCCAAAAATTTTAATTCTGTTGAAAAGTGTTAGCTTTTCTCCAAGGAAATATCGGTGGAGGTCTAACACTTTTAGGAGTAATTAAACAATAGAATTTAGACCCTGCATGTGAGGGAAGGAGAAAGAAGATGATGAGGATGAGAAGGAGTCTTACCTCGGGCTCTGACTGTAGGCTGTTAAAAATAAATATAACGACTTTTAAATTTATAGATAAAGTAAACAATAAAAAATAACTTTGTTTGCTATCCGTACACAGCTTCTTCCCTCCAATCATGGCTCATTAATATAATTCCGGACAAATAGTTAAAACTATACATAATCGTTTGTACCATTTGTTTAAAGCTATTGTTTGAAGATACCGTTCGGAAACCGTGTGAGTAACATCATGTTATTGTTCTGACTACAATATTTATTTCACGACCACTCCTAATTGGGATTACCAGAGATCACGGAAAACACTCTTAAAACTGGAAACCTTTATAATAAGACTGCCGCCTGCTGTTTTAAATGAGGAATCTTAATGTTCCCGGGGAAAACCTGTTTTAATCTAGTTCATATCCTATCCGTGTGTCAATTTTCATGAAAATCCGTCCAGCCCAATTTTCACCATTAAACATGATTAAGGCTTTTGTGTTTTCAAACAAATTAGCTTAGCCGCTATTACAACCTTTTGCGGAAAAAAATGTACTGGCTGTCCCCCGCGGTTTCACCCGCGTTCCCGAGGGACAAAACATTTTCCGGGATTTAAGTATCCAATGTAATATATTTTTCATACCACATTACAAATAAGCAGACGGACCACCTGATGGTAAGTGGTCACCACCGCCTATAGACATAAGTAACACTAGTGACATCGCCAATGCGTTGTCGACCCTAATATTTGTAATTTCTAATCATTCAGGTAATAACGTTCTATAATCTAGTTTTTGCGTGAGGAGTAAAATCCATCAAAAACTTTCAATTCATAATATTACTGGAATACGGTAAGTTTAATGTACAATTAAGGAATTAATTGCTGGACAAACGAATGCGTTATTCGTATTTATGAAGCGTTTTAATTAGCATATTAATTATGTTTGAGTAAGGCTGCAATTATCTACTTACATTCTTACGTATCATTATGAAATCTGCGTTAATTGTTATAAATTTTATTACCATTTCAACTATTATATAGTAGTTCGCTTTTTCAGCAAATTGTATATTGACGTGAAAAGATTTTCTTATCAAAGTTTTCTAATCAAAATACTAAAAACTTTAATTCCTACAAGACCTACCGAACTTTTATAGTTATAATATTTTAATTAAATTATTAACTTACAAATCCGATTACATCACTTTTAACTCAATTAATAAAGGAATTGGAATATTGTTAATATATTTATTTATCGGACAACTTGACAAATATACATGTGTAAGTAACAGATACTTAATTAAAAGCTAGTGTTATTATCTAAAAATTAAACTTATTTTAACTTCAAAATTCCGGCTAACTAATGACAATTTTTAAAATGAAAAAAAAAATGAAAATAAAAAAAAAGACATTTGAACGCTGCAACCGACGACGAAGACTAGTTAAATCACCCCATAAACAGATGCTATACACTTTTACTACCAAAAAGGGGGGGGTTATTGTATAATAGCAACAATTATAACTGATTAAATTTAAACTGAATTAATTCCGTGCGTGTACGCATCTTTTTTTAATCATCAAAGAAGTGACCGTCATTATCAAAGCAGAGGGTAAAATGAACCGATTCAATTGCTGTCGGTCACGCATGGGGCATCAGTGACCCCCAGCCATTAGACTGTTATTGAATGAGGGTCCATGTAATAGTGTATTAACTACATCATGGATCAGTTTAAAGTCAGCTCGAATTTTGTATCGGAAAATCTAAAACTACTGACCGGATTTGGATGAAACTTGGCACATATATAGCTTATAACCTATATATGGGATATATAGAATATTTTTTGTTCCGGGAAAATATAACATCCCTCGGGAACGAAGCTAAAACCGCGAGTTACATCTATTCTAATATATAAAGCTATTCTTCTCAGTGGAAGGCTGACTTCCGAATCGGTGGTAGCTGGTGGTAACGTATGCGGAGGTTAATCTCAGGAACTAAAGCACCTATTCCAACAATTATTCCACCCTTTGAAAGGTACATTCTCGAGTGACATATGCTCTGTTATAATTCCAGAATACATTAGATCCATTGGAAACGCAAGTAAATCCGCGAGACGGTAGCTAGTCAGGTATAAAGAAGAACTTCCCATCTTGTTTCCTACTTTGGTTCAGCACTTCAGATGTAGTCACAAAAGGTTCTGTATAATATTGAATAAGAGAGCTCTCAGAGCGCCGGCCGTTTCTGTTCTTATAATAATTAAATTCGCTGCCAGCTCCGAGGCGACACTAAAAGCATCAGTTCCGTGAAAAATAACTAGTCTAAAGCAATATTGAGTTTAGAGAGGGTTATATTCTATTTGAGGAAAGGTAAAGGTTGTACAATAGAGTTTGTGAATACTTTTATGTCACTTTGTAGTGAAGTGCATATTGAGGGCGTATGAAAATACTAAATCAAAGGCGTAATACTAAATATCAATTTTTGAAGGTCTTTTAATTTAATTTGAGCAACTATTCCATAGAAAAATTATACTTGACTGTGATGTAATGGTAACTCGTTTTACAAAACGTACAAAAAATTATCATCAAAATCGGTTAAGCCATTTAGGAACAGAATTACGAACACACGTACACAGGAATTTTATACAGTGGTTTTCCCCGCGTTCCCAAGGGATGTAACATTTTCCCGGCATAAAAAGTATATTAGATATTAATCCAGGTTATAAATTATCTATCCTAATAAGCTTTCGCATTTATAATAGAAGTAGGATATAACTACAACCACGCTATGACCTTGAGAAGCCAAGTAATTGAAGAAGGTACGTACTACGCGCGCGCCTGTATTACATCACGAGATAAATCTTGAATTAAGACATCGACCTCTGTCAAATCCAACAACGAATTACGCATTGAGATTTCCGCATTTTTTCTACCAAAAAAAAAACATTTTAAATCTTATTTTGACTCCATTAAAGATCACGTTGATTAATAATAAATCTGTAGAAAGGTATTTTTTGTTATAAATTTTAAAACGATTTGGAATTCTAACAATAAAGTAATAAGGTTGAGAATTTAATTGTTGTGGGTTAGTGAACTTTAAACTTCCGTTATTGATACGGAAACCATAATAGTTAATCAGATTGGGTTACAAATGTGACTGATTTCTTGTTTTTTTTTTTGAAGTTCAGTTAGGTTTATATTTCGTAACATTATGTGCTCAAATAAAGACTTCGAACAAAAGATACGAAAAATCACGTTCAGAAATTTTCATCAACATTTTATTTCTTCTTCGTTTTTGTAATGGCTACTAAATAATGTGAATAATGATGCCAGACCAAGGCCATTATTCCGTGCCTAGGCTTTGCTTCACAAACCTATCATCAAGCCTACCTATTAAAAAAAACATATAAAAGTGATCGTATCATATTGAATGACAGCACACAAACAATACTTGACTTCAACCTTCAAACCAAAAAAGAATTCTCAAGCTACCGACATTTTTTTTTATAATCACTCTGTTAATTAAGACGATAACTTGTCCAGAAATTATCAGGAACTTTATCATTCGTCATACCGATTAAATCATAGTTTAAATGAATAACTTACCTAACTAAGAGCATGGTCGGTCGAGCAATGACATCGAGCCATGCTCACGCGCATGCGCGCAAATCCATTGACACATCTCTATGAATGACGCCTTTGTATTATAATTTTCACTATTTTACACACAACACTCACATTGGAGAGTTCCACCAATTTTATTCCGTACTTAAAATATATTATAACCTTTTTGTTTACGCACCTCGGACACTAAAATAAAAAGAAAAACAACAACGCGCGAAAACTTTAAACTCGATTTTAAAATTCAAATTTTTTCATTCGATATTTGAATTTGTTTGTACGCGTTCACAGATGATGTGGGCCTTTTTATTGGATTCACAGATGATCGGATTTTTCTTTTTTCTTTTTCGACATTAAGCACACGCGCTGCTCGCTCGCGGCCAGCTATATTGACTGAGTAACGGCCCGGTCTGTCCGTGCGTCCCGCTCTATAGTTGCGTAATGTTAACAGGGCATAGAGTAAGTTGGTTTTTGTGTACAGAACAGTTGTGGACTCGTGGTTTATTGAATCTTTTGTAGTTAAGTTGTAGTAAGGCTAATACGTTAGTGATGGTAGATTAGGGTTTATTATTGCATAAAGTATTTTATTTATTTTTTGTGAATCGTTTACGTGGTTCAGGTGTGTGGTCTGAGTAATGGTTATTTAATATTTCTTTAATCGATAAAATGTAAGCATAAATTCCATAGACCAAATGTCAATAATATTACGATTTGTTTACAGACATGGTTGTTTAAATAATTGGGACATCTTGATCAATCAGCGTTTTTTTTTAATTGCTACTATTAAAGTACACAGCTTTCTTATAAATAATATCTTAGTGGAATATGCTTGTTAAAAAATATTTATATAATTTAGCATTTCCCAAAAAAAACAACAAGAAGCAAAATAAAAAAATATATCACATGAAAACAAACTGCAAAAATGTTGTAACATTCATTCGGTAACTTTAAAAAAAAGTTAGCAATCCGTTTTAGCCAAACAGAATGCGGTATCGCTGTTGATTCAGTCAGTTTTTTGTGCTCTAAATTTAGACAAATATTTCACAAGTATTTTTTTACTTTTATTTTGATCTGCAAGTTGGTAATTACTTTTATTTTTGTTTGTGGTTATAACAATAGTCCTTTTAAATTGATATATAACTAACACATTTTCTACTTTTTACTTACTTTTTACATTTATAAATACGCTAAAACGTTTAGCATGCGGTATATAAGACACAACAACAACCATAATTCCATACCAATAAATTGGATTTAAGTTTTTCTGTGATTTCAAAATAAATATCAAAATTTTAAGTGAAAGCTGCTTTTTAAAATATGTCTGATGAAAATTACATATAATTAGATTTGTTAATTCGAAAGTTTGTCTCAAATAGGCTACAAAAGGGCTGTTTAGATTTTAATGAAATTTGGCACACTTTTTTCTGGATTTACTCATAGGAATATATCAAGATCCTTCGGGAACGCTTGTCAATCTGCCGAGCGGAAGCTAGTCACAAATATTATCGAATTAATAAGATTTTTAATACCAGAGTACCTCCAATTATAGTTTAGGAGGTTCAAGATTTAACAGGCTCTTTTCGACAGCTAATGTCATAGAAACATCACCCTTATGGTCTATTGATCCAACTGTAGATAGTATGATCATTGAAGAACCTTATTATAACCCAATAGGGTTAATTATTCAATAACACATCTCGATAACTTTACCTTATAACATAATGGGCCAATTAAGTCACTGATATATTTCTAATAGTCATTAAGAACACATAACAGTTGCGCAAACGCATCTTTAGTACGTGTCGGGATTAGATAGGAGGCATTATAGACTTCTTGGATTTATAAATGCGTGCAACAATGTGCATTGTGTGTTGTCAGCATTAAAAATCCTACTTATATTATAAATGCGAAAGTTTGTATGTATGGATCTTTGTTACTCTTTCACGCAAAAACTATACGACAGACTTTGATGAAACTTAGCATATAGATAGACCATATCCTGGAATAACGTATAGGCTGCTTTTTATCCCGGGAAAATGTAACAGCTTTCGGAAACGCGGGTAAAACCGCGGAGGACAGCTAATATAATATATATTTTTGATTGATATCCTATGGATGTTTGTTAATAATCATTTTAATTTAAAAACTACACGACAGATTTGGATGAAACTTAGCACATCGATAAATTTATAACATGGGATCTACACTTTATCTCAAAAAAATTATACACGTCGAAGTATAGCTAAAATGTATTTTTAAAATACAGAAACACATTTCCAAAAAGTCTTTACAGCACAAAAAAATATTTAATAAATAAGGTTACAATATACACGAACAAAAACTGACCCAGTTCCAAATTCAAACTTTTACCTTGTCATAGAAAGGGTCAAATGTTCAAAGAAAGACTTTCTCCCATCTGTTTTGAATATGGAATACTGGTGTTCTAAATTAGTTGATCTTTGTTTGAAAATCACTGCGTGTCGCCCACGTATTCGTCGCGTCGTTGCACTATGCAGTCACATGTTAAAACAATACATAGTAAATCAATTTGTTAACTGCACCTTCGCGTAGTTAGTTGTTTGACGAACATTTAGTCTGTGGCGCAACGACAGGTAGGTGTAAGAATTCATAATGATAATGTATGTAATAAATTTTGGTATTTTTATTGACGGATTTTAGTTTTAATGATACGGCTTCATTGAGTTTTTATTTCTGTTAATTATACATTTATGATGAGATTTATATTTTAACTTTGACAAGCTACTGTCCCGCGGTTTTATTTCCGTTCCCGAGTGATCTAATATCCGAGAAACATATCCTATGTTACTCGGAAATAGAGAAGAAAATATCAAAATAATCGCAGTCATTCCGGATATTACCCTCACATACATACAATATTATTATTAAAAATCGAATTGATAGACGGAATTCAACCTAAAATTGAAAAAGAACCGGAATAAATACATAAAACACGGAAGCCAATGTGTTTTAAAAATCACATTTTATACCATTAAAATGCCATCGGCAATAGCAAGTTTACAGAGGCCTTGACTCAAAGGTCGAGGCTTGTCTAATGAGAGGCGAGGCCCACTGTGCGCCTGCGACGGCCTCGACTCACTCAAGTAGGCCTAGACTAGCGACACGGTTTGACAGCCGTTTTGACTTTAAAGAATATCATTGCAAAATGAACTCTATAGCATTACGTTAAGGTATATTTAATTAACTATTAGATCAACAGATGAACATTATTTTGAAAGACATAAGGTCATTTTTCTATAACATTCTTAAACGTGAAAACGGACAACATAACTGCTTCATACCCAAAGGTTTGTAAGTTATAGGTATTTAATTAAATAAATAAATATCCTGAGACATTTTTTACACACAGCCATCTGATCCCAAATTACTGCTAATAATTCCATAGATAAATCGTCTCTATTCCTTATAACATAAGGTTTATCTATTAATGCAATGGTTAATAGTGTGATGATACTAATGAACTTTATTATGATGCTAATAGAGTTCATATTTGTATAACAAGCTTGCTGTCAAATTTGAACGACATAAATAGATATTTATCTAAGTAATTGTATTAAAAATAAACTTGCAATTAGTTTTTTAAACTATAATTGAGTTTTTCAATTGATTAAAGTCAAATTAGGTATCCTTATCCGACATTAAAAAAAGAAGAGTTGGTACACGTAAGGAAATAATTATGTTAATACCTACATACCGTTTCGGGGTTTTACCCGCGTTCCCGAGGGATCGAACGTTTCCCGGGAATCTAACATCGCCTATTTCTGGGGAATCGTGTAGCTTACTAGCTTCCAATCAGTTTTTTTTTAATTAACAAAAACTTTACAAGATGAAATTAATAAGGTACTTACAACTTAATTTTTAAACTAGTTATTTATTGTACTTTTATTCAGACCAAACCATATGTTTTCCTAAATACTTTGTTTCCGTTTAAGCTAATAATACGTGATGTTAATGTAAGCTCAGCTATACTAGACTAGCATACTATAGTGTAAACTTTGTTATTATAATTTTAACCTACTTTGAATAAATAGAGTAGGTAACTCTTATCAAGGATACTCAACATCGTGACAAACACGATTCTATCTCTAAATAATACGACAAAGTCACTGTTTCTATTTCTCTGTCTGTGCGCTATGTTCTCGGTAACGGTAGCTTATAGATTTTAATTCAGTTTTTACCATAATTTAGATAATTTCTTCCCAAAAGTTTATGTGTTTAAGAAATATGAAAAATCAGGTGAAATCAGGTCTGGACGCCAGTCTGTAATCATTTTAACGCATTCCATGAAGGAATTTACATATGTGTATGTATATTACAAATTACTTACATAATTTTGTTCAGTCTATTCTGTAGTTAGGCTCTATATTGTTCGCTTACCTGAAACAAAGAAAATTACATTGTTATTATAAAAATATAGTTGAAAAGCGAAAAAAATACGCTATAGGATTTGTTAAAAATGAGCCTAAACTCAAGAATTTACTACTAGCCACTGAAGAGTTCCACTATTCACCTGCCTCTATCATCAGATCAGCTCGATGGGATTAAATTATCGTAGTCTTCCGAATTCCACATACTTACAAATTATATACAGTAATATATAATAATATTTTTATATAAAAAAAGTATTTTCGCAAACCTACCGTTGACCAATCGGGGAATATACGAGTACATTTAAAAAAAAGATCCAGACAAACTATCAAAGTCTGTCACAAAAAGGTTTGACTTATAAAAAATATTTTTAAATAATAAATAAAGGCTTAAAACTCTAAGCAACATGCCTTCTCTTTCTACCTCAAAAAAAAGTTACTGGCACCCAATATAGTGGTTCAATCGATCCCACTTGACACTGTTGCCGTGAAAGCCTCCCGTGGCGACGTGGGCTGTTTGTTTGTTTGTCACCGCCTCGTGAAGAAAGCTCTCGTCGAGTGTTTACGGTTTTATTTTTAATATTTTTGATAGTAACGTTTCCAGAAATAAATATGTTTTTAGAAATAGAAATGGAAATATTCTTTATTTTTTTAGACTTTTATTATCTCACTAAAAGGTTTACGCTTTTATTTCGTTCAAATAAATTTACATGAAAAAGGTATAGTTGAATAAATAACTTGTTAAGAGAGCAATAAGCGGTTTAGGGTTATTAATATTTTCTTAATATTACAATTTAATATAAAAAAAAACTTTTGATGGACAGTTTTAATACATTTTAAATAGAAATTATTTTTTTTTTTATTCAAATAGGCCTTCACAAGCACTTATGATACTAACTCTAATATATAATTATTTTAAATGTAACATTATTGTTTTACAAACGATAGAAGTTAAACTTTTGTATTACAGGAAACATTTTAATGATTCATCAATCACTTTTGAATAGCATAGACGGTGTTTATCATTCATTTATTTTTCGTCACGAAAAAGTTTGCTGATTAAAATTTTTAACTCTAAAATCTATTTCCTAGGTACAGCATAAAATAAATAACGCTAGGTTCTTTCCATAAATTTTCTCACGGCATCTCAAAACGATTGCTCAAGTGAGTCGAGTGACTGCGTCGCGAGTGAGCGAACTCTGATTGATTGATAGTCTCGACTGTCGAGCCCTCGTGTGCGCGAGTGTACCGGATGACAGGTCGAATGCGCTTGACCGAATTAGAGGTTACTTTTACTCTTCAATTGTTCTGACCTTTGACTGCATAATTAGCTTGGAATTTAAAAAGAATAATCTACTGAAGATTATGGAAAATCATCTCGTACCTACATACAAATATGGTCTAAAATTCTACCACTGATAGAAAATGCTGACACAATATAGTTATGACCATAACGGAAACTTTCTATGGTTAAAATTTTATCTAACTTATTTTTGTTTATTAAACTGAACAACATTTTCAGTACTTACAACTGTTCACGTGTCCTTTAAATAAATTTTTAAATTTATTTGTTTTGTACATTGAAATTAATATTATATTATATTATACATACATAAACAGATTATTAATAAACTAGTTAAACTAGACTCAAGAATAATGTAAATAAAATTATTTCAAAGAAAGTTAATTAAATGAAATGAGCATATTTTTATTCAAATAGGCCTTTACAAGCACTTATGAATAGTCTGACTGTAATAGTCAGATAAGTTAACATGTATTAACATGTAAATACCTAAAAATAATTGGATCAAAATAAATGATTCTTCTTAATTGAATTAAAGGTTCCATATGTATAGTAATTAATATATATATTTTTTGTTTTTTTTTTATATCTTCACATAATGTTAAAAAATCAACATCTACATGATACAACAGTTGTTGTAAAAACCGTTAGAAATAGCAGTACCGTTGATAAATAAACAATGAAGCGATCAGCCAGTGACAACCGTGAAACGAATTAGAAAGCGTGCAGAATGGACCCTTCTCTATCTTGTACCATATTTTTTATTATTTCATAGGCTTTTGTTTGATCACATTCCCTCACCATGATAAGTGATGGTGGAGCAGAAGTTTAGCACACAGGGCGTAGATGGGAACTAAGAGTACTTCCGGGAACACATTGCTTAGTGATACCCAGCCAAGCGGGTACTAATATGTCCCCACCAGCATGCTAGGGTTTGAGGAAACCCCCGCGTTGCTGCTTTCCTACACGATTTTAATGTTTGTAAAAATTTTACCCACGATCGTCGCCATGGCAATCGACAACACAATAACTGTTCTATCATTGACTTAAATTAAAGATACTTCTAAGTAAAAAGTTTTAAGGAATATCATTAATTGTATTTTCATACTTTGGGATTGCGTTTATAAGTAGATTATTGAAAAGATAAAGTCATGCAAAAAAGACCAGTACTGACGACGAAAATTTGGCTACATTGAACATACTTTGGCACTCACTTGACATTGAAAATGCCTTAATTATTAAGAAACCCAACAAAATTTAAAAACGCAGAGGTCGCATCAAACCTATCGACTTTCCAAAATCAACCTACGCCATACCAGGTTCAAATTCATTGACAAAACACCAGAATTCATTGAGGGCCGGTTGTAACGGGACCTGGTTAACCGCCCACGTGGCCATCGATACCATTGCACCATCACCGACCAACCTGTCTTCTGCTGGCAATTAATACTTGAGACTGATTTTTGAGAGATTGGTATGCGAGATAACATTTTAAACAAAAGCGACCAAATTGTTAGACAATGGCCGCGATTAGGGATCTATCCCAGAATTATTATATAACCTATGTTTATCCGGGACAATGTAGCTTTCAAATAATATTATATTTGTTCAAATAGTTGGCAGTGGTTTTGCGCTCACAAAATCGTAATCCTTCATTATAATATTACTAGCTGTCCCCCACGGTTTCACCTGCGTTTCCGAGAGATGAACATTTCCCCGGGATAAAAAGTACTCTATGTGCTATTCCGGACTAAAACCCATCTCCGAGCATAGTTTCATTCAAATACGTTCAGCCGTTTTAGCATGATTGAGTAACAAAAATGCATCCATCCAAACTTTTTGGATCCAGACAGTTTGGTCCACAACGTTTGAACAAATATTTGAACTAAATAACAGTAAAGTAGGAACCTCAACAGCAATCAAAACAAATTAAAATAAAAACGGCCGATAACGGTTCAAGCCCTGCGCCTACGCACGTTTTCTCATTTCATCAATGAAGATGCTGACCCTTACTAAGGAAATATTATGGGTGAATTCAAACGAGTTTTGTGTGAGAAAAGTAAGATATTGATTTTAAAATAGATAAACCGATTGACTTGCAGTAAGCCACATGTGAATTTTAAAACCAACTCTATATTTTAAAGTTAAGAAGCGGACCGGTTGGCTCTGTCATTTGATACCCTGACGGCCCTGGCAAAAGTCAAGGGCTTGATTTCCACCTGGGACAAACATTAAGGTGCATGACCAATTTATGTACCTGTGTTTAAAAACAATAGAAGTCTTTAAAGTATCCGGTTTCCATATTACAAGCTTAGCTAAGTCTGGGATCAGATAGCCGTGTATAAAGAATTTCCAGGATACTAAAATATTTGTTTATCTAACAGCACGATCGCTATGGCACAGATAGGTATGTGCTGCAGCATTGCTGAGCTGTAGACCATATCTGTCCCGGATTTATAGGTTTAGCTTCATACCTTTAACTTCTTCTGTAAATACTCATTTATCTATATCTATACTAATATTATAAATGGGAAATATTTGTGTGTAAATATGTCTGTTACTTGTTCACGCAAAAACTATTAAACGGATATGAATGAAACTTGGCACATAGCCAGAGCATATCCTGGAATAACATATAGGCTACTTTCTATCCCGGGAAAGTGTTACATCCCTCGGGAACGTGGGTTAAACGGCGGGGGACAGCTAGTTATTAAATACAAATTATTAGTTTACCTAGTTATTGATCCCCTGATGGTAGACAAATCAAACTCCTTTCTTTATCTTTCTTTCTTACAAACATTTGAAATCAAAGATCGAGTATCCGCCAATCAAGTTCCTCAGTCAATCGTAAAAAAAATCACCTCAAATACCAATCGAGTTAAGAGACCGTGGTATTACATTCTTATCTAAACATAATATCGGTCATTCATAAAAGTAAAGTTTCGTAAGGTAATAAGCATATAGAGTATATGGTAACGTAGGCGTCGCGTAGAGCGCGAGGCGTCGGCTCTATTGGATGATAAATGATTGCTCCAAGCCAAAATGTTGTGAGACAACTCTTTGAACATAATGTAAGGTCATATTTTACAGAGAAAGGGAGAAAGGTAACAATAGCAAGTAATTATAAGTATTCATTGCTTTGTTAACAAAAACCATCACTTACGGTTTCATTCGCGATTTAGGCTAAAATCTATAATTTTTCTAGGTATAAATATTAATACTAGATTTTTGTTGGATTTGTACTTCAAGCGTGATGTAAAACGGGATATAGAGAGAAAAAAAGTCACATAGCGCGCGGGAACAGCTAGTAAAAAAAGAATTATCGACTTTAGACTACTCTGGAAAAAGTTTGTATTGCTTCTATTATTATAAGTAAAAAAAAAGTATACGAGTAAACTAGAGAACCTCTTCTTTTTTTTGTTTTAAAAAGTGTAGGTCACTTCTCTTTTCGTTACGATTGTTATTGATATCATCATTAAATTAAAAAGTAAAAATTAAACTTTACCCAACCCTTAGCGAGTACCAAATTGTCCGCTTAGGGGTCAAAAGGCCATCTGTCTCATAAACCTGTATGTCCATTACAGAAAATACCAAAAGTTGATTATTGGCGCTAAAAATAACAATTCTCTGGCCATCCCTGCTTCTCGTGTTGACAGCCCTACAACAAAGCGCACTATCTCTCCATTACAACATACACAAAAGCCAGTTATAACCTACTAGTTGTATAATTAATACCATGACATGTATCTATCGATCTAACTGTTACCTAATGTGACAAGTGGAACGTATTTCTAATCTCTAAAAAGTATAAAACAATGTCACTATCTCTTTCTATCTTGTTTGTGCGTATAATTCTTTTAACTACGCAATACATTTTGATACGGTTTATCATTGATATAGAGAATTTCTTTCATTCGTGCGAAGCCGGGGTGGGGGGCTAGTGTTAGTATAATTATCGGCACTTTGCTACACTGGCAAAATACTGGAAATTTAGAGTTTAATCTTAAAGTAGTAGAGCTCTTAGTGCAGAGTTCGTCCGGGGAAGTACTACCACCTTACCCATTTCTGCCGTGAAGCAGTACTGCACTTGTGTTACTGTGTTTCGGTTAGAAAGGTAAGGGGGCCGGTGCCGGGCCCCCCTTATTCGTCTCCGAGGCCTCAGAAAGCTTATCCCTCACGTCATTGTATAGTTAGCGAAAGAGACGAAGCATAGAGGCCACGATGAAACATACCTGAGCTAATATCATTTTCCTTACAGAATCGAAGCTCTGAAGCTTTCAGTACAATGCAATATTGCGAATACACGAGCGCCTTTTTAAAATGTAATTCAAAGTTTTCGAATGTATTGTTGCTCTACAGATATTGACAGGCACTAAAAGCGTAACAAATACTATAATTGTGATATACTATGATATTACACACAAAATTACTATTAAACTAAACTTTATCTGTTATGCGATTTTCATAAGTACTCTTGTGATGTTAATTGTAATTGATTTTTAGAATTAATAATAAGAATTGTTCAGCTTTGCAAGAAACCTTTCTGTTTTTGTTAGGACCAAGCAATAAAATGAAATAATTTGAAAATTCAATTGATGAAGTATTATATCAAGGCCACGCAATGGAGTAGGTGTAAACTTATTGTACTTGGTGCATTTTCCGACAAATTGTGTATTTTTATACACTACAGTATATTAGGAATTGTGTGTGTGAACAATGCCCGTAAAGAAGAAAAACTGCATCGAAAACGGTAAAGCCATTTTAGAAGTCCATGGTAGCAAGCACGCACACTCATCTAGAATATCGACATTTTTCATTTATCATAAACTGCCTTTTACTTTTAAAAGTTACTATCAAAGAACTACTCTATTATTAGTAAGGGGTATGGGGCGGTGTTGACAAAAGGTGAGGGAATCCAGGCCACTATACTAGTGTGCCGCAAAACCGATACGCTTTCGAGTCAAGTGTCGAATCTTCCACATAATGGTGGCACGGGGTTATTGTAGGAGGACCATCATTTTGTTTACTTGAAGATTGTGTGACTTTTTAAGCATATTTACCAAATAAAATATTATTTGTTGATATTGGCGTGCGTGCCTAGTGACTCTACGCCTTCTTGTTAATGCTCAATGTATTGTAGGTGTAAATATATAATATTGTGACTAGCTTACCGAATGATTTTATATTCTACGTGATTAAAATGTATGTGATAATCCAGAAAATATTTTTTTTTAATTTCATGTTATCCGATTAGACATTTCGGTTCCTGCAATGTCTACAAACTTATATTAAATAATTTATGATTAGGCATCGTATAAATAACATTATCATAAAAAAAAATAGAAATCACAGACATCAATCATACAAATTTTTGTTGATAAAAATTATGAATATGAACTATAGAATGTATATTGAAGTAAGCTCAGTTTAGCTTCACTTTTTAAATTTATAGTCGATTTATCCGTCATAATCCCCAAGCAATGGCCACCGTCGCCCGGTGAGCGCTCATATGGAGTGCACTCAGCTTCCATACCTCGTGCCTACCCCCTACGAGTACCTCACAGCGGTACCTCCAACTAATAAAACCAAACGTGGCTTACTGGCAACATTGCCACATTACAGGCTGGTAGACTTTGGAAATACTCTAGCACTTCAATAAAAAAAATACAAATAGGTTAAGCTTATAAGTTTGGATTTAGATCTCCAAAACTATTTATCCGATTTCAATGATTCCTTCATTGATAGAAAGCTACACTATCTCTGGTTACATTAGAGGTCGGGAATGCGGGTGAATTTTTATACACGCTCAGTTTAGCTTTCCGAATCAGCTTGGCGAGAGTGGAAGAAACGAATAACCAAATCGATTCTGAACTTTAAATCTGACATAAGTATTACAATAAAAGTCAGTATCCGTTTTCCTCTTTAATTTGATTTTCTTAATTTTGCTGATGTTTATTTGATGGTGTTATGAACACCATTTTAAAAGTGCCCAGCTACCATGGTTTTACCCACGTTCCACGTACCACGCACTTTATGTTTTCCCGGGAAAAATAGCCTTTAGCCAGCCGTGAATGCTTTTGTTGACCACTCGATGTGTAAGTGTGCGTGGTCATCGGTATACTCTTTAGTCGCCTCTTATGATGCCCTAGAGAAGTGGTGGGATGGCACTATCTAAATACATAGTGTAAAACAAATTTACTATTATTGTTTGTCTGCTTGTTAGCTTATTTCGCGATTTTGACACGGTTTTCAATTTAATTAGATTTTTTTCGGAGGTAAAATACATTTATATGATCCCACTCTGGCAGAGCTGAGTCGCTAGTCAATAATATGTATTCGCTAAGTATAGTGTAAGTCAGTCCACAATAATGTATTAAAGAAACCTCTACAAGTAATTCCTTACAAAAGTAAATAAACCTATAGGTTCCTTTATATCAATTAATAAAGGATAACGGGAAAAAGTTCCACTCCCGCGGGATTCAGTTAACAGGAAACGAGTGGGATCACGTTATTATTTAGAGACCGAGTAATCCCGCACTTAGATTGTACCGCAATTATTTTAGTATTGTTTCGATGCTGGATTCAGTAACTGTAAAATTTTTTTTTTCTTTATTTCTTTTTACATTTTCTACGGACTCTTAGTCCTTACTTTTTGAAGATTCTACGATAAATTATTTTAAGATTAATTGTATTGTGTTTTTAAATGTTAACATCTTTCCGCGCGTGCTCTGCTCGTTGTTTTGAACTGAGGCTTGTGGTTCCTTAATATAGTGTTACATTGAATTTTTTCTATTGCAGGCAGGCCAGTTGGCTTGGTGGTTTACGCTCTGACTGCCAAACCAAAGGTCGCGGGTTCGATTCCCACCCAGGACAAACATTTGTGTGCATGAACATGTCTGTTTGTTCTGTGTCTGGGTGTAAATATCTATATAAGTATGTATTTAGAAAAAAGAAGTAGTATATGTAGTATATCAGTTATCAGGTTTCCATAGTACAAGCTCTGCTTAGTTTGGGACCAGATGGCCGTGTGTAAAGAATGTCCCGGGATATTTATTGCCGATACATGGATTATAATAAATAACTTAGCATTTACTTAAATTTAGTTACACTTATTCATCAAAATTTACAATAACTGTTACTTACACCTAAACATTTTTTTAGTTTATTTGATAATTAAATATCCTAGGGTTTTTTCACACGCAGCCATCTGTTTTCAAACTAAGGGTAGATTGTAATATGGAACTGATAAAATATTATATACCTATAATTATTTTCTATATACATAACAACTAATAATATAAATATTTACACAATTGGCGACTTAGTTGAAAATATTTGGAATACAGATGCACAACAAGCTATATAGCTTCGCAAGGAAAATTGTATGTGTAATTTGTTATTTTTTACTTCGAAATAAATGATAAAAAAAAGAGTTTTGAAGAAAGAAATACAGAATCATGAGATTCTGTATTTCTTTCTTCAAAACTCTTGACACATTCATTCATTGTGTTGAAAGTAAAAGTAAGGAAAAGTAAAACACATTCATTGTGTTTTACTTTTTCACGACAACGTTTAAGTTTCTGTGTAAAATTCGATATCTTACAAACACTCATTATAATATCTAAATAAATATATATTATAAAAAATAAAAATATATTATAATATCTAAAAAAAACCAAGGACTATAATAATACTAGCAACTAGTCTTCTCTGAAATTAATTGACTCCACCATCCCAATATCCAGTTCCTTACAACACAATTGCATCAAACTAACTAAAAAAGTACAAAACGCGCACTCACCGAGCGTATTTAATTCGTTTAAACGGGGAATCGAACCGGAAATCGTCCGCAAATCCTATAAAATACGACCCACTTACCTGATTGGCTACTTACATAACGTACTTGGGGGAGTTTAAGTTTAAATAGAGAGGGGAGGCGAGACTTATTAATTCGTATTTAGCTACATAATTTGAGACTTATTCCGCCCTATGGTTTTACCCGAGACTTCGGGGATTTAATGTTCGCCCGGGTTTTGTTTAGAATGTAAAATAAATTCTATTTGTGTGTAAAATATAAGTTTATCGTTTTTCTGGGACTTATTAAATAAAAATAGCATACATCTTAATCAATTAGTAACTACACAGCTGTCTGTGTTTTGATATATTTATTCACGAAGGAATTCCATATTTGCAGAAATATGTGTAACATTGCATTCCTGAATTAACTGCAAATAAAAAAACACTATCGTCGTATTTTTTCTCACAAATGTGTTAACTTACAAGACAATACAATACACACAGTAATACAAAAACTAAGCTCCTAATATTTGAAAGAACAAAAAAGGCCACAAATAAAAAATGTAAGCTTAAAGCGAAAAGAAATGTGGAAAATTTTCAGTGCATTAGTGAAAACTTACCGAAGACACCCGACAAACCACGAGCGCCATCGCTGCCTTATTAAAACTTTTAGTAATTGTCACCGACCGCCGGTATCTCTTATTCAAGTTACCAAGTTTTGATGGTCTCTTAATGAATAGTGATCGGTATGATGATCACCCTAGACGTAATTATAGCAAAACGTACACTACGCGACTAAAATTATAAATGGACAAGTTTGTGAGGAAAATTGTTTGAATATATGAAATAAATGAAATATTTATTCAAATAGGCTTTCACAGGCACTTATGAATGGTCAGACTCTAACACTGGTTCGGAAGGTTGCTTTAACTGAGAAGAGCCGGCAATAAACTCAGCAATTACTCTTTTCAAAATAAGATTTTGTACATAAAGATGTGTCCTGCTGGAGCGAGCGCTACACCCAAGCATTGTCGTCATTAAAAGAATCATGTGTGTTGGAAAAAGCCTTTTGTACTAAAACAGTCTTAATTCTTTCCTTAAATTTTTGTAAGGATGTTTGTTACTGTTTCCCGGAATAACTATTGAACGGATTTGGATGAAACCAGGTGCATAGATAGAGCATGTCCTAGAATGTCAGATAGTTTTTATCCCGGGAAAATATAAGATCCCTCGGGAACGCGGTGAAACCACGGAGGATAGATAGTATGCAAGCAGACCATAATAAATTGGATATTCTTTATGGCTTCTACTGGTATTGCAAATGTCCTTAGACGGCAGTGACCACTAAGCATTCGGTGGATAAAATATTATGTACTAGCTGTCCCCGCGGTTTCATCCCCGTTCCCGAGGGATGTAAAATTTTTCCGGCACAAAAAGTATCAAAAAAATTCAAAATTCAAAACCATTTATTCAGTTTAGGCCCTCAGAAGGCACTTATGAAGGTCAAATTTAAAGTTACTGAAGCTACTACCGGTTCGGAAGTCAGCCTTCAACTGAGAAGAACCGGCAAGAAACTCAGCAAGGTTACATTCTTTTTTATTTTATTAAATTCTTTTTTATCTATTCTGACTTTTTGGCTATTTTATAACATCAATTTTACATATTTTTATATTTAACAATTACAAAATACTTAATAAAGCTAACATACAAAAACAAAAAAAAAAAAACAAAAAAAAGAAATAACAAGACTACAAAATAGAAAATGACAATAATTACTTACAACTTAAACAAGAAAATTAGAGGTGCACTGTGCAGAGAGCAGCTATTTCCATACATTTTTATCTTCAATATAATGAACCACCTTGTAATACGCTTTTTCTTTCAAAACTTTCCTAATATAATTTTTAAATTTATGATCAGACATTTTGGTTACTGAAAGCGGTATCTTATTATAAAATCGAACACAATTACCAAGAAATGACTTGTTTACTTTAGTTAGTCTAAAATATGGAACAACTAACTTCTCCCTTTGTCTTGTATTAATATTATGGATATCCAATTTTTACTCAAACATTCCTATGTTTCTACGTATAAACATTATATTTTCATAAATATATAATGAAGGCAATGTCATTATATTTATTTCCCTAAATAAATCTCTTAATGATTCACGGGGACCCATACCGTAAATTGCACGAATTGCTCTTTTTTGTATAATAAATATTGATTCTATATCCGCTGCTGCTCCCCAAAATAAAATACCATAGGACAAGAGGCTATGAAAATATGCAAAATAAACTAATTTGGCTGTCTCAACATTCGTCAATTGTTTAATTTTCCTAACAGCAAATGCAGCCGAACTTAACTTAGCAGCTAGAGTATCAACCTGAGGTCCCCACTGCAATTTATTGTCTAATGTAAGACCCAAAAATACCGTTTTATTAACAAGATCAATATGGCTCCCATCTATTATTATTTGCTACATTCGGTAAAGAAAACCTTAAGCATTTAGTTTTCTTTGAATTTAGTAATAGATTATTTGTAGCAAACCACCCACAGACAATTGACATAGTATGATTAACTTTAGTTAGATCTTTGTCTTTTCTATCAACTTTAAAAATTAATGATGTATCATCAGCAAACAAGACAATATCCGTGAGATCATTTACAACATATGGCAAGTCATTTATATAAACTAAAAACAAAAATGGACCTAAAATTGAACCCTGGGGTACCCCCATTTCGACTAAAGAGCCCTTGGATGGTGTGCCAGTAATCCCTACCTTTTGTTGACGATTTGATAAATAAGATAAAACAAGATCATGAGCAGTTCCACGAATTCCGTAGTAGTCAAGTTTTAGAAGTAGCGTACGGTGGTCAACGCAATCGAAAGCCTTGGATAGATCACAAAAAATGCCAATCGCATCCTGTGAATCCTCCCATGCGCCATAAATGTGTCTCAGCAATGCTGCTGCCGCATCGGATGTAGATCTTCCCTTCGTGAAACCGAACTGATGACCATGCAATATCTTATGCTTAGTAAAGTGACCTAACATTTGATTAAGCAGCAGTTTTTCAAAAATTTTACTAAGTGCTGGCAGAACGGAAACTGGTCTGTAATCAGAAGGATTCTCCTTACAACCGGACTTAAAAATAGGTACTATTTTACTGTAATTCATCAAATCAGGAAAACAACCCTGATCAATACATTCATTAACAATATTTGACAAAACCGGTGCAATCACTGTTATTATTGATTTTACGATTGTTACTGATAAGCCCCATAAATCTTCAGTACTTTTCATATTGAGCGAATTAAAAGTATTTAAGATATCGCTAGCATTAATATGCTCAAATTTAAAACTAGGAAATATATTATGAATATGCTGTTTGAGTAAAGATTCCGCTACTATAGGACATGATTTAAGGCTTTTAGTAGTTTTACCAGGTATACTCGTGAAGAAGTTTTCGAAAGCACAGGCTACATCTAAATTATTCGTTAAAATTTTATCATTAATTTTAAGAGTTACCTGTTCATTATTATTTCTAATTTTACCAGTTTCCGTATTAATAACATTCCAGACTGTCTTTATTTTATTATTCGCATTACCTATTTTATTACATATAAAGTAAGATTTAGCTTGATTACACACTAACTTGAATGTTTTTGAAAAGTTTCTAACATATTTATGAAATTCCTCGTTATGAGTTAGAGATTTTAAATGATAAAGTTCATACAACCTATCCCTGCTCTTACGAATACCTTTAGTAGCCCAGTCACTAAATCCCATTTTACTATTTACCTTCACTATTTTAGTAGGACAGGCTCTATTAAAATTATCGCAAATCCCGGACAATAAACCTTCATACAAGACATTGGGCTCATTACTATGATATATTGTATTACAGAGTTTCAGTTCTAAATTATTCTTAAAGTTGTCTAATCTTGCCTTAGTAGTAGGTCTAATTACTTTCGTTACTTTAAATACTTGTCTTTTAAATGGCAATTCTATTAATTGAGCCTTATGATCCGAGCGAACACCACTAATAATCGATTTCCCTAGTATACTACTGTTAGTTAATATATTATCAATACAAGTAGCCGAAGTGGCTGTAGATCTTGTTGACTCATTAAATAATATATCTAAGTTGAATGATTTGAATAAGGCAACTAAATTCCGACTTTCAGATGAATTACTAAAAGTATCTACATTAAAGTCGCCACATAGAACTATTGACTTGTTACAATTATTAAATAACTTACGAAGAATCTCTTCTATTATAGAGGTAAACAATAAAAAATTTGATGCCGGTGGCCTATAAACACATACAATAATATAGCTCTGCAACTCAGCACAAGACACCTCACAAACACGCTCAACAGAGAGGCTGCAAATATCTTTCCGATCCTTGAATTTAATATTATTATTTATAAGAATTATTGTGCCGCCACCTTCTGCAGATAATCTATTGAATATACTGGCAACTGTAAAGTTTTTAATATTAAAAAGCATAGTGCCCGGTTTCAACCATGTCTCTGTAAAGCATAATATGTCTATAGTTATTTTATCTAACAATAAATGAATATCTAGAATTTTGCCAAAGAAGGGATTAATATTCTGATGTATTACAAACATCGAATGTTACTTCCAATACCTCTATGAATATGTGTACAAAGTTTCATGATGACAGGTTTAGTAGTTTTCGCGTGAAAGCGTAACAAACAAACTTACATTCACATTTATGATATTAGTAGGGATTACTCTACAGATTTTCGGGTAACTCTAAAAGATGTTTATTGTATCAGATATTTCAGCCCGCTTTAATTTGCGTTACCGTTGGGATCTTACATGTTTTCTTAATATAAATAATAATATATGTTATTCCAGGGCATATTTTATATATTTGCTATGTTTCATCCAAATCCTATCAGCCAATTCAGATATTTCCGTGTTATTATTCAAACACAAACAGCTGAACTAACATGTATAACATATAATATATTCTGGATAAACCTACAGGATATTTACCCCGGAAAAATATTTGTACCCTTGCGAATGCGGGTAAAACCGTGGGGTGGAAGCTAGTCTTTGTGTAAGTAAATAAGGTTGTGGAGAAATCAAACGAATGAATGCAAATAAATGAAAGGTTAACCTTCCAATCCGGAAGCCAGCGTAATGAGGCATCCGTACCCTCATATTTGGCCCATTTTAGCTATGTACGAAGAAACTGATCAAGCGCATTGTAAAAAAACAACTTTGAAAAAAAAAATGATAAAAAAATTATTTTTGACAGGCCAGTTGTCTTGGTGGTTACCGACCCTGCTTGCCTTGACTTCTGTGTCTGGGTGTGAATATATATTTATGTATGTATTTAGAATAAAATAAAAAAGCGTAGATGGTATATGTAGTATATCAGTTATCTGGTTTCCATAGTACAAGCTCTACTTAGTTTGGGATTAATGGCCGTGTGTTAAGAATGTCCCAGGATACTTATTTATTTATTTATTTTATGGACATCGGTGGTCACAATTACTCTCGACTAAGGACCTGGAGGTCCAAGGTTCGATTCCCGAGTCGGACAAAGTAATAGTAATGTTTCTTTATTTAGAAATGATTTCCTGTAGCCCAAAATTGGTCCAAAACACGGCGGCAAAGCTCCCACGTCACGTGGTGGAATGTGGACCTCACTGCTGAGACCGCTGCCTTCTCTTTGGGGATAATGTGCGTGAAAATATGTCTATTTCAAACTAACTAGCTGTTCCCGGGACACACGTTCAATTATTTCATTTGTTTACCACAGTAGCCTTCCATTTCACTTGGACCGACTTCTGCAGTAAAACTGACAAAGCGCGACTAAAAGCGGAGGTCCCAGATTTAATACCTGAGTCATGCAAGATACCCGGTTTTTCGGTGAAGAGTTAGTCATCATTATTGAGCCTTCTTTCTACCGCATACAGGATAATCGACGTGAAGTTATTTACATTTATAGTCACATTTACACAAAAATAAAATTACTTACCCATTTTTACTGCAGCATGTATACAGATAAAACTACACTAAGCCGCATGGCAACATTGAAAACCTCCAAAAACTCACTAACATTACAATCAACCACTCCATCATATTCGAAAGCTATAAAAGGCAACACGTACACGTGAAAAAGTACTATTTTTTCAGTAATTAACACACGGTTTGGGTACTTCGCAACACCGCAACATAATGTGTCGAGTGTGTGCCGACACGCCATCTGCCGGGGCCATAATGGAAACTGCCAGAATTACTACTTGCACATGACGGAGATTTTCAGGCGTTGAATTTTGTTGCATTCCTCTACCATTGATTGGGTTTTGTTTAATGTTCGATTGCGAATTCGTCAGAGATTTAAATTTATACTGTTTTGTCAAGGTTTTTATGCTCTGTCTCTTTCGCTAACTTCGTATTCACTTGAGAGGTCCGCACTCCGAAGCCCGGCTTGCTGATAAAGTTTCTGTTAGCTTATGAATATGTCACAGTTTAATACAAAATGATCTGTGTGCTAAACTTTATTCGATTCCGGGAACCCGTTATGCCTAACGTAGGTGGAATACGATTTATTTCGAAGTGTAATTCGATAATGATTCGAGTTGAAAAACAAATGGTAACAACAACTGTGAGTAAATAGTAATATGAAATTGCACCGTGTTTTTGGGTATACCATTTTGATCTACAGCCCAAAGTGCATACAAATGTAAACTTTCCATCGCAACGATAAAGTCCAAGTTGGGTTGTACTTATGTTTCAGCGCATTGCAATATGGCGGTTTATACATGTGGAAAATGTTGAGTTTCATAATTTTTGACTTTATCGCTCCCTTTTGTGCAAGTTTAATGATACACGGTCTTTATGGAGTCGCCATTAAGGCATTTGTGCTTGTGTTTGTTGCTTTGTCGCAAGAAAAGTGTACCAACTGAGGTAGCTTCCATAGAATATTCTATGATGTTATAAGTTTGGTGTGCGAGAGAAATAACTCACAACTAGTGCGAGTTGAACTCATGCAAAGGAGATACTGTATTATTGTAATGAAACTGTCTGTATATTATATTATTTTGACGCATCACCTTAAAATTACTGAAGTTATCGGGATGAGACTGCTACCATTCAACGCGGAATTTTTCGTATATGGTTATATGCTATATAAGATATCGATAAACGCTGGTGAAACCGCGGGGACAGCTAGTTAGATACATATATCGCACCCTCAGAACGATAGGGGCTTAACTCAAAAAATCACTTTTGGTACATCTCTGATTGGGTCACTTTCGCACTGAGCGGGGAGGGTCCCGGTGTTAAAGAGGCTGAAGTATCGGTATGCTTATTCTATCATAAATTGACTATATTTTACTCTTCATCGGATAGAGCGTACTTTGTTTAGTCTCTCTATGATCGGTAACTCCATTTCGCATAATCTGAGTTAAGCCCTTATCGTACTGAGGGTGCGATTTGTAAACTTTTATCTATAGTTGTACATTAAGACATTTCGGCCTCGGAAGGTCTTTCTCCCAAAAGACTCTCATAAATAAATACTTCATTACCATTAAAATACTGCAAGAACCTCCCAGGTACAAACATATTATCCTACCAAGAAGTAAAGTCCAGTGAACACATCCGAAGCAAAGTTTAAATTGAACATGTGTATTTGATCGCGGCACCTGGTGTCTGCCCTTTGGGACACTTCCAAGAGTTGAGTTTACGACCACGACACCGGTTCGAGGGTAGTTCTGGAGTTTTGGAATGGTAGGAGTTGGTAATTCAAGAATTGCATCGTAATAAAGAGTTGATCATATGCGGAAAAAAATCAAGAAAAAAAAAATCTTCGTGCCTGTTTCCGAAGAGGTAGGCAGAGGTCTCAGTACTACTAGAAAGTACTATTTTATCCAGAAATAACCTAAGCTATTTTATAATCCCGAAATACATTCGAATAAGCGAGTGGAACCTCGAGACGATGATCTGATGGTGGTGATGGACGCGGAGCTATACAAGAAAAATTGGAACACCAGTGTCATCCCCAATGCGTTGTCGACCCTGAGACATGAAGTTGTTAAGTCTCATGTGCCTCTATTTTCACCGGCCTTTGGACAACTGCTTCACGGCGCAACTCTTCCCCGGACAAACTCTGCACTATGAGCTTTTCCGATATAATATTTAAAGTTCAATATAAACAAGCTTATCAAAAACATACAAAACACGAACCAAATTTACCCCATACCTTTTCCAGTGGCAGATTATCACTTAAAGTATTTACCGAGCCATTCTAAAAGCAAAGTTGGCTCGTTGCGAAGTCGGTACCGAGGTAAACCGTAAAACAATAGTACGAGTAATAAATGAGCGAGATTTATATATTTATGTACCGGTACCTGTGCCGGCGGACAATGCTTAGTTTGCTCAAGTATTGAGTAAACGCCCTCTGGTCTAGTTAGACCGGAAGCTTGCTACGGACAATTTTATAGACAACTACCTGTCCCTTGCGGTTTCACCCGCATTCTCGAGGGACGTTACCTTTTCCCCGGATAAAAGTAGCCTGTTAATCCAGGTTATAAACTATTTATTGACTTCTACATCATTCAAATCAGTTCGGTAGTTTCCATCCTATAATAAAAAAATAAAAACTTTATTTTATTTTTCTCTCACAAAAGTCTTCACAATGCAATTAAGAGCTAAGTTGGTATACAGTACAATGCAGACCTGCTTTGTGAGAGACCTGGTGCTTGTGGTAGGTTAAAAACCTGTATAACAAGTCACCAGCGCCCCCCACTCCACGGATATTGCAATACACGTAAGATACAGTTTCATTCGTTTCATATCATACGAAAAATAACAGCATAAAAACAAATAGAAAAAAAGTAAAAAAAACAAAAATAGTTAAACAAAATGATAAAGCCATAAGAAAATGTACGGATGTTTGTTATTCTTTCGCGCATAAACTACTAAATAGATTTCGATAAAACTACGCACATAGATAGAGCATGCCCTGAAATAAACTATAGCGTCTCTATACCCCGAGAAAATTTAAGCTTTTGAAACCGCGGAGAAAAACGAGTGTATCATAGAAAAAATAACAACAAAACCTTAACAAATTCAACTCCTAGCCTAGAACAGCGCAGTACGCATTATCTGTCTCACGCAGGGCTGCCACGAGTGCGTATTAATATTTTATAGATAGGGACGCCCCGTGGGGCAGCAACGTGATGACGTCAGCACAACGGGTCACGAACCAAGCGATATGTTTATAAGTGACCCGGTGAGGATTTTATGGAAGTTATGGGGTTCGTCACGGGGTCAAGAGGGTGTTTTGATGATGTCAGCTGATATGTAGATAAAGGGGTGTCAGTGACATAGCCTTCTTGCAGTTTATTTATTTTTTGCTTATAATATTTTTTTTATAATAATAACTAGCTTTCTCCCCCGGTTTCGCCTGCGTTCTCTTATTTTTTTGGCATAAAAAGTATCTTATGTGTTAGTCTTGGTATTAAACTATCTATGTGCCAAGTTTAATCGAAATTGGTTCACTTATGTATTTATAATTTTAGTTGAATTAAATTTAAAATAACGCAATGCTAATATTCTGTTTTAAGCTTGTCTTTAGACCAGAGATTTAAAAAAAACACGTGGTGACAGGTCAATAAATTAGTCGCCATTTTGATTCAAATGACCTAAGAATTAGCTACACAACTATGTTAGGGGCCGTAATTTCTGATAATATTTTCTCATCACATTAAATCATTTAAATAACAAGATACTCGTAACTTACATCTACAGTTATACAAGGTTATAATAAACCTAGATAATATTTTTGATAAAATGCAAACATTTTTATATCCGATAACTTTAAGGGAGCAACGTTTTGACAGCTCTGACAAATATGGAGCAATGCAAAACTACCCCAACATATACTGACATAAGTAATCAATTCGCATGTGGAATGAAAGGCTGGCATTGTGCCGGGAAATTCAGGAATAATCATATTTCCGCCGACAAGATAGGAGATAAATAATATAGAGTAGATTTGACATCTGCTGTCAATATCAACGTGTACCCGACCGCGGCCATCTTGGATAGGTTTTAATCAATCACTTTGGTTGCTAAACTAAGAATTATTATTATAGACCTAGGGGAAAGATTTATTGTTCAATTTGTACAAGTAATTCTTTTGATTTTTATTTTACTTTTATTGTTTATTCTTTGATCTACGATTGATATAAAAATAAATAAATATCCTGGAACATTCTTTACACACGGCCATCTGATCCCTAACTAAGCAGACATGTACTAAAGAAACCAGAAAACTATTAAACTTCATTATATTTGTTTAATACTAGAGATATTTATACCCAGACACAGACCAAACAGACATATTCATGGATACAAGTATTTGTCCTTGATTGGAATCGAACACACGACCTATAACGTTGCAGTTAGGATGACTTTACCATATCGATAAGCCACCATTAAAAAGTTTTAATGTGAGTCACTATGATTCTAAATCAATTTTAAAATGTTATTAAAATCTAAATCCACACGAGTAGATGGCACCAGTGAACGTCATTAATGGGTCGCGCTTCCGGTTCCGGATGGCACCTCCCCACGTTTCCGCTCCGACTGGGGCCTATTGTGGGCCTCCACGGGCCTCCGATTGTGATGTCGTTATGATCACGAGAATTTTATAAATGTTACTTATATTATTCTAAGACTCGACGAAAAATTAATTTCTATTTTCGACTTCAAAAGTCACAAATTTTAGCTATAGAAAAAATTCTAAAACATAGGAACAAGCCCAGGATTACCAGTTGAATAAAACTACAACGATGAATCTACTAAGGTACATCTTCAGCACGCAGCATCACTCATTGATCACTCATATGATAAGAGGCGACCTGAAGAAGAAGTACTGACAAGCTATGTTAGTAAGGTAAGGAACTGAAATAGCACTGGAAATTTCCCTATCTTCAATATTGTAAAAGGAAGCAAAAACAATATGGATGCTAAAGAGGGAATAACCGGAGTCAAGTAAGCCGACAAACATGCAGACGGGCCACCTGATGGTAAGCGGTCACCGCCGCCAATAGACATTTGCAACACCAAGGGCACGGTCTCCAACCTCATGTGGCTATAATGTTACCTCCTTACCTTTCTAACTCAAACACAATAATAGAAGTGTACTACTGGTTCAAGGTGAAAATGGGTATGGTAGTGGTACTTCTCCGGACGAACGCTGCACTAAGAGCTCTTACAGAAATATTATATGAAATCATTATCTATACTCCCTTACTTCTGGGCGGAGGAAACCATTGGACCTGACTGGCCACTTAAGTGGGTAAGAACAGCTAAATACAATGTTGCAACCAAATTGCAGTACCTACAAGGCTGGCTACTGATTCAATTAAAACATTTTTTAATCTGCTTCACATATCTACGTGTGAAACTTTAATATAAAATTCACGCCTAGTTTAAATATATTAAAAACTAAATCGAATACCTTATCTTAATTTTCTTTAATATGATAATTGATTAGCTATACGTTTCAATGCGTATACATTGGTGGGTTTAAATAGTGGCGTTGACAGCATTCTTGGTATCTTCGGTGAGTGGACAGCTCACTGCAGGGTCCAAGGTTCCGAACTGAGGGCTCATATAAACATTATGGAGATCAGGAGTATGTGGCTGTTGTGTCTGCTGATTCTGGGGGCGTATGCCCGTCCAGAAGCGGGTGAGTTCTTTGATCCTTATTTCTTTCTTTATAGATATCAAAATATCGTGTCTTCATAACAGCATTATAATCGTAAGATTCAGCATTATTATATTAAATAATCAATGAGCCCTTTTAAATAACCAGCGAATTCCTTCATGGCCTATAATAGTTTAATACAGTATCCTCTGCTTGATCATTTTCAAAAAATGCATCCCAATATTCTGAATAGGACATTTTTAATCATGCCTCACTTCTATAAGACCAGTTCTATCATCCAACCCGATGTAGTTAACGAGAAAAGCATGCTCGTGTTCAGGCCCGATCGAAGCCAAGCCAAGGATCTCAATCCTGTGTCTCTCTCTTCCGGCCACAACCTGCTTCTCTCTCCGGTACATCGGTAGTCAATTGGACCAAGAGGTAGACCGAGCGACATCCCGCAGTACGTGGTCTTTATCCCTTCTGATCTTAAGGCTCGTTCATTACTAAAATCCTCTTGATATCTCATGACTAGAGTCATGATTCATATTTACTACCTACTTCAGAAAACGAATTTTATGAAATAAAAAAATTCATTACGACCCGTCAGCTTCAATTAAATTGTCTATGTTTCTGTGGAGTTATTTGGCTTGTTGAAACAGGGTTAGATAATAATGAAATATGTTTATTGTCTTCAGCTGCTGATGCAGATGATGCTCCGGAAGCTGAATCTCGCATGTTCATACCAGTCAAGATCCCCGGACTTGGTAAGTAACATTTAAAGCAATTCAATGATATACGAGTACAAGCACACAAATGACCCTTCAAAATGCACTAGTAAATTGATATCTCCATAAGATTATTTTAATTTTGATACTCAATGTTTGTTCATATTGAAAGATATTAATTCTTCTTTAACGCATTGAAAATGTTAAATCAAAATATTTTAATTCAAATAGGCCTTTACTATGGCTATATGGGTATGAGGCTCTAATGCCGGTTTGGAAAGTATTTTTTACTGAGAAGAACCAGCAATGTACGTACATCATATCACGGTTTTATCAGGCCAATTGCTTCTGAACCTTCTGACATTAGGGATTACATATCATTCTTCATCAGCGGTTAACAAAGGCTTCCCACATTCCAGGCGACCAGAGATGCGGTCAAGAAGGCGATATGTTCTACAACAACATTGGAGGAACCTGCTTAATCTGTGGCTGCTTCTCCTTGCTTGATGGCACATTATACTCTAAGTGCGCGCCGTGCAACAGATGCCCAGGTAAAAGTCCCATCCATTCACATAATAACTTAGTCAGCAATTTCCAAGAGGATCTTAAGAGTTGGAGACATAAAAAAATATATCTTTGAAAAAAATTGAATTTGAAGCATATTTAAATTGTGAAAAAATTACTCATGTTGTCTATTTTTGCTAAAATCTTTTTCGGAACACAAGAATAGGTTATCGAAAGATTTTGGTGTATATAACGGTATTTTAACACAATCATTGTTTTTACAGGTCCTATTATACCTGGTCCGGTACCATTCCCGATACCGCCCATACCAGGTACGTGTACCATTTTATATTATGAATTCATACCAAAACAATTTTAATATAAGTAGGTATGAATTATTAGAATAATGTAGTAAGGAATTTTTCAATTACTGTACAAATATACTGATTACAGGCATTACTCATAAACATAATTTTATTTTGATTGATTTTGTAAATAATACAATAAATATATATATTTTTTTAATTGTTTTTAGAACAAGCGCCAATCCCAGGTAAAATAGAAAGTAAATTTATTTAATAATTTTTCCGTAAATTGCCGAAGCTTCTGACTGTTATTCGTTAATGTTCTGTTTCTGTTATGCGGATATGAATTCATACCATGTAAACCCGTTTAAGTTTAGAGAAACAAAACATTTCTGGGCCACCTGTCAGACCGATCTTGAATTTTTATTGACTAAAAATGTCACTTCACTGCAGTGAGAAAAAAATATTCCGCACAGTCCTGCAAAGTTTTCGAAAGGACATTTTATTTTATTTATTTTATTTTCATGACTCACAAAATTATTAAATACGTGATTTTTAACATCAAACTGATATGGTGGCCACGAATTTTGTAAAAATATTTGACGAATAAAATAAAGGTTGAAATGAATTCCTTCTAGGCTCATTGTCAGTGACAGGTAAAACAAAAAGTATTGTAGATTTTTTAATAATTATTTTTTCAACATCAAAGGATTTATATATAAAGTAAAAAAATATTGGAAATTCACGTAAAATTTTATTGGTATTTCAGATATAATTCCAGTGCCAGGTAAATTAATAAACAAAACATAATATTTACTCAGGATATTAGAATCGGGTTTAAATTATATAAAAATCATATATAGGAAATATATGATTTTTATAGTTATATTTTTAAGTAAAATAATATTTACGTTTTTTTCTTTTATTATATTTTGAGTGAAGAAATCCTAACACTACATATTTTTGTTAAAAAAAATGTTTCTTTGTTCACAGGTCCAATACCGCTCCCCATACCTGTGCCCGGCCCATCGCCCGTACCGGTGCCGCACATCATACCGCACCCGGTACCCAGACCAGTACCATCCCCATCTCCAGTACCATTATGTGAGTACCATTAGATACAATTACCCCAAAACGATTATTTAGCCCCGAATGGGGACCACGTGGTACTATGGCCCTAACCTCTCCGTGCAAGAGGCTCAGACCCTAGTCTGGGGGACATCTAAAGTTGACAGTAAATCTATTTTTTAATTTAACAATAATCTGGGCATAATTAGAAATCCTAAACTAACCCAACGTAGTAAGTATGCACTGTGTTGTTTGAAGTTGTATATTACATAGATCGACTAATAGTTGTTATATTTCGATATTTCTACATTAATTTCCAGGTCCACCACCGATTGTGATACCCGGTCCACCGCGTCCTTACCCTGTACCGGTACCAGTACCCGGTAAAAATATTTTAGTACCCGTACCAGTACCATCGCCACCGGAAAAGATTTACATCCGTGGTCCATCCGTTCCCGTCCCAGTACCGGTAGAGAAGAGAGTACCAGTCCCGTACCCGGTCAACCGTCCCTACCCTGTACCCTCCCCACCGCAGATCGTCAAAGTACCCTATGCAGTACACGATATCGTACCCGGACCTGAAAGGAAAATTCCAGTACCGGTACCTGTACCGTCGCCACCCATCCGCATACCGATCACAGTGAACCGGTACATTACAATCCCCGGAAGGGACCGTTTGATTCCAGTACCCGTACCGTACAGCGGTAAGAATTATTGCTATTCCGTTTGTTACTTTAATTTGAACTTATGAATTAATGTTAAGTTACCAATGTTTTTCAGATACAAAATACTATCCAGTACCAATAATCATCTACGTTTGTAAGTATCGATGCGTTCAAAAATAAAAGTTTGGATGAAAAATTACCTACCCTATGATACTACAGTTTTCGTCACCAGAATATTTACAGACAAATTTTTGATACCTCATAAGCCCACTGATTGCACAAAATGTGACGTTTCGAGATTAATGGACGCTTCTGCCTCACCTGAGTGCGGCAGATATCAAAATATTTATAACAAATATAGTAAAAAAGAAGGAACGTTGAACTTTAAAAAAAATATTGTGGTTATTGTCAGCTTTAGATGAAAACACTATTGGGGCACAACGAAGGGGTTAAAGTCATAGACCACCACGCGGATTAATTGCAGACTCAAAAACGGCACCCCCTTAAATCCAGAATGTGCAAACTGCCTTCTGAATAAAAAAATATCTTTGCCAAAAGCTATTAGTCTAGTTCACTCAGTGGCTGATATATTATTCAGAGCCAATGTATCAAATAAGCTTTTGTTTACAGCGCCAATCTGCAGAGGACAAGCGCCGTTGGTGCCATTCAAGGTACCCGGCGACCCGTGCCACATCCTGACCTGCAGGGTCAAATTCAACTACGTTTACCTCGAATCCAGGGTTGACCCAATTTGCGGTAAGCTCAATTAATAAAATAATACCTTGAAATAACTTAGTGGTTTCTGATTTATGTGTGAACATACCTGTAACAAGAACAAAGATAAATTAGTTGGGGATAGTCATGAGAATTACTAAAGAACGTAAAGTTAGTTACTCTTTTTAGTTTTTACACGCTTTTTATTAGCTTCACTTGTATGTTTGTAATTGTTTTTTTTTTCGTGAAATTTTATTAATGCCCATAATTTTTATTACAAAAACAGGTCCAGGACCAATACCACCAATCGACCCAATACGTAAGTTCTGGATAGCATTTATTTACAAAAATAATAAACATAAATAAAGCGTTGGAAATAAAACTGACGAAGCATTTGTTGTTTCAGTGATTGGAGGATCAAGTGCATCGGCAACTGCTTTAGCCAACGCTTTAGCCAACTCTAACGGTGGAGGCTACTCCAACGCAGCAGCCAATGCATTAGCCAATGCAAACACTGGCGGATATGGTGGACTCGGTGGCAGTGACGCAAGTGCTCTAGCAAATGCTGTAGCCAACACTGGAAGCTATGGAGGTCTCGGTGGAGGTTATTCCAACGCAGCAGCCGACGCTAGTGCCAACGCCAATACCGGGGCTTATGGTGGGCTAGGAGGTGGTTACTCAAATGCAGCAGCCAACGCATTAGCCAACGCAAACACTGGTGGATTTGGCGGCCTTGGTGGAGGTTATTCTAACGCAGCAGCTGATGCTGTTGCCAATGCCAACACTGGTTCCTACGGTGGTCTAGGAGGAGGGTACTCCAATGCCGCAGCTGATGCCGCAGCCAACGCCAACACAGGAGGTTATGGCGGTCTTGGCGGAAGTTATTCTAATGCAGCAGCAAATGCAATTGCTAACGCAAACACTGGCGGCTATGGTGGACTTGGTGGCAGCGACGCGAGTGCTCTAGCAAACGCTGTAGCTAATACCGGTGCCTACGGTGGGCTAGGAGGTGGATATTCAAATGCAGCAGCCGATGCCAACGCCAATGCTAACACCGGAAGCTATGGAGGTCTAGGTGGAGGTTATTCTAATGCTGCTGCTGATGCTACAGCCAATGCCAATACTGGTGCCTATGGTGGTCTCGGAGGTGGATACTCAAATGCCGCCGCCAACGCTGCAGCTAATGCAAATACTGGAGCATACGGTGGACTAGGCGGAGGTTACTCTAATGCTGCAGCCAACGCTTTAGCTAACGCCCAGACTGCGGGTTTAGGAGGTTGGGGAGGCTCTGATGCCTTAGCCCAGGCTCAAGCTCAAGCTCAAACACAAGCCGCTGGATTAGGCGGTTGGGGCGGATCTGACGCTCTGGCCCAGGCACAAGCTCAGGCTCAAGCCGCTGGTTTAGCTGGTCTTGGGGGATGGGGAGGATCTGACGCTTTGGCTCAAGCTCAAGCCCAGGCTCAAACTCAAGCCGGTGGATTAGGAGGTGGATGGGGAAGTTCTGATGCTTTAGCTCAAGCACAGGCTCAAACTCAAGCCGCTGGATTAGGAGGTGGATGGGGAGGATCTGATGCTTTGGCTCAAGCTCAAGCTCAGGCTCAAACTCAAGCCGCTGGTTTAGGAAGTGGATGGGGAGGTTCCGATGCTTTAGCTCAAGCCCAAGCTCAAACTCAAGCTGCCGGATTAGGTGGAGGATGGGGAGGATCTGATGCTTTGGCTCAAGCTCAAGCCCAGGCTCAAACCCAAGCCGCTGGCTTAGGAGGTGGATGGGGAGGTTCTGATGCTTTGGCTCAGGCCCAAGCTCAGGCTCAAGCTGCTGGTTTAACCGGTCTTGGAGGATGGGGAGGATCTGACGCTTTGGCTCAAGCTCAAGCCCAGGCTCAAACTCAAGCCGCTGGATTAGGAGGATGGGGAGGTTCTGACGCTTTAGCGCAGGCCCAAGCTCAAGCCCAAACTCAAGCTGCTGGATTAGGTGGAGGATGGGGAGGTTCAGACGCCTTAGCTCAAGCTCAAGCCCAAACTCAAGCTGCTGGATTAGGAGGAGGTTGGGGAGGATCTGATGCTTTAGCTCAGGCACAAGCTCAGGCTCAAGCTGCTGGTTTAACCGGTCTTGGAGGTTGGGGTGGATCTGACGCTTTGGCTCAGGCTCAAGCCCAAGCGCAAGCCGCTGGATTAGGAGGTTGGGGAGGATCTGATGCTTTGGCTCAGGCTCAGGCCCAAGCTCAAGCCGCTGGATTAGGAGGAGGTTGGGGAGGATCTGACGCTTTGGCTCAAGCTCAGGCCCAAGCTCAAGCCGCGGGATTAGGAGGAGGTTGGGGAGGATCTGACGCTTTGGCTCAGGCTCAGGCCCAAGCTCAAGCCGCTGGATTAGGAGGAGGATGGGGAGGATCTGATGCTTTGGCTCAGGCGCAAGCTCAAGCTCAAGCTGCAGGTTTAACCGGTCTTGGAGGATGGGGAGGATCTGACGCCTTGGCTCAGGCTCAGGCCCAAGCTCAAGCAGCAGGACTAGGTTTACCGTGGGGTCGTAGCGACGCTCCAGCTGATGACGATCAAGAATGAGCTAAATTCTGTGAGTAAAGTATCTATCAAGAATTTTGCTCAAAAATATTTATGATATAATTAGAATGTTTAATATACCTGAATCACTTCCATTAGCTTTACAGGTTGTAAGCTCAACAATTTATTTGCTATTTAACAAATACCTCTTTTTCTTTCAGGACATCATCGACCCGTCAAAATGATCTCTAACAAAGAAACGGCATGAAAAATGGACTCGATTTAATTTAGGTTTTAATATATCACGTTGAGCATTATAAAATTCGACAAGCACACTTCACTCTTCTACAAATAAAGGCATTTAGTGGGATAAATTTTGATTTTCATTTTGCAACCCTTTAGATCTCGTAAAATTCAAATATTGCCAAAAAATTACTTTATAGGTATTCGAAACAGAATTTGAATAAAAGTTAAGTAAGGATAGACTGTAACTTATCTATTTTAATTATGAATGAAACGAGACACTAATAATGTGTGTTAACAAAACACACATTTGAATTGAGACCTCCTCATTTTTTGGACTTTTTGGGGAATATTATTGAGTTGAATTTAATTTTACACCCATTCATAGTTCATTCTAGTTGATAGATAAGTACTTATAACAAACGCATTACCCGGGCAGCTTACCTAATACAAAACTCAGACTTGTCAGCAATTGATATTAAGGTGATATTCTAATCTGCCCACTTAATTCTTTGCATAATATAAAGTGTTTGTAAAATACATGCAGAGGGTAAGCTCATTACTTCAAGTTTTTCTTTCTTACAAAAGTAAATTTAACTTGATCCGTACGAATGAACTTAAGTAACAAACTAGCTTAATAATAATAATAATAATAATAATAATTTTATTTGCAGTAATGTGTACAGATAGATGTTACAAAAATAATTAAGAGTGGTCACACAAGCCAGAATAAGGGCATGCAAAATTTACAATGTTTAGATTGTAAATTTTTAAACTTAGTAGGAAAGCAATTATAAAAGCATATTTATTTAGACACTGTGAAGACTACAGCTAAGAACTAAGGCTCATTTCTTGATCCAATGATTAGACAGCTCATCAAGACATCAACTTTACATTTTCAAGTACCTATTTTGCGAATATATTCATAAAAGTACTGAATTGGCTCTGATTTTGGTCGTATCTTAAATTTTAATTATAAGTTAAATAAAATATTTATAATTAACAGCTCGATTCAGCTCTTCAAAACACAAGCTATTAACCAGTTCATGGTATTTTTGGTAAAATTATTTCATGCCCACATCACAATATGACCCCCCTCCAGATCCCTCACCGCGTAAAACTGCCCGAAAACTCAGTTATTTGGCGTCAGTTAGTTGAAAGAATCCCTAACTCGTTGGGAAGCCAATGTAATTAATAAGCCTTTGTTACGTAGAGAAAAAAAACATACTTTCACTACATATCCAATTTGACAGGCCAGTTGGCTTGGTGGTTAATGGTTCGATTCCCACCCAGGACAAACATTTGTGTGCATGAACATGTCTGTTTATTCTGTGTCTGGGTGTAAATATCTATATAAGTATGTATTTAGAAAAAAAAAGTAGTATATGTAGTATATCAGTTATCTGGTTTCCATAGCACAAGCTCTGCTTAGTTTGGGTTCAGATGGCCGTGTGTAAAAGAATGTCCCAGGATATTTATTATTTATTTATTAAATAAATTAGGTATGGTGAAACAGAAAATTAAAGCGTTAGACAACGAAGGAGAATGGCTTAAATACATTTGTAAAACATATCCTTTTCAGAGGATGGAAAAGATAAAAACCGGAATATACGATAGTCCTCAAATTCTGACACTAATGTAAGACACATTTTTTATGAAAAAAAAAATTGAAGGTGAAGAAGTTTGGAGAGGGTTAATGTTCATATCAAGATTCTACGACGCGGTATCCTTGTCTATAACATTAGGATTTATTTTCCCATAACACTCTTGGCTGTCAAAACGGAATTATTAGGTCCGACAAATTCCGTAATTTTGCAATTATCATTTTTTATCTTTATTTTCTTTTATATTTAATATTAAAAAAAACATTGGCTACTGAAATACGCAACTCGAATAACTACGCATATAAATCTGATATATACTCAAATAAATATGCAATTAATCAAACCACATATGTGACATCCATACACAATAAATCAAATACAATTTTTATGCCAATCCAATTAGATTTGACCACTATAATCAATCATGTGACACATTATCATAATGCCAATCGATTTTCATGGAAAATAATCGTTCACCTATAAAAGTAGGAGTTGCGATACCTGATTTAATTGTCTTCAGAGATTCATCAACATCATCTCGATTAAATCTGGAATAGCCGCGAGGAAAGATGAGGGGAAATATAGCAGGAAGCACCATTTGCTTCCTGGCTTTCCTTTCTGTAATCCGAACCCAAAATGTAGTCAATCCACCAGATCTCTTAAAAGGTGAGTCATTGGTATATTATTATAAAAAGCTATTAAAACTGTAGTTCAGCTTGTAGTTGGGGAGGACACTTGACTCCTACAAAAATTACCATATTAAAGCAAAATTTAACTAACGTATCCTTGAATCGAAAAATGTTCTTCACATACCCTCACTATTTTTGAATAGCTATCTTATTATCCCACAATACAACACACAATGGAATAGATGAATAAAACAGAAGCCATCCCTGCTTTACATGGATGGAAAGAAAGATTTTTTTTTAATATATTATTTAACGACTTCGCGTGATTAGTATGTATACCTAACCTGTATCACCTAACTATGCCAAAATTTAGTTTTTTTTTATAAAAAATCTCCGAGTTTAACCGGACAGACGTAAATGGTGAAATTAGGGTTTCCTTTGCTACAGAACTCTATAATATGGGTTCTTTAGTTTGATTGTCACTGCTGAAACTTACTAACGAACAAGAGGACGAATTCAGTTCAACACTTATAATTATAATTAAACAATTCTTAAAATAAACTACATCTCTATCGTATCGGTTCAAAAACATTGCCGAATGCTTGTTGTTGTATTAAAAGAAAGTCAAGTAATTTATAAAACAGATTTAAATTCTGATTTCAGCATATTTACAATCGATTCCAAACAACGACGACTCAACGTCTGGTTTGCTTGCAAAAGGCTTAAGGAATGATATCGTCGGTCCGTATTTAGTTATATTTTGATTCGAATTCAGGACGAGACATTTGAGACATGAAAATTATACGTTGCCACTAGTAATTTCATAAGTCACGGAGCACTGTACATAAATAGTATATGAGAAGCTATTATAGTAATAAAATGATAGAAAGAAACTAAAATACTTATATTTATTTCAGTAAATAATTTAACTTAAGCTTCACCATTTTCTGTCTTACCTAGATGCATTACCAGAAGGAGCTTTTGGTCAACCGAATATTCGAAGAAGCGGTGAGCCGTCTGATGATGATGCAGAAGCCGAGGCCATTAACAATCCCGATCAACAATATAAATTAGATGATGAAAGATCCGGGTTTAGTGAAGCGCATGCTCAAGCCCATGCTGAAGCCTCTAGCGGAGGCAGGAATGAATATCTCATGTACAATCCATATAATACGGGATCTTTATACCCTTCGCCACCTCAGGGTACAGGATCAAGTTCAGCTTCAGCTCAGGCCCAAGCTGTAAGTGAAGGAGGAGGACTTAGTGGGCAAGGATTGAACCCATATTCACCAGGGTCTTTATATCCATCTTCTTATGGTTCAGGGTCTAATTCAGCTTTGGCTCAAGCTATAGCAGAGGCATCTAGTGGAGGAGGGGGTCTTCGTGGACCATATTCACCAGGATCTTTATATCCATCTTCACCCTCTAGCTCAGGGTCTAGTTCAGCATTTGCTCAAGCACTGGCGGAAGCAGGAGGTCAAGGCGGGCAAAGATTGAAACCTGGTTCAAATTCTTATTTACCAGGTTCTTCATCTAATGCAGGATCCAGCTCAGCTCAAGCTCAAGCAGAGGCCATCAGTGGAGGAGGTCTAAACGGACTAGGTTTAAATCCAGGATTGAATGGTTATGACTTAGGATCTAGCTCAGCTTCCGCTCAAGCACTAGCAGATGCATCGAACGGAGGAAGTCCTTATGGACAAGGAGTCAATCCTGGCATAATTTCTTATTCACCAGAATCATTGTATCCAAGTTCCCTTTATAATTCTGGATCAAGTTCAGCTACCGCTCAAGCGCTTGCAGATGCATCGAACGGGGGAAATCCTTCTGGACAAGGAGTCAATCCTGGCATAAATCCTATTTCATCAGAATCATTGTATCCAGGTTCTCCTTATAATTCTGGATCTAGTTCAGCTTCCGGTCAAGCGCTTACAGATGCATCGAACGCAGGAAGTCCTTATGTACAAGGAGTCAATCCTGGCATAAATCCCTATTCACCAGAATCATTGTATCCAGGTCCTCTTTATAATTCTGGATCTAGTTCAGCTTCTGCTCAAGCTCTCGCAGATGTATCTAATGGAGGAAGCCCTCGTGGACAGGAAACTAATCCTGGTTTGAATCCTTATTTACCAGAATCTACAAAGATTCTTCCAGCTTTTCCATCTGGGTCAAGTTCAGCCCAAGCCCAAGCAGAGGCTATTAATGGAGGAGAAAATTTTCAATATTTACCTGATCTTTCATCTGGTACGGGTTCTAGTCCTGTTCAAAATCTCGCAGATGCACCTAATGGGGATAGTAATGTTAACCAAGGGTTTAACCTGTATTCTACTCTAGCACCTAGTTTTCCAGACAATCTTGGAGCAGGATCTAATAAGTATCCTGAAGCAAATGTCCCGGCTCTATCGGGGGGGCAAGCACAAGCTTATGCACAAGCTATTGCCCGTGCAGCTAATACTGGCAGTAAGTATAAGCTAAGTCAATGCTTGGCTTAAAATAATCGCAGGTAGTTAAACAGCTATCGTATTTTAGTATCCTTATGATCAAATATTTTTTATGCTTAATTTTTCACAGATCTTAACCACAGGCCAATACCACAAAATGAGTATATACTACCGTATAATGTACCTGGTAAGTCAAAACCACTTATGATAATTATACAAAAGTAAACCAAAGTAGCTAATACAGTTAATTTTTCAGGAGTAGAGAAGGTAATAATTTGTAAAAGAGCAGACGAGCTTCATTACATTTGGACTAACGAGGATTGCTTTGTGTGTGCTTGTGTTGGGCACCATGGATCTACGGTGATGAGACCAGTATGTGCCAGTTGTTCTGGGTGCTTGAATCCGAACCCAGTGACGCCACCATCGCCACCATTGCCACCATCGCCACCCCCGCAACCACATCGACCAACGTCACGACCGTCTACTCCGGCACCACCTCCATCATCAACTACGCTACCCCCACCACCGCCACCACCGCCGCAAGGTAAAGACACCAGAATAACCAGCACGGTGGCTAGACTAGACATACATCGATAGTCACGAGAAGTCATTGTATGTCAAACGCTTAGTAGGAAGTCCTTTCTAGTCTTATAACCGTGCTAGAACGATGACATCCTATTGAATGATTAGAAAACAGTGGTGCAAAGGTTTTGATCACATCAATTGGCAAACATCACATGCAAAAAAACGTTAAGTTCCTTTGTCATGTAAGATAGAATTCAGTTATATAGTAAAATTTGCTATTTTACAGTGACTTGCAGCCCGTTACCAAGTGGGGTGCCATTCCAGAATCCGCTTCATCCTTGCCAAATCTGCATCTGTACGGAATCTGTCACAGTATTCGGAGAGCCAGATGTTCAGATCGAGTGCCAGGAGAATCAACAGTGTGGTAAATATTCTTTTAGAATCGATAAACTAAGCAGTGAATAGGAATAGCAAATCCTCAAAACCAACTTGTTTATGTACTATGCAAGATAAGAGTTTGGCTGTCTCTGAAAGTCCCAATCCTCAAGATTTCATCCTCATTCTTTATAAAGTCTGAATAAAATAATTACTTCGATATTCATATTTCACCAGCATCCACTCCGCAATTTTACTTGCTTTAAATTTGATACAAAGTTCATGTCTCTTTCCATATCATAAACTGCTTGTGAGCGAATTTTTTGCAAAATCGGTTTAGTCGTTTTGCAATGAAAGCGTAACAAACCAAAAATTATACTCACTATCGCATTTATTATATTAGTTACGATTAATCATTGAATAAAAATTCTATAATTTCCCTTACGAGCGCTCTTTCTTTGTTTCCAGTTGTTCCTCCAGATGGTACCACATTACGTAAGAGCTTTTCTTTTTACAATAGAATTTTTTGTAGTATCATTTAAAGAAATCAGTCTCTATAATTTATGCTATGTTTTATTTCCAGCACCAGTTCCAGACGAAAGGCCAAGACCGTGTAAGTTTTTTTCAAAATTATATAATATTGCTTATGAAAATAGGAAGAAATTTAGACAAAACATATTTTTTCAGTATAGCTCGAATATTTCTTATATCAAAAAAGTTCTGAATTAATTTTATCTTTGTCAATTTTTAATATAATTCATTTAGCCATAAAAGCCTGTTTGAGCCCCAAAAATGCAGACCATTTAAATGAATAAATGTATTTCTTTTCATAACTTATTAAGACAAATATTTGTTACAGTACCTCAATGCAAAAACTTTCCACAAAACGTATACTTCCCATATCCAGCCGATCCTTGCAAGCTATGTAAATGTTCAGTGAGTGTGTCTGAATATGGCATTCCTGAAGAACAAATCTCTTGCTATCCTAATCCAGCCTGTGGTAAGTACTTAGCACCAACTGCTAATCATCACCATTAGAACCTCATAAGTCACTAGCATCAGCCACACTTATAAGAACATCAATCCAACAAGTATTTGGTAGATTATCTATTATTTTTCATGATATTTGTTAGTTTTAGTCCTTTAGTAACCTTGTCTTTAATTTAAATAAGATCTAATATTGAACAAAAAGTAGTCATTAACTAGACCATCAATCCACTAGTATTTGATACCCTACCTATTATTTTTCAATGATATTATTGCAGTTATCTGCTTGTGATTTGGCTTTGAATAAGATCTAATATTGAACGAAAAATAGTAATTATTGATCTCTTTCAGAACCTCAACCATTTACTAAACCCGCATCTGCTTCAACTACCAATGCAGTGACGGAATCATATATAACAGTCACAACGCCACGTGAGTACGACTTGTAATATTCTTTAAATTACAGCTGCAAGGAATCCTGACTATTGTATAGCATCTCTTGTTACCACTGCAATATAGAAATGTTTGTGAACTGTATGGCATAAATAAATAATAAATAAATAAATATCCTGGGACATTCTTTTACACACGGCCATCTGATTCCAAACTAAGCAGAGCTTGTACTATGGAAACCAGATAACAGATATACTACATATACTACTTTTTCTAAAAACATACTTATATAGATATTTACACCCAGACTCAGAACAAACAGACATTTTCATGCACACAAATGTTTGTCCTGTGTGGGAATCGAACCAGCGACCTTCGGTTTGGCAGTCAGAGCGTTAACCACCAAGCCAACTGGCTTAAACAAAGATTAATGTGAATAGCAAATGAAAAATATGCGTATAATTACAAGTCAAAAGACGATCAACAAGCAAACACCCAAAGGGCCTTATCTCCAACAAACTGCAACCTTTCTCAGCCCGAGTAAATTTCACGTGTATGTTCAGTATATTAATTATAATTTCAGGCCCTGTGACCACCCCTGCCCCGCCTGCCCCAGGACCCCTGCCCGGCCCATCTCCTCGTAAGTAATGTATTGCTGCGTAAATAATTAATTTATTCACATTGTTTGCAGTTCATTACACGACAGCACCATTAGCCGTGTTTGCACCAAAATCCTGCCGTCTTGTGATGATTTATACTTTATTTGTTTGATGTGTCCTTTTGATATAAATTACTGTATTTAATTTAACATGAGATGTAAATTTATTTATTTTACTTATTGTGTTTTTATCAAACAGCGAATTATCATGACTCCAATCCAAGAATTAGAATTCTAAGAAATTTATGTGATCATTCAAAGGTCAATCTTCAATAAATATAATTCTGGTGCCATTATACAGACGAATCTTGCCGACCCTACCAACCGAACCAGCCCTTCCAGCACCCCTGGGACGAGTGTCAGCTCTGCATCTGCACTGAGTCTTACACCGTCGGTCTCATCACTATTGAGGTCAACTGCTTCAACAAGAAGTCTTGCTGTTAGTATTTCTTCTTCTTCTACTTCACTTCTTTTCATACACACTCTTCGCATTATCTCATCCCGAACTAACTAAAGCTATTCCAGTAACAAGCATATATGTGACCATAGACAATTCAAAAATAATATCTGACATCCTTCACATAATTCGACAGCTCTGTTCTCACTTACAGCGACAGAGTGTTTGTAATAGTTGAGCCGTCTATAAATGAAAGAAGATAAATTAATCAACTCATGATACATATTTATGGTCATGACTGTACGGAAACAAGTTGGTCTAGTTCATTTTCAAATATATGTTTACACCTAGACCCAGAACAGACATGTTTTTCCATGATTAGAGTTCACGACCTATGACAAAGCTATATTATGTAATCTCTAGTCCCAGTCAAAGATTATAAACAAGTTTGAAGTTCGAAATATCGTTTTTCTGACAACAAAAAACATTAAATTACAAAATCATAGTTCTTTTTTTATTTCCAGGTGTAGATCTCGATCCAGGTAAGGAAACGATTATGAATTAATAATATTATTGAATAGTGAATAATTCAAAGTAATTAATTTATGTGGTATTAAATTACAGTAACTCAATCTCCAGTTCCCAATGGTAAGTTTAATAATATAAATATATTATTTCCGTGCGGTTTCATCCACGTTCTCGGGGAAATAATGTTTTCACGGGGGAAAAACTTATATACAACTCATATATCACTGGGGAATGATATAGCTGTCTATCAGTGAAAGTATTTTTCAAATCGGATGAGAAGTATAGGAGCTTACATCCCACATCCAAACATATAAATTTTGCCTCTTTATAATATTAGAAAAGCTATGTACATTATAAAAGTAAAAACTCAAATATTTCAAAATCACGATAACCGAAAGGACACATTATCGAAAATACATTGACTGACTGTTCTATAATTTAAAATCTAATTTCCAAATTCAAAAATTAGAAAGCAATCTAAGTTACATACGGGGATGATAATGACAATATGAATTCCAGAACTTTAGTAAAAAGATATGCTATAATATTCTAAAAAATGTATAAATGCGAAAGTTTGTGAGGAGGAATAAATGAATGAAATTTAGCCCATAAATAAAGCATGCCCTGGAATATTCCAGGGCATGCTTTAATATTTAATATTTTCTTTTTAACTTTTTAATATTAAAGAGGGTAAATTTTATACCGGGAAAATGTAACATCCCTCGGGAACGCAGAGTAAGCCACGGGGGGGCAGCTAGTTCAAAATAAATGACAATTTGATTACAGCTACAAAACGCGCTCATTTCATGTGAGTGTTAACACAGCACTTGAAAACCATTAACCTTTATATGTCCCGCGGAATGGTATAAAGTAAATTTTTATTAGCAAAGCAACACGACTCCGAAATGACAAATATAAAAACTGAAGTGATCCCAGGTGCTGTTAACCCAACATATCAGGCGAGTCCAATTTCGCAGGCACTGAAGGGGGAATTTCAAGGGATGTTTTTGTTGCCCCAATCAATGGGCAATCGTAACAATCGAGGGGAAACTGCTGTCATGATGCTGCTATGATTGAGGGGAACCCCTAAGTGTTGAGTCAGGCAATTTACAGAATTCGTTCACCCCTAAATACGATTGCAATGAAAAGGGTTGTAATTGTGTATTTTGTTGGTTCCAATCTCATTGTCAGAGCGTCATTCAGGTGTCATTGCGTTTGTGATATCTGTTTCTTTTATTAGCTGTTGTTTAATGTTTTTAGAGTTTTTATTGAGATTTCTTTTCATAGAGTCATTTTATTCATTTTTTTTATGGAATCAGGCTTAAAAGCTTTTTTTTATAGTCTTTAATACTTTTCAGGTGGTGTTATTGGAAACGCAGGATCACATGCATCGGCTATTGCACAGGCTAACTCCATCCTTCTACCATATGGTAACCAACCTTCGAATATTTTACCTGGAAGAGTACCTCAGAACCATATATCAGGCCAAAGTAACCAGCCGGAATATGCATTAGCACCACAAGGAAACCAGATAATACAAGAAGGTCTTGTACCTGAAACTGTGATGGTACCACTCGGACATCAACATAGACCAGGAGAAAATCATCTAGATGATATCTTAGGGCTCCAAGGACATAGACCAAAAGTTGGTCAATCAGTAGCGGAAGCCACCGCTTTAGCGCAGTCCCAAGTTAACCAGCCAAGTATTGATGAAGGGCAACGTGGATATATTTTAGGACAACAAGGGTATCTTAATAGACCCGGCGACAACTATCCAGGATATAATCTAGTACAACAAGGAAACCAGCCAAGACCAGGAGCTGGACAATATTTAGCTGATGGTTTAGTATCACCTCAGTCGCAAATAAACCAAGGCCTTGGAAACAGTCAACCTAGCCAAATAATAGGCCAGTATGGAATTGAAGTACCACAAATCATACCAGGAGGAGTTCAATCAGCCCAATATCAAGTACCGGGAATGTCTCCGACAGACCCTGATTCACTGTCAACCTCATTATCCGGGTACAACATGCACCAGCCCCGATATTACCAGGGATACAACCTCTTAGGCTATGACTCTCCAGGTTATTATAACTACCCCGCTTACTATACAGGATACACAGGGAATAGAGGTCTGGGGTATAAATCAGATATATCATCAGCAGACGCTGTTGCAAATGCGAATGGCGGTTCAAGCGCGAACGCTGAAGCTTCAGCATCAAGCCAAGGTTTGGGCCAAACTGATGCTTCGGGTAATGCACAATCAGGTATCTTAGGTGGAACCTACGATTACCGGACCCAGGACTATACTGGGTACTCAGCAGGAATACCAGCATCGTTGATATACTCCAACTTGTATTCCAGGCCAAGTTATGAAATAACTCCGTTGTATCAGCCTGGACGGGTTGTTGGTGGGAATTCCAATGCCCAAGCTCAGGCTCAGGCTCAGTCGCAATCTCTAGGCGGTTCAGGTCAGTTCAACAATATATTTTGAGTAAATATTTATTGAAATTGCATAGAATAGTTCTAACTTTAGAATTCCACAGATTAACGATAGGGATTACGATATCTACAACACTAATGCTACTACTATTGTCTTCGTTAATTCGCCGTTTTTAAATATTTGAGGAAATCATTTACATTTCTGGTGAAATTTAAAAGCAGTATGCATCATTAATAGTAGGACATCTCAGTAAAAACATTATCAGGCACAGAATTTCCCTTGATTGCCACAGCATTTAGATTTACTTATTATTTTCAGCACAAGCACAAGCGTCAGCAGTGTCTGGAGTCAGAAACAAATCTGGTATGTTAATAATTATTTTGATACAATAATTATGTAACGTAGTAACGTTTAAAGGTTATATTAACCTTGCATCTTGATGCCACAAAATCTAATAAATTATTGTCTGATACCTCCTCCATAGCACTGATACCTAAACATAAGCGAGCAGGGCAAGAAAACTTTTGGGACATAAATTAAAAATATATTACGAGAGCAGATGTTGTACCGGGCTCATGCAAATTCTATTTAATCAAACTTCCCTGGATCCCCTCGTTTTGAAGCCCCTATCTTCACTTATTGGAACTTTTTCTGTGTACACAACACTCGTAAATTGGTTTCAAGATTTTCTACAAATCTAGTTACTAGTTACAATTGAGTTAGTTTAAAGTCGATAACGATTATAGAGGTAGAAATCTCATATTTAAATGTCAATGAGAAATTATAGTTATTTCTAATTTTATCAGCAGCAACTATAAATAAATCATTATGAGGACACATTGACAGTGATCAAATTGATTTAATTTCATCTCAATATATTTCGAAAATAAAAAGGATAGTTTGAACCTGATTAAAAAAACTAGCATTAATAATATCATAGACACTTGAATGTTGTCTATAGGACTTATCAATAAACCTCTTTTAATACTCATTGATGATTATTTCTAAATAAAATTGTTTACAGGAAAACCAGAGGATGAAGAAGAAGATGAACAAGATAAGAGAAGAAAATAAAAAACAGTATTAGTATGTACTCTAAAATTTTGTAAATTTAATAAATAATTTTGATGAAAAAAATTGTATAACCAAAAATATTACAATAATGCTTACAGGACTAGAAAAAGAAGACATGGCGAGGAATATGGACATAGAGATAAGTTTAATGGTGTGCAGAGCAAATGTGGTGTTCTATACTTTATGAAAATATAAAAGAACGTCCCAATTACTTTGTTTGATTTATCTTCAAACTATAACTCCCAAATTCTAACTCGGTCAATCTGATATAACTTAAATTATGAAAATGGATAATTTTAACTGACAAACCACAACTAAATAACATAGCCCAGACAAATGAAAATAGTAACTTATCAAAATACAAAATAATTAAGATGAAAAGATTTTAGAAAAGTCAAATACTACATGTGCAAAATTGAATAAAAATTATGATACATCCAATAGCAATACTAATGTCCTTAACATAAGCATGAAAATCGAATGTGCACGAATAAAGAAGCCAAACCATTGAACTTTACAGTAATATAAGAAACGAATGTAAAATGATTTCGCAACAAGTAAAGCAATAAAAGTCACAACAGTTTCATGTATTTGTTGCGCTGTGAGCGTAAACAATCATTTTTGTGATGTAGTTAATAAAACTGAAGTTATGGCTATTTTAGTTTGGCGGATCGCCGTATTGATAATAAGTGGTAAGAATCATACTGATGTATACATTTTTTTGAGCCTCAAATGAACGTTACCATAGATATATAATTTAGCTACCTAAAGAACTTGGAAATTCTAACTTTGAGTCTTGAGATTTTGATTAATAAACTGTATTCAGGATTAAGAATTCTCATGAATATATTAAATTGCTATTTGCCGAAGTAAAAACAGCAGGAAGTACAGTTTTACAATAGGATAATAACCTACTATTGAAGTGTAAAAACTTCCGCTGAATTCCACTGCTCGAGTCTAGTTTTAGGCTAAAGTTTCATTACAATATGATAATTTTCAAAAGGAACATTATTATGCTATGCACTTGAATAATCGTATGCGCATATTTTAGATTTTCCAACAGTTACTGTTTCTAATGAATTTGTATGAATACAAACGTTAGTGCATGAATGTAGTTGAAATTTAAATCAAAATTGTGTGAAATATTTACCTTAAACGGATGATGAGGAGTGGCTGGCTGCGGAAAGCAGAAAACCGTCTATAGTTAAATATATTTTTGTTAATCAACATGACAATTCATAAATATTTAAATGATATCTGAAACACTCCGGAGATTTCTTACATACAAGAGTTACGACAACTGGACCGTGGACAAAGGTTCTTCTGCACCTTTCTTCTTCACCTGGTTTCTAAAGCCTCGTGACCTTCACAGTAACCCATGTCAATAAAGCAGCCTACTATGGCGGTGCCACTAAAAGCTTGCTGCACATCAATGAGATAAAAAATATAGGAGCGTTTGGCGATGCTGAAAACAGAGGACCGAGGTGGTATGACGACGCAACAGACTCGAAAAACTCAGCAACTGATATGAAAAGCGAAGTGACTGATGAGGACAGGTGAGTCTTAATCATCTTTTCAGTAACAGTCTCCACAGGCTGGGATAATGGAAGTGCAAGGTTAAAGCTATGGTTACTTACTTTAGGAGTTCACGTATTAGATATTTTTGTAAATGCAGGAACTTTAGTGAATTTGTAATTACTGAGCATCGGTTACAAAGGTAAGAGGGCCGTCAATATTAGAGGCACACGAAAACCTAAAGGTCGACAATGCTTTGGCAAGCCCCCTGGTATTGAAAGTGGCCATAGGCGACAGTAAGGATCAGACCATCTGCTTATTTGTCGACTTACTTGATACGGAAATAGAGCCATAGATAATATTTTTATAGTTAGTCATACATTTGTTTGTTTTCAGTTCACTATCATTGTCACAAACTATCTCCGAAACGTCTTCATCGGATGCGTCATCAGTAGAGACATCGGAACGACGAAGGATGTAAGACATTATAGTATATCTAACTGAATCTACAGACGTTCTTTTGCCTTCGATGTCACCTATCAGGAACATTGATAAGATATAAGAATGTTAAAGAATGCACGATCAGTGACGCATCAGTTATTATGATTATTTTTAGAGGCATTATAAAGACTTGGTGCAGTTCTGACACATTGATCACAGACACAATTCATACAGAAAACTTGATGCATGATGAAACTGCTATTCTTAACAGTTCGTCGGTTATCTGGCCTTCGTAATAACGATCAGGTTCATATTCTTAACTAGTCCCTCCCTTTATCCAGGAACAGGGTGTACCGCACCTGCACTCCGTGCCCTCGCGAGATGATGAAGAAACACAAAAACATCGGTATCAAGTGGATCTGCGGCGGGTACCAGCGCGCACGTAGAACCTTCAAAAGCGAATGCATGATGAGATACCGGAACTGCCAGGATGGTACCAGTTAGTATACTTTGGGGACTTTCACTATTTTGGATCTTAAGGACAAGTGAAAAGTGTAGGTCGTACGTATCGGGTACAAAAAAGTAACAACTGAGTAGTGGTTTTTATCACGATTTTTTTTCTTTATCGAAAGCTCTAGATTGTAGGAATGGAACCCAAGACTCTCGTTACGGGATTTCAACATCACTATCATCACCATATCGCTGAATCTCATTCGAAATTCAAAACCATTTATTCAGGTTAGGCCCTCGGAAGGCACTTATGAAGGTCACATTGAAAGTAACTGAAACCATTCATTATCGTATATTCTATCAGATACTATGGGATCACCAACTTTTGAACTCCGGACCTTTTTTATAAAATCCTGGATTTTTTCTAATACTTTTAATGTGTAGGCAAATTCTAGTAACCATTGAAAAGTAGAAACAACTGCAACAAAAAACTAATAAACGAACAAGGAACAAATAAGACGCAGCTTATTTCTATGTCCAAACTTGTTATAAATTCGTTGCCGCAAATTATAGCAAACTTCCATCATTGTTTCCCTTGAACAACCTTTACATCCAAAAAAAAATACAAAAGTTTCTTCGCCAACAAAAGATACACAATAATATTTTTCGACTGTTAGATATAAAATAAAGAAAACAAAAATTTGAAATAAAGGAGTATCTATCAATAAAAGATTTTTTTTAATCTGTTCACTATCTTCGAAGATATGAGGTATCATCCATATTTCCTAGAAGTCAGTTTAAAATGTATAGGCAGGGCATTTCTGGAAGCCCTAAACTACATTAAATCTACAATAACATCCGCTATAACATCCGTAACGAAAAGAGCGTGATCGAAAGTTGAACATCGCTAAATCAGTATTCTGTTAACAAGATTTGACAAACGACAAAACACAATTCCTAAATAACAAACCGACTGAAAACAATGTCATTTCAAATTCAATTCAAAATTCAAAACCATTTATTCAGTTTAGGCCATCGGAGGACACTTATGAAGGTCAAATTTAAAGTTACTGAAGCTACAATGTTTTATTTGAACTGAATTTCAATAACTTTGCACGCTTATCCGCGAGACCCTTTTTCATGAATAGCATTAAAAAAAATTATTTAAAAATACTTAAATGTGTCGTTTCAGTGTTCCTAAAACTTCACGACCATCACTGCAAGAACGACACATACCATGGAAGACATTGGTTTTACGTCTACAAAGTGTAAATGAGCATAAATACACTAATTATAGCACAATTAATACTGCGTTTTCTTCTACCACCTTTACTTTTCCAAAATCCTACTTTCTCAACAAACTTTACTGAGTATTTCTCAGTCGGAAATAATGAGTATTTCTTAGTATTATTTGCCGACTCAACAACTCCTTGGCTCGACCCTTTTCTAACAACAAACCGTGGTGGTTTGTGGTTAGACGGGTTGTAAGCGGGTTCAACGCGGATGGTATTATATACCCTTGAAATCTACGTCATAAGTTTTTAGGCTGAAAGGTATAGAGCTAGTTAGCCAGGTGCAAAACATGGAAGGCCGGAATTACCAGCCAATTTAACAGGACATTTGACGAACAAAACATAAGTGATAGCAATTTTGTCTGCATGTATAAAGACTAAAGCCTGACAAAAACCGGACAGGCCGGACACCATCGTATTTAGCCGGACAAGCAGCTAAAAAGCCTTACCATGAACGGCTTTATCCGGACGCCTGGCAACGCTATATGGAGCCAGAGAACCTGCCCTATTAGTCGTCGGGTTTGTTATTGAAGTATCAAATATTATCATCCGCTTATTTATTTTATTTGTAGCCAGAATATTGGGAAGCATCATCGTCCATCTGATGGTGGGTGTGGACACCGCCAAGTCTTTACTTTACCCTTCTAACCAAAACTCTTCACTGAAATAGGTATGGTAGTACTTCCCCGGACGAACTCTGCACTAAGAGTACTACTAAAAGGTATACTCGTACTAGGATTAGTTACCAAATTGATAACTAAGCTTATCAAAGCGTTAGTTCCGGCTCCTGGCCGCACAATCAATATAGCTTGTAATTAAATTTAATTACATTGATTTGTGATGTGTAATCTAATTAATTATTGATGTATCCGTTAATTTAGTGCCCGTACCATACATACGGGGAGGTTATGTATGTAATTAGTTACTAAGTAAGTAATTACATTATATTATAATTGAGGTTTGAAAATTTTAAAAATAAAATACGCAAAAATATGTAGAAAATTTTACAATGAATAATATTATAAAACGGTAAATATGCTCATACATTTTTTGGCCTTAAAATTCTGATTTACTTGGTAAACAAACAAAATTATGTGCTATTATGAAATAACCATGGAACCATGTTCAGGGGCTCAATTCTGTTAGGAAAATGACACTATCTCGAGGATGTCTCGTCGCGGCCTCCGTGCTCTGTCTCTTTCGCTAACTACGCACATACTACTACTACACGTGAGAGATAAGCTCCAAGGCCTCCGTGAAGCGGCTCGCCGAAGAACTTTGTATTAGCTGAATAAGGGGGCAGCAGTCAGTCTATGGACATCCCTAGGCTGATATGATAATGATAAAATAACCTCACAATTCCGAAACTATTTAGGACGGATAACTTTGTTCGAACAACAACATTTATCAATAACTAGCTGACCCGACAGACGTTCTCCTGTCTTAACTATGAATATTGAATTTGATTCTTCCGATTAAATTGACAGTGAAATGTGCACTTCATTATATAGAAATTATAAATTTATTATTTTATCAATATAATTACGACCCATCCCTCTCTTTTAAACGATATTTGCAGCGCGCATTCAGTCAATCTTGCAACTTAACTGTCAGTCGTTTGACGACTGACAGTTAAGTCAAACGCCATATACATTAGAAAAGTGAATATGGTCGTTATGTTTTCTTAAATTTTTTAACTTTCCGCGCAACTTTCTTAATTTTTTCTTTCATAAAAACCTTCTACTAACAATAACAAACACAACAAAAAAAGAATTAGCGAAATCGGTCCAGCCGTCCACGCGTGATGCCGTGCCCAAGGGAAATAGGGATTTATTTTTATATACTCATATATAGATAGAACAAAACATCAACTATGCTATTCTTGGTGTGTGAATAAAAATTAAATAAATAAAATAACTGCAAAGGGCATTACAAAAACCATAAAGAGAAACGCAGTAAATCGCATCGGTGAATTGTGTTTATGATTTTCAGTTGAACCGCTTGTATTGTGATGAAATAAAGCTGTACTATGACGCAAATATGGATTGTTGAAATTGTTGTCATGTTGGCAGTAGGTGAGCACGTGAATTAAAACAATAATATTCTATAGTTGCTCAATTAAACTTGGTAATAAAATCCAGTTTAATTCATGAACTTTTAGGAGTCAAATATATTAGTAACTAGCTGTCCCTCACCTGCGAAACTGGAAGTTCCCTGAGGGATGTTACATTTTCTAGGGTTAAAATAGGCTATCCCAGGGACTCCTAGGATAACCCATGTGTTAGTGACCGTTTACCATCAGACGGGCCGTCAGCTTGTTTACTACCTCAGTAGTATAAAAAAAAAGTTTAGGTTATATACTATCTATGCGCCAAGTTTTATCCTAATCCTAGTAAATTAACAAACATAGCAATAACTGTGTTGTGTTCTCCAATTTTTTCGTACATAAAAGTAAACTATTAGTTGCAAGTGAATAATGAATCGAAATCGTACACGAGAACTAACGAATTTTTAATAAAAATAATAAAAAAATTAAGACGCTTTTTAATACAAGCTGATGACAATATGTACAGCAATAATAATCCTTTTATTTAACGTATTATCATAGGTACAAAACTTGCAATTGAATTCTAGACCTGGACACCCCATCAGATCGAGCTGAAATTTTGCATACTTTAATTTTTGATAACGTTTTTAACATTGCACGATTCGCTAAGTGGCGTCATTCTAAATCCAATATGACTTGACCGTCTCGGTCATTTATTAATTCAAAAATTCAAAACCATTTATTCAGTTTAGGTCTTCGGAAGGCACATATGAAGGTCAAACTTTAAGTTACTGAAGCTACAATTCATAATCCACCTCCACGTGACGTTAAATTTAGGGCTTAAAACTTGTTTTCATAGTCGTGTTGAAGTGAACCTTCTAATGGGAGTGCTTTGAAAATTTGATACGCAACCTTTTTGTTTGACGAAAAAAAAATTAATGATAAACACAATATATGCTACTCAAAAGTGATTAATGAATAATTAGAATGTTTCCCTGCAATACGTTTCATTTCTATCGTGTGAGTTTACGACACCCCCTACTTTTTAATACACTTTTATTAGCTTCAGACGTATATTAGTATGTTAGTAAGTAACGGAATATTTGTACATGATTTTGACCCCCTTCAAGACGTCGGATTAACTCGAAATTTGGCATACTTGTTAAGGACCGATGACAATTCAATATTCTAAATAGTTTAACCCGTTATCATTACTAGGATGATCAGGTATAGCGGTTAAACTAAAAAAATAAAAATAAACAATAACTTAAAAAAAATAAAAAAAAACGCTGTCATAGAAAATCCAACTAAAAAATAGAAAATAAATTTGAATTAAGAATAGTATAAGGAAGAAAATAAATATTTAATTGTAAAAAAAGCGTGGGGTGCTTTTTAAAATATTATCAAAATGATAATCCTTCTACTCATAATAAAATATTAATAACTATTGACACCATGCACCCCACGTTCTTTTTTTACAATAAAATATTTTTACAGTTAAAAGTTTGTTTTAATAAACGTTTTTAACTGAATATATATTTTCCCAGTGGACATAACATCGACAGCTATCTTTAATACAACACTAAAGGAAGTAGACAATTCTATTAAACCACTCGAAACAAGAAGACAACTGAAGAAAGGGAAGGATGATAGATCGACATCTTCATCTAGTGGGGATCTGCAAGGTTAGTAATCCAGAATGGTATTATATCTGAGAGTAAAACGATACTTTCATTTTTAACTTTATAGTAAAGCAATAGGATACATTTTTATATTATTGAAAATAGTGTGAAGTGTTATAATTACTATAAGTCTTGGACGTGTACTTGGCGCGAGACACGATTGTGTCTCCGGATTTTCTATAACATAAAACCTCAGAAAGAGACTTGTCTATAAATTAAAAAAAAAAAGTTGAAATAGCCATCAATACAATGTAAATGATCTCTTAAGCTCTCGATTTCATGGTTGATCATAAGTTTTAATAAGTGACACGCCGGTTACTTAACACATCCAACATTCACCATAACATCACCAAGGGCTAGGTCATGGCCTCAATTCCCATTTAAGACAAGCATTTGTATGCATGGGCAGATCTATAAAATGAAAAAAAAATATTTATTCAAATAGGCCTTCGCAGGCACTTATGAATGGTCAGACTCTAACACCGGTAAGGAAGGTTGCTTTTACTGAGAAGAGCCTGCAATAAACTCAGCAATTACTCTTTTCAAAATAAAATTTAGCACGCATTTGGCAAGCATTGTCGTCATTAAAATAATCATTTGTGTTGTAGAAAGCCTTTTGTATTATACTAAAACAGTCTTAATCTATCAGATCTATTTATGCTGTGTCCGATTTTTAATTAATTTAATGCATTTCTAATGCATTATTATATAAAAGTAATAGTTTTCTGCATAATTCTCCATATAAACTTAAACCTTGCCAAATTTCATACTCCTCCGACAGCGAAATTTTCTTTTAAACGGGGTACAATGATTTTGCTTCACGAATAGAATCAACGACCAGTGGTGTGAGAGTTAGGGTATCTTACCACAAAGCCAACTTATCAAATAATGTGCATTTGTTATTTACTCTTATGTAGTTTCGAAACTTTAGGTAGTTGTCACGGCTCAGATAGTTTTTGAAGAAATGAAATATATAAAAATAATAATGCAAAAGTCTTTAATAAATAATGTAATCTATTCCTCATTAAATAATATACATAAAAGCCCTAACACCTACATTTGATACAGGGGTCATTTGGACCCAAGCAGCATAATTACTCAAGACTCGAAGTTTTTGCTTTACGTATTAATATAATGACGATAAAACCAGGTACCAGTGACGTTTCTAACGACGGCTCTTTGCAACTGTTGTCGACATCCGCCACCTCATCTGATGATGATAAAAAGAAGTTCCGACCCAAATCAAGCAAAGAAAGAAGAGGATGGTAATATTGTATACATTTCCAGTGTTGATTTAAACACTACCCGGGGATTCACCCGCGTTTCCGAAGGAAGTTACATTTTCCCTGGATTAAAAGTAGCCTGTATGTTGTTCCAGGGCATGCTCTAGAAATGTGTCAAATTCCATCCAAATCCGTTCGGTCGTTTTTGCGTGAAAGAGTAACAAAATATCTATCTATACATCCTGACACTTACTAACAAATTAACTCATTTAAAATATTAGTTTGTGGGGATTCATGAATGTTTTCACGCTTCAAGCAAAAACCACTAAACATTGGTCGAACTAGGCACACAGACAATTTGAATTCTCAGGAGAAAATGGCACCGCAAATGCACACCTTGCCCCAATGACATGAGGAAAAAATGGCGTGATCCAACCATCAATTGGATCTGCGGAGCGTACCAACGAGCCAGAAGATCCTTCAAGAGCATGTGCATGATGCATTACAGGAACTGTCAAGATGGGACCAGTATGTACTAGCGTATATTTTTAATATGGCCTAGCCTAGCCTTGGTGTCTGACGATGTGACTGAAGGTGGTGATACAGCCTAGAAGAGAACTGGATTTCATGATCACATTTCTAAAGGTTTTTCCACCGCTTCCTTCTTTAAAAATTCCAAAAAAACAAGGGATTACAATGTTAAATGGTCATCGACGCAGACATTTGTAGTACCAAGGTATTCTAACCCAAAGACATTAATACATGTGCACTACTGCTTCACGGCAGGAACAGAGGTGGTCAAACTTCCTCAGACACACTCTGCACTAAAAGCTACATAATGCCTTTTGTTTGAGGGCAGTGTTCGTGAAAATCCAGGAGCACCGTTGCCCTAACGAGACCGGAAAGTTGGCCAGGCCCTACCATGGAGAAACCTTCTTCTATGAGTACAGGGTCAAGATGAGCGGGGACGACTCGAAGAGTACCAGTGACTCGTCCTCTAAAGAAGATGGGTCGTATGAACTCATGTGATAGATTTAATAAAGAATTATTATGCGATGTATATTTTTGTTTTCTTTCGTTCTAATCCTATAGATGTTTGGTTTAATTGCTTTATTATCTGTGATAATGAAGCATCAGTTAATATATATCCCCAGGACATTCTTCACACGTGGTAACCGGAGAGTGCACTGCTTGTACTATGGCCACCAGGTATCTGACATGTACTACTTTTAAATACATACTTATATAAATATTTACACCTAGATATAGAACAAACAGATATGTTCATGCACACATATGTTTGTCCTGGGTGGGAATCGAGCCTACGACCTGCGGTTTGGCAGTCATGGTCTCTAACCACCAAGCCAACTGGCCCGTCTGCCCTTTCTTCCGAAAGGCTTATACGTTTAGAATATTCCACTCAAGCGAAGCCGGGGCTGGTTGATAGTATTATATAAGATATTCATTTAAATATCAAAGCTCATTGTAATACAACGCCTTTCAACAACTCTGCAGACATGTGTAACATGATCATACAAACATAAATCAAGACCCATTATCTCATGAGGATCATAAATTCACCACTACGTCACATATCCATTAATCGTTAAGTACCAAGTAATTTGTCATACAGACAGACAGACAGACAACTGTGCTGAAGGAAATGAGACAGTAAGTGCACATCACTTCACCACACTATATTTTTCTTTTGTACCTTATTCGCATGGTGTTAAGATAGATATTTGTTTGTCTCAGCAGAATGTTTAAGTTTGTACTTTTGAAGACATAGTAATATTTGCGGTACATTTGAGTTTTATTGTTAGGTCGTTTAGGTGGGTTTTCCTTTGTGTTCTGGTAAAAAGTGCAAATGCGCTCAAAATGGTGGTTTCGAGTGCGGATGAAAGCAAACGTCATTATTTCTAAATCGACTTTTTGTTTTAGTGGTTTAATGTGGCCACATACATTTCTGCTAAATAGAAAAAAGTTGTGTATACACTTTGAAAAAGCTGGCAAGAATTCGGATTCTAATTCATTTTTAATATAACAAAATATATTGTAACATTCTTCAGACACAACTAGTAGGTACTTTTGAAACACATATGTACTTGTATAGATATTAACACCAAGAAACAGAACAAACAGACATGTTCCTGCACACAGTTGCTGTCCTGGGTTGGAGCCGAACCCACGACCTATGGCGTGATAATTAACCACCACACCAACAGGCCAATCAAAATTAATGTTTGTTCGTCTTAGGAACTTAGGACATAAACTTAAAAAACAAGGGACACCCGGATGGAACGAAGATACACATTGGAATTGACCAAAACGCTGAGTTATGTCCAGTGTTGAGAAAAACTTGCAATCTCTCGTCTTTAGTATTAGGTCTTCAATAAAAGATTAAGACTGTGCTAATAATTACTAATTATACTATTATTTACAAATGGAACAGAATTTTAAACATGTTGTTTGTAGCCTTTAAATAAATTATGAAAAAAAAACAATAATAAACCATATCATTTGAATTTCGAAAAAAAGTGTCGATACAACTTTCGTATGATTTTTTTCCGTCTAGCCCCCTTTCAGAACGCGCGATAAGGAACTTCGTTCCAAAATTTTGCAAAAGAAACATGAGTCTTTAATAAATATAGTAATCTATTTCTCATCAAAAGTAGTATACTTAAAAATTCTAACCCCTCCATTTATACAGGGGTCATTTAGACCCAAGTAGCATAATTATTCAGGACCCGAATATTAACATCAGGGCTTCCAAGAGGTTTTCAACACAAAATAGGTGCCTGTATCAAAGAACTTCATTGTACCGAACCCTCAAGTATTACGGGATAATGTAGACCTCTTAACGTACTTTAGACTTTCTTTTTTGCGCACCTTTGCCGGGTTCTCGGGGATTAATGGATTTCTGTATTATTTCCGACATACGTTATAATCTTTTAGCCCCTTGTGCTTGGGGTCGGTACGGGGTACCTTCATCATGGTATTATAAAAGTAATCAAGTAAGTGAAGACTGACTTTCTGAACCTCAGTGCCCTCCATCGGCATATACAGATATTTTTTTTTAATATGTAAAAACTTATACCGATCTCTGTAAATTTAACAGTTTTTAAGACCCGTTAAAAGAAAGTTCAAAAAAACATTAAGATTTACATAAAAATTATAAAAACAAACCTATCAAAACAGATTACATTACCTGCTCGCTATCATGGCCTATACATAAATGTCGAGCTGAAGTCTCAACGCGTGTAATACGACCATTTGCATAATGTACCCCTGTACTGCCTCCCGTGTTACAGAGATCACGCGAGCTCTTTAGGGTTACAAAAAAAGCGAATGAAATTAAAGTAGCAAGGGGAATAAGTGAAATAAGGCGTTAAAACGTTACGTCGTGAAAATTTTTCGGTAAAAATTGTTGAGTGGTACAGATGATACTGTTCGATTTTTTATGCCTTAAGCAACAATCTACAGAGGTGTTATATAGTTCTTAATAAAACAGTAAATCCTTTTTGAAGATTTATATTAGAGTCCTTAAAATAGTGATGAATATCATGAAAAAAGCTGGGTGTGTCGTAAAGACACTCGATAGAAGTGAAACTTTTGTGTTACATGGAAATATTTTAATTATTCATCAATCACTTTTGAATATCATAGGTAGTGTTTATCATTCATTTATTTTTGGTCACACAATAAGCTGAATTTCAGAGCTAACATAAGAAGTTTCAAATCAAAAAAGCTATGATGTGGGCGCTCAATTTCAAATAATAAAAGCACATTATTATAATAATATTTTGCCCATTTTAACTTCCATCCGGTTATCATACTTTCACTGGGACTTTTGCACCCCTATTTTTATTCGACTATCCGAGGTGACAACACTCATTTATGGGTTAATGTCACAACATCATTATTACAGTTAAACCGATTGAAAATGATCCCTATACTATCGACATAAGACTCAAATTGCAAAAAAAACTGCCATGAAAATGAATTTCCCAGGTAGACGGACAAAGTTGTATTGCTATTGGAATTATGCGAAATGTACTCTATGTGTTATTAAATAAAGGTGAAGATGGTAGCATATAATGTTTGTGTCGTGGAAGTGACGCCTTTATCTTTGCGTTTGATACGCATGAGTAATGTTAAGGAATGTTACAGCGGAACATTTGTTACTTTAAATTACATATTATATTGTCTTAAGTATTAATGTAAATGTTTATATAAGAAATTTTTATGGAAAAGGGAAAATTTTATTAAAAATATGTTCTTTTAGTTTCCTTATAACTTAGTAGCTTCTGTCTATGGTTTCACCCGCGTTGACGACGGATCTAATGTATCCCGGGATTATAATATAGCCTATATAATTTAAGATAAAGCTTTTATAATAGTGAAAGAAATAATAAAATCGGTTCAGTAATAATTGATTTTAGTATTTCAAACAAAAATACAAGTCTTTTCTCTTTATAATATAATATTATATCATTCAACTTGCGGCACGATATGATGGCCGTTTTGGCGTTTAACATTGACAAAGAAAAATAACCTTTATTCCTTCACACATAAGGTGCATCTATTGATCCAACAGCTTGTATGATAGTGGAAATCAACCTTATTCCAAACCAATACAGTTTCTTTTCCTATGACAATCTTAAACGTCACAACGTCTATCATAGCGTGCCGGTAGTATATTGTAGATTGAGCGGGTTAAAGTAGATTTGAAAAAGTGAAAGAATTATTAAAAATGTTCTAGTGATGTTTAAGTTTATTCATTACAAAATAGAATAAAAATCTATTCCCTTCATAATATTGCATATTGAGTGGACTAAAGTAACATTATACCACTTTATGAAACCTAAATCGCCAACTCAGGTTAACGCCAAAAAAAAACGCGGGCGAAATAAAAAGAGTAAATACAGGCCGTACTTTATTTACCGTATGGGTTTATTTAATTTAGCAGTGTAATCAAACTGGGTGGACCACGTGACCGCGCCGGTCACTCCGGCCAATCAGCGAGCAAGTCCCTCGCGGGTACATGGCCACTCAATTACTTCGGAGTGACGACACGGACCAAATGGAACATGGCTCGCTTCAGTTCTAGAGCCGTGAGACGAACGAAAGATCTATTGTCTCTGTCAGTATAACTTACTTAAAAATTTAAAAGTTACTGAATAGCTCAGTTATATTAAATCTTACTTTCTACTAATATTGTAAATGCAAAGTTTGTGAAGATGTTTGTTGCACTTTCACGCGAAAACTACTCAAAGAATTTAGATGAAACTTGGCACATAAATGGGTTATAGCCTGAATTAGAATATAGGATACTTTTATTCCGGGAAAATGTCATATTTCCCAAGGAAATCACAATATTGAAACAATATTTTGGTAATAACTTGACCACCGCAATATTCAATCTTAACCAAAGCGTAAAATCAGAGTTCAATACATAGAAGTTAATAAAGGGGTCGTGTCAACCCTGCCGCTGCACTGAGGGGTACACAGCGGCAATATTGGCCACAGGGGTGCAAAATACCCCCGGGTCACCGAGCCACCGGCGCCAGGGAACATGTGCGCATTACTGCAAGCTTGATTGCTTAGGAATCGAAACCTATCGCATGATTGGACAAAATTGTGGGGGACACTGAAGCTCAGAATATTTAGGCGGGAAATGACAATCGTGTCCTGTTGACAAACACAGCGCATGATTAAAACAAAGAGAATATCGTACCAAACTTACTGTTAATTTTGTGGTGCACTTACCTGAAAACAAACAGACATATGATTAATCAAATATTCACAAAATAAAGTCATATTTATAAATGCGAAAGTTTGTGGGGATATGATAATGTACGGATGTTTATTACTCTTTCACGCAATAACTACCAAACTTATTTGGATGAAACTTGACACATAGATAGAGCATGCCCTAAAATAACATTTAGGCTACTTTTTATCCTGGGGAAAGGTAACATTTTCCGAGAATGCGGCTGAAACTGCGGGGACAGCTACTAATCAAATAAGTAAGTATAACTTAAAGTACTTTATGCTGTCACAATGACAAAAAACAAATAAAACCTCGGTCATCTCATGACAGTCGTAACATTGCCATTATACAAAATTATGAATAATGCACAGTGGGAATAAAAAGTCGCTCACCTCAACAGTATATCACCTTGTTTCTGCAACAGGGTGTTTTTTTTTTATCGGGGCAACACAAGGTCGAAACGACCCATAACCGCGGGGACAGCTGGACGTAAAATACGGGGCAAGAGTCGTTACAGTGTTACACCCATGTGTAATATACGGGGCATTGTAAACGACTTGCAAACAGCGTAGTGGGTGATAAAAATATCAAGAAATAAAATAGGGAACTGTCCTGTATTAAAAATAAATGATCAAACACTAACGTGTATTGAACATCCAAAAATATAAGAAAACATAAAATATGATCGAAATTAAATCATTACTGTTATTTTAAGTACCGATCTAATTTTGATGTTAAAATTGATGTTGTAAAATTATGACGTCACAACTTGTTATTTCATATATTCGATCGTATTGATATTTCATAAATAATTGCTAATTTGACATGTCACATCCCTATTGTGTATTCGATCTATGGCAGTTATTTATAATTATTAATATTATAAGTGTGAATGTAACATTGTTTGTTACGCTTTCACGCGAAACCTACTTAACCGTTCATCACAGTAAAAGCAACCTTCCGAACCGGTGTTAGAGTCTGACCATTCATAAGTGCCTGTAAAGGCCTATTTGAATAAATATTTCATTTCATTTCATCATGAAACTTTGTACACATATTCTTGGAGGCATTAGAAGTAACATAGGATACTTTTTGTGCCAGGAAAATGTTACATCCCTCGGGAATGCGGGTAATACCGCAGGGGGTATTCTATAATCGTTTGGATAACGATCTTAATAAAACCGTAAATTTTAGGTAGTTTGATTCAGTTGGGCGAAAAAGAACAAGCTTCGAGAGAAAAAAAGTATTAAGTTAATAGTTAACTTTTTCAAGAAATCCGAGTTGTAGGATAATTAATACAAGCTTTAGATCTGATCGCAAATTCAACAGAGCTGGTACTCTGGAAACGAGATAGCTGATATACTAAATTTACTACATTCACATCGAAAACAATCGTTTTCTACAACTACATTTTTTTCTAAATACATACTTATATAGATATTTACACCCAGACACAGAACAAACAGACATGTTCATGCACACAAATAAATGTTTGTCCTGGGTGGGAATCGAACCCGCGACCATCGCCTTGGCAGTCAGGGTCGCTAACCACCAAGCCAACAGGCCTGTCGGGTTCCGTATTATGAACATTTATAGGATTTAGCATGTTATTTTAAGACTATGACTTCTTAAAGGTTTTTCTGTAATCTATAACGAACTTTCTATAATATATTTAATACTATTTTTTTTTAAATCATAAATAACCTTTAGACTTTAAACAACAAGCCATTTCATGACTTGATCTTTTTTTCTACTTGGCTCCCATATTCAAATTCATTTATTTACGTTCATAGAACTATCAATCAATCATGTAGATTCGGAGCATCGTATCTGTGACAAACGGACAGAGTGACCCTATAAAAATAAAAAGTATCCGCTTTTTTCTCAGTCGCACGTGCGGAACCCTTAAAAACTCCCAACGTAATTTAGAAAACATCAATAACTTAACAGGAACTAGAAAAAACGCATCAACGAATCTCGGTCAAGTAAAATGTAACATTATAGAACAAAAACCATGAACAAAACAATAGTTCCGGGCTCGAGAATTTCATTATTTGAAGCGAGTTGCATTGTTATGTAACGGTGTGACAGGGGGACACAAGCCATTATATTAATGGCAGGCATCTTTTATTATTTTTCAGACCTCACCTTTGTTAATTTTTTTTTCCATCCCGGTGTGAAGGGGAGTTTATGGCGTGTTAAATAAATAAATATGTTTTTTTTGCATTGAGGTAGTACATACGTATTTATTTTATCTTATTTTTTTATCGTATACGTTATTTACATTCATATCTATGAACTCAGACAATAAAAATTTAAAAAAGTGCAAAATTTCAAAAATAAAGTTAGTATTTTTTTTAAATAAATTTTTTATATCGCTTCTCAGGAATATAGTAACATTATAAAGCTAAATAGCTGAATGACTAATACCCAGTTAATTCATAGTACCTGGATGGCCGAGCATTGCTCGGGATTTCTTTACTAACGTAACTTCTATCGTATTCTCTTTTTTAAAGCACTGTCATATATACCTATATACGAATTAGATGCGATAATAAAGGACTCCCAAACAGTATTTCTCACAAAAGATGTAACTTGTAAACCTTTTCTTCTAATGACATTGTAGCAGTTTTCATTGCCTAAAAACACGAATAAAACGACATTTTCTGAAAATGAATCCTAGCTACATCGATTTAACGCCCCCGAAACCACATCCGTACAAAATTTCATAAAAATTCCGACACGTTTCCGAGGTCCTAATTATATAATATACGTATAATACAAGAATTGCTCGTTTAAAGGTATTAGACACAAATAACTCTAACTTCATTAACTTATCAGAATTGAAAAGGCAACCTATGTTACTACAGTTTAATGCATTTACCAACTGTGTTACCAAATATAATAATGATAAGTGAATGGAATTAAAAGAAATACATTCATTCAAATATACCTTCCCAAGCACTAATGAATGGTCACTCAAACGAAACTTCGTCTTTTACTGGGAAGAACCGGACATAAACTGAGCAATAACTCTATTCAAAACAAGATTTAATACATTAAGATGCGTCCTGCAAGAGCGACCGCTACGAGCATTGTCATTGAAATAATATTTTATGTTGTAGTTACCCTGTATTAAAACATTTAACTGTCTTAATTAATTCCTTAATTTTTTGTGTACAAGACTCATTTAATATAATATCGTAAATATTCGAAGAAATTCACAGACGGTAGAATAATGAAAAAAACGGTGTCTTCCTATCTCATTCCCTCCCAGGCTAAATCCTACAAATGTATATATTCGTCTCTTTTAGTGTCACTTTTTCGTTACATAGAGTTTCAAAGTACAACGGTGCTACTAAAGAAGGTTTCACTTCAAAAATCTATCTCTATCTGTGACCTGCGTTCCCAAAGCAGTTTGCGCCTACCGATATAGCTTTGATAACGAAACATTTTTGAGAAAACCAATATTCTCCTATTCGGGCGGAAGATAAATACAACAAATCAAAAATCATTGATATCTGTGCAGCCGTTGTTGAATAAGTTGTGTAACTAACTCGACTTTATTTTATACAAACTGTCCCCCGATTTCACCCTCGTTCCCGAGGGATGTTACATTTTCTCGGCGCAAAAGTATCCTATGTTACTTCTAATACCTCCAAGATTATGTGCACAAAGTTTCATGATGATCGGTCAAATAGCATTCGCGTTAAAGCGTAACAAACAAACTTACATTCACATTTATAATATTAGTATGGATATAGGTTTAAGATAAAAAAATTACAATAAAAGTTAAAATTGTCAAAACAATACACAGCATGATGTTGTTCACGGTGAACTTTTGCAACATCATTTGTGAACCGTGATTTCAAGAACGTCTCCGCCGGACCCGACTCTAATCCGGACCCACTTGAGCTCTGGAAGCGGTCCAAGCCATGAAATTGTCGTTATTGTTCAGCTTGTATGCCGAATACTAACCGTATTATTTACGGCACGGCACGGCAAATGATTTTATGGTGAAACTTCTGCTGTTGCTTTTATGAGTCTTAAAAAATGGGCAAGTCATAAAAAAACATTGTTGTCTGAGCTTTTTGGCGAACACTAACTAAAAGATAGACGGCACGGCAAATGTTTAATGGTGAAACTTCTATTGTTGCCTATTTGAGTCTTAAAATATTCAAGTACTAAATACATTTTGTACTTTTTATATTTTAATAAGTAAAATCTACCTGATTATGTAATTCCATGCAATATGTTATATTAAAAAGAATGTTCGTATGTTTGCATCCAATGCCTTCTTACCTATTTATCTGATAGCGATGATACTTTGGTCAGTTATTCTACGTGCCAGCGATGGTTCCGGACAAAAAAGTCGCATAGCAAACACATGCCGAGAATATACTGTGTTTTTTTTTTTATACCACTTGGGCAGACAAACAAGCAGATGGTTCACCTGATGGTACGAGGTCTAGGAGAACTAAGAGCTCTACTACTCTAAAAAAAGTTGTGTTTATTTAAAATGTCTAACTCCAGTATCTTCTATTAATATAGAAACCCCTCGATCATGTCGTCACTTGGACAGACCCTGGGCCGGCAGCCCGGATACCTCATAAATATTTTATGCGATTCCAGACGGCCCGTGCCGTTTTTGTCGGAAACTGACAAACTGACAGTCTGCGGTTGGTAATTCTTTTCCAATTTAGTTTGATTAATTAAGTCTTCGAATTTTCATCGATTAAGAATAGAATTGATTTAAAATTTAAAAAAAGAAAACATAATAAAAAACATGATAAGTATAATGTCAATTTTATTTTTTGGCAGTACCGAACAAGATGTGTCAATACCGTCTTGCTGTCAAATATCCATTGTCAAATAAAACATCTGTCAAACGATGTGTCATTCACGAAAATTATTGGACGGATTTTCTATAAATCTAACCTAATATAATATTTCTCCAATGTAATGACGCGTTCAAAGTAAAATTCAAATTAAAACTAATTTAGAATTCAACTATCCTAATTTGAACAACAACTATAAAATAATAAAACCATTTTTATAGGACCATCAACGCGAACGGCAGTTTAAAAGCTGTTTTATTTTCATTACGATTCACAGTAAATTTTAAAACTTCCATTTGGTAATATTTTCACTACATTTATAAAAATAATACAAGCGATATTAAAATTCATAAATATTTAACGATACGCTGAACCTTTTAATCACATCCTGTAAAATGTTATTAATAGTTTTCTGAGAACTGGTAAGTAGATAGCAACCTTAAAAAGGTCTGTTTTGTTTGAATTTAGTTTGTATGTACCAAAGTATGTTTGTTACTCTTTCACGCAAAAAGTACTAACGGATATGGATGAAACCTGGCACATAGATAGAGCATTTGCTAGAATAACATATAGGCTACTTTTTATCCCGGGAAAACGTGACTTCCATCGGGAACATGGGTAAAACTGCGGGAGTATATTGATCTGATGGTTTATTGTATGATGATGTAAAAGTAACCTTATCATAAAACCAAGAAGGTAAGATTTTCTGTATCATTCTAAAACGTCAAAAAAAAATTTTATATTATAAAAATTATAATAAACATAAATCAAGCAGTACAAAAATTCCATTTGATCAATATTTTAACGAAAATATATAATTTTTTAACCGACTTCAAAAAACGAGGAGGTTCTCAATTCGACTGTATTATTATAATTTTTTTTTTATATTTGTTTCCTCAGAACTTTCGAATAATTGAACCGATCTTAATGATTCTTGATTGAACGAACTGAGACATCATTACATAATATTTAAAAACAATTTTTTACCAACCCTATAACTTTCTTACACGCAAAACCAAACTAACAATAATTAAACTAAAACTTCACATAGCGACCAAACTGGCCCGACGGTACAAGACTCTCTACCCCTCGACCATCCTTTGCTCATAAATATTTTATAGGGCAGCCCGTTCTAGTTTCATCCCTTAAATAGGTTACACGGCTGACGGCTACCTTTTCGCTCATGATTTTAGCTGTAGCTCATGCTCTCAGATGCAGCCATACGATGCCACGTATATTATGTGTCTAAGTATATTTGCGTAGTATATTTCTGTCTGTTTAAGTCAGCTCAGACTGTCTCCAGGGATGTGGAATGAGCACGTATTCTGGACCTGACAAGTGGCAAACTGGCAAATAATGCACCTTAAATAATAATTTGCAGGTAAATTTTTGGTTTAATACATTTATAAAGGATTAATTAGAATTTGGGTGTTCATAATTAGATTTTTTGGAAATCGTGATTTATGAGGCCAGTTGGCTTGGTGGTTAGCGACTCTGACTGCCAAGCCGAAGGTCACGGGTTCGATTCCCACCCAGGACAATCATTTGTGTGCATGAATATGTCTGTTTGTTATGTGTCTGGATGTAAATATCTATATAAGTATGTATTTAGAAAAAGAATCAGTTATCTCGTTTCCATAGTACAAGCTCTGCTTAGTTTGGGATGAGATGGCCGTGTGTAAGCGAATGTCCCGGGATGTCCCAGGATATTATATTAGGTAAAAGAGGATAGTGTATAAGTAGTGAAATTTCTATCTAAAAACAACACCTGTTCGGTCTTGTTTTTGAGGTATTTAATGAAAAGCTGGAGTCTAAACCCTTTTTATTTTCACCCCAAGTTGCATGTCATATATTTTCACACTTATTTTGTTTAGTCTTGTCAAGTCATTTAGTCCTTTATCCGTTTGCCTTATCGGCCAGCCATATCAGTCTGGAGGTTGGATAGCCGCAACAACACCATTTGAATCGGGATTAAATAAATATGTTGACCATAAGAGTTGTTAAACTATCCTTTCTTGTTTATATTTAAAAGAAAAGCAAGTTAAAACGTATTAAAATAAAAGCCGCCCAAAATACATCATCAAAGAGCTTCCAATAACCAAGAACGTATAACCTTTGTATTTAAACGTATAACCACAGAACTATAACAATATGAATAAGGATTAAATATTGAAATAGCTTCAAACTTCAAAGCCCCAGTCAGTATCCAAAGCTCAAACTTCTCCAGTGTTCATAAAACCGCAAAACTCACGCAAATCCTATTTATTATGATTAGAAATTCTTTGAGGTCCAGCTTTGCCCTTAGTGGGGACCTCCACTGACTAATGACGCTTGTCCGGACCCCACTGTTCCGTTACATGTTTAGGATTGTTTTAGAATGTTTTGTCCTCTCATCCGCTTTATCTGCGGGGATTAGAATAGTCTCTTTTTGTTTTCACTGACATGTGTTTAATATCTTTGGATTTGGGTGCCTTCAATTGTTAGTTTTATCCTTATTATGTCATAATAATTATTATAGAAGCCTGAGTGGTGGTATCGCCTCAATGGTCGAGTGGTAATATTAATATTTATTTGTAATTGTGCATTTATACACGAGAGACTGTGACGGCGACATATTAGGATTTAATATATCTATCTATGGTGGTATGAGCTTCAGTGTTGACATAACTGCGTGACAAATTCAAAGCCATTTACTCAGTTTAGGCCTTAGAAAGCCACTTATGATGGTTAAAACTACTGACGTCACAACCGGATCCGAAGTCAACCTTAAACTGAGAAGAGTCATCACAGCTCAGCAAGGTCCTTGTTTTTAATCTGACTGATTTTGCTATAAATGTTTTAGAATGTAGAAGTGCTACAAACAAACACTGCATGGCATAATGGGCGTAAAGATTTATTTTATCTAGACCTCAACCAACGCGACGTCAAGTGTTAAAAGCACCGCATCAGCTGAAATATTCCCAGCTCTCGAAATACCTCTCCAACCAACATTTTTACCCCAAAACCGAATGCAAATTGGTCTCACATTGTGTAAACAAGAATCGCTCTTCGGACAGTTCGTCCTAGTTGTGCTAACAAGCACTTCTATTGTTGGACCATTCAGTCTAGTTTTAGCTCTAGCTGAATGTCTGTCGATACTCGGCGCCTTTTATTTAACACGTGTACTCGTATACAGATTCTAAAGCTCTGAAATGGCAAAAACATCTCCAAGAACTTCGGATTTCAATTGTTGGTTCACAGTCACTTTCGGTTTCTTGTGATTGTTGAGTTTGTTTCACTTCTTGATTTTCAGAAATAGTTGCTAACGCTTAAAGTTTGTTATTATAAGTCAGTAACCTCACTTATATCCTTTATTTTTAAATGTCAAGTAGGCTGTCAAATACCCAGACAGTCCACCTGATGGCCAGTGATCACCGCCGCCTAGGCATCACTAATGCGTTGTCGACCCTGAGACGTGAAATTGTTAAGACTCGTGCCTGTTATTTCACCGACTTCTGTACCTTTCTAACCGAAACCCAGTAATACAAGCGCAAGTACTTCAAGGTAGTACTTCCTCGGACGATCTCTAATGGCTCTACTTTGAAGGTAAAAAAACTATTATCTCTCATAAAAAAAAGCTATAAATTTTCCACCATCCAAAGTTCACTATGATAAACACCCTACTTTTCCACACCTCTTAAATTTATATGAGATAGAGAATTAGATTTCCACACTACTGGCAGCTTATTTACGGATAAGCGAGAGTTCAATGGCGTAGAAAAAACCTAATAAAGGGCTGTATCAGCCTCGACAAATAGATTTTGTTATTTATTTACTATCTAAAGGTATTCTTATTTACTTTAAATGAACTGTGTTAGCGGCACATGTCCATGGGGATGAGTGTTATATTGATATCTGGTTTTTACTGTTTCTTTGCCAGTGCTTTTGTGTGTTATATTATACATTTTTACTGTTTCTTTGCCAGTGCTTTTGTGTGTTATATTATACATTTTTACTGTTTCTTTGCCAGTGCTTTTGTGTGTTATATTATACATTTTTACTGTTTCTTTGCCAGTGCTTTTGTGTGTTATATTATACATTTTTACTGTTTCTTTGCCAGTGCTTTTGTGTGTTATATTATACATTTTTACTGTTTCTTTGCCAGTGCTTTTGTGTGTTATATTATACATTTTTACTGTTTCTTTGCCAGTGCTTTTGTGTGTTATATTATACATTTTTACTGTTTCTTTGCCAGTGCTTTTGTGTGTTATATTATACATTTTTACTGTTTCTTTGCCAGTGCTTTTGTGTGTTATATTATACATTTTTACTGTTTCTTTGCCAGTGCTTTTGTGTGTTATATTATACATTTTTACTGTTTCTTTGCCAGTGCTTTTGTGTGTTATATTATACATTTTTACTGTTTCTTTGCCAGTGCTTTTGTGTGTTATATTATACATTTTTACTGTTTCTTTGCCAGTGCTTTTGTGTGTTATATTATACATTTTTACTGTTTCTTTGCCAGTGCTTTTGTGTGTTATATTATACATTTTTACTGTTTCTTTGCCAGTGCTTTTGTGTGTTATATTATACATTTTTACTGTTTCTTTGCCAGTGCTTTTGTGTGTTATATTATACATTTTTACTGTTTCTTTGCCAGTGCTTTTGTGTGTTATATTATACATTTTTACTGTTTCTTTGCCAGTGCTTTTGTGTGTTATATTATACATTTTTACTGTTTCTTTGCCAGTGCTTTTGTGTGTTATATTATACATTTTTACTGTTTCTTTGCCAGTGCTTTTGTGTGTTATATTATACATTTTTACTGTTTCTTTGCCAGTGCTTTTGTGTGTTATATTATACATTTTTACTGTTTCTTTGCCAGTGCTTTTGTGTGTTATATTATACATTTTTACTGTTTCTTTGCCAGTGCTTTTGTGTGTTATATTATACATTTTCAGCAATACATCTTAGTGGGCTTGTGTTTAAAAACAAGTCTTTTTGTAATGCATTGCACGTTATTTTCACAGATTATTTTAACGGTCCTTGTTGAAACCAAACAAAACAAAATACCAAATGTAACCGCAATTATTTAATAAATAATGATATATATATATATAATTGACTACGATATATGGAGAGGTAATGGGAGACTGAAAATTTGCTATAATCTAATACTATTAAACGATACATTGGTATCTCGGAAACGTCAGTATTTGGATGAAAAACTGGTTTACTATTGAAGTTTATCAGTATATATCTTTCTTAAAAAGAGCGTTTTTCGTCTAGATACTATGTTTTGAAATAGGAAATCAATAAAAATAAAAACTTCTGGTCGACATATGGCTGAGAATCATCCAGGTGACCTTTGAAGGTCCAAAAATCATCAAAAGAATAGATCCCAATTTTCGGTGACAACAATTTTACTGAATTTTTCTACATACGCTCCGCAAAGCTAATAGCAAGTAGACAACGTACATAGAAAATAGAGAACCTTCTTTTTTAAGTCGGTTAAAAAGGAAACAGCCCCTTAATTCCATAGCCCATAGACAATATCTCCATAAAGGCCGCACTAACAGAACGTTCGCGAAATCTCTTTGACGACCGCTCACGCATAGCCGGCAAGTTTTGTGTTTTACAAAATTAATGGTGCAAGTCACAAGCGGTAGGTTAGCTTATATTTGAAAGTTTGCACTTGAGAGCCAGTTCCAATTTGTGTTCTCATTAGTGGTTAAAGAAGGTACAAACAATTTTTTTTAATAAATATTAATTAAGAATAATGTAAAAAAAAATAATAAATATAAGTTATTATATTAATAGTTTGAATAAGAAAAAAAAAATTATTGTAAAAAAAGCGCGGGGTGCATGGTGTCAATAGTTATAAATATTTAATTGACAGATATGAGAAGGATTATCATTTCGATAATATCTTGAAAAGCACCCCCGCTTTTTTTTTAAATAAAACATTTTTTCTCATTCAAACTATTAATAACTTATATTTATTATTTTTTTTTTACATTATTCTTAATTAATATTTAATAAAATTTATTTTCTGTTTTTTAGTTTGGTTTTCTATATAAAGCATGTTTTCAAGTTTTTGAAACTATTTATTTTTTTTTATATTTATTTTTCGTTTTTTAATAAAAGCATTTTGAGTGCCCGAAAGAGTAAGTCTGGAACTGCACGCACGCGTAGTTCGCGCACTAGCTCTATCACTCTTACTCGCATGCAAAGGATGCGGAAAGAAAATAATTAATCCTGGCGAATCTAATTAGGATAATCGGATGCTTTGATCGGATTATTGCATTGTCATCGATCTTTGACAGGTGTGCAAAGTTTGAATTAAATCTGATCGTTCAAAGTAGGACAAAATCGAGCTCAAAGGGGCCGGTTACATACATACATACAGGTGAAGCTAATATAAAGTGTGTAAAAAGTATATAGGTAATGTATGTTTATGTTATTATTTAAAATTTTATGAGTCCGAATTATGGAAGAGTTGCCTTTGCCGGAGTAATGGAGTAACGTAAAACAACATACACGTCGAATTGAGAATCATTTCATTTGCTCGATGTCGCTTGACTACATCTAGCTTTGTTAAATTAACTTATTTTGTGCTGTATTGTTTCACCAAATATTTGATATGGTACTATTAGTGTTTCTATTCGACATTTTTTTTTTTGTGAAAGGGCCAATATTTTTTTATAAATTTATTAATTTATTTAAAAAATATACATTACTACATGGCCTCGTTATTTTCTTATTTTACCAATATTCCATATGTGAATGTTTGTTGTATAAATATATGTTTATTACAAAATTACTTGAGGTCATGTAATAGGACATTGAACAGCTGAGCACTTCGGGAATGCGAGTGAAACCGCAGGATAGTAGCTAGTCTTGAATAAATCCCAAACAAATCGAGTTATTTACTTCTTCTAGAAAAAAGGTAAAGAAAATTAAGGGTTCTTTTCGTTTGATCAAGATGTTTTTGTATGTAAGTAACAAATTTTCGAACTTTCAAGAATGTTTCAAGGAAGACCTACAAAGTTATAAAAAATTACTAACTTAGCTCATACTTACAATCTTCGCTTATTTTATTTGACCTTTCACGACATTTGCATTTGTAAGCTCTCGATCTGAAGACGTAGAAATGTTTTGATGGAAACAAACCAACAAACTTACTTAACATTTCCTCATTTCTTTTTTATTTGTTGTTCATGAAATCTATCCTCCAGAAAGAAATATATATTCTTTCTATTAATAATAGAAAATTCTAAGTAACATTCACTTTGGTTGTAGTGTTTTACAAGCTTTTTTTTTCTTCAGGTTAAGTAAAAATAAATATTTTTGATTTCTTAGTATTTTTTATGCCAAAACCACCAAACGGCTTAGTTAATTTAATAAAACGAATAAATCGATTTTTCTGTTAGACAATTACCACCACAATCTTCAACTTTAAGTGAAGCATCTTATAATGCAATTTATTTTTTTATTAAGATGAAAAGTGAAATAAAGCTAATTCGAACAGATTTTCGTAACTTTATTTTTACCGTGACGAATTCAAGCGGGCATCAAAACGTCTTAAAAATGACTTGAGGAAAAAAAAGGTATTCATAAATTTAAGTAAAGTTCTATCTTCAAGTTGGTTGATCAAAGTAACTCTTACCTACTTCGCAATAAACCGCTGATCGCTCATCGCTAACAGCGCACACGCTCTCGCGCTCAGCGCTTTTACATGCCAGTTATTTTTTAATAAATTCTTATATCCAGCAAGCCCTGTGTGTAATAATTGTCCATATTAAAAACAGCCCTTTGAATAACAGATATAATATTTTGACGTTGAGACTTCATAAATATTCATATGTATATATTTTAAGAAAATTTGGTATAACCCACTAAGACACAAAACAATTGTCTAGTAACCAATTCCGCTGGATCTCCTCCTCTGTGAAATCCCAAGAAACTCAATTCGGAATTAGTTACTAGATATTTGTTTTTGTATAATCTTACAATGGATTTCCGCAAGGTCAAAAACGTTTTGCAAAAAAATATTTAAACAAAATCTGGCGTCCATTGCCTAGCAAACCCTTTCAGTAGATACCACGGGTATCTACTGGTACACGGAGGTGGCTTATGAATTAATAAATGATCATGTTATCACGTCCGCCATATTGGATTTAGAACGACGTCACTTTGCTAGACATGCAATGTCAACAAAAACAATTGCAAGATTTGTTCCAAACATACTAAAGGTGATGTTAAATAAAAACTTGACACATCTAAACTTATTCAAAGGTTTGTTAGAATTATAAAGCCCAAAGTTACTGAAATTTCTACTAGTTCAGAAGTCAGTCTTCATTTGAGAAGAACCGGCAAGAAACTCAACAATTACATTTTATATCACTACATAGTATAAAACAAAGTCGCTTTCTCTGTCCCTATATCCCTATGTATGTTTAAATCTTTAAAACTACGTAACGGATTTTGATGCGGTTTTTAATAGATAGAGTGATTGAAGAGGAATGTTTTTATGTATAATACATGTGACATCCCACGGGAATGCGGCTAAAACCGCTGATGACAGCTAGTATTTTTATATTTTATTTGACTTATATGGCTATTTCTTTTTCAAATGTTTGAGATGAAAAACCGCGTGTCTGATGCCAGTTACATTATAAAAGACAAGACTTTGGTTTAAGATCTGAGCTTTATTCCAGCTACCATATTACGCAGCGACAGTGCACCTGCACAAGAAGTAACCGACTATTATAAATTCCCCCCGGATCTTCACATAATAGAGGGATTCCATACATTCCGCCCGCGGGCGTATAACACGTTATTGAAAATAAATTGGCCTCTACAGAAGAATGTGATACCTCGCTATTGACTCGGAATGAGATTGTCTATCGGAACTAGTTTTAGACAAGGCGACTTTATACTGGCATTTTGTAGTTTAAGGATAGATTACTGAACTTGAGGGGCCTGTTGGCGTTGTTGTTCCCAGTTCTTGGGTTCGATTCCTAATCAGAAATAACATTTGTGTGTATGAATATGTTTGTTTGTCCTGTCTGGATGTAAATACAAATGAATCATCATAGTTAAAGTAGTATGGTTAGTACAAGCTGTACTAAGTACAAGAGATCTTATAATTTCCTGAAATAAAACATAGATAAACCCACTTGAATAAAACTTTCCATCAGTGAAAGAATTTTTGAAATCGGATAAGCAGTTTCGAAGATAACCTTCTACATGCTAACTCACAAACTCTCTATAATATAAAAGTATATCACACCCAAATTCTTTCTTCGAGGAAGTTATTTCTCTCCAAATGTCAAAAGGATATGAAGCAATACTTCAAAGATATCAACACCGCCGAAATACCAACAATACCATTTTAAATATTCTTAAATAACAAGAATATGATGACAGCCAGTACAAAAATATTCAATAATCCCCCCAAAAAGCAAATCCGGATGTCGGCATCGCGTCATTTAGCCCGGGATCGTATCCCGGTCGTCCCGGGGTATCGCGGGGGTATCCCGCATTTGCATTTATGAATAATGTTGCCACAAATGTATGTTCGTGTTGATTTGTTATATTTATTTAGGAATACATTCGTTACTCTCATTTCTTATTCCGTTGTCTAGCTAAATTGAAAAATAACATGCAAGAAACTGAGTAAGCTGAAATTGATACATCTTTATAATGTCACTGGTTATGTAATTATTACTAAAAACATAATGAATACATGATTTGATGTGTTGACGGAAATCCGTGTAATTTTATTAGGTAGAGTAACCTACACTAATATCAAAAAGAAGTAAATTCTGAAAGAACTCATCCGATTTCGATACCTAAATCTATCACTAATAGAAAGCTAAATACATCGTTCAAAAACATGGGTGAAACCGCGGGACGGCAGCTAGTATATATATAAGTGTGTCACACTCACGCATAAACTGTACAGTTTGGCACACAGTTAGAATTGATTCATAGCTATAAAACGTAGACATTTGAAATTGAATAAGATTCACAAGATCATCTTCAAAATATCAATTCTAAAACCGAGCGCAATCTTAAACAAATCCAATAAAACACAAAACCCGGCAGAACTCGTGCCGTTGATAACTCGGCACTTGGCAGGACGGCCAGCCCGGCAACTCGGCAACTCGGCAACGTCGAGCGACAATGCGTCGTGAAATCTTCGCGTTTCGTCGCGTCAATGCTTTTGTCTCTGTAGCTTTGTGACTGCGAATTTGTCGCGAAAATGTGCCACTTTAAGTTCGCAAGGTGTTGCTGTACTGTTAGCGAAGCTATGGCTACTGAACATGTATTTATTTGACGTATCAGAGCTCTTAGTGCCGAGATTGTCTGGGGAAGTACTACCACTTTACCCATTTCCGCCGTGAAGCGGTAGTGCACTTGTGTTTCGGTTAGAATAGTAAGGCCGGTGATATTACAGGCAAATGAGACTTAACAACTTCACGTCTCAGGTCGTCAACGCATTGGCGATGCCCCTGGTGTTGCAAATGTCCATAGGCGGGGCGATAACAACTAACCGGCCTACTTGCGTATAAGTTAATGTTATTTTCATTTTTATTTTACTAAATATAAAGATATTGTACTTCAAGCCAATTTCATCACATTGAATTTAAGTTTCATTTTTTGATTTCTTTTAAGTGACGAAGGTGTTAGGCTCCTATGGCTCTTACACACTTACAAGCAGTCTTATTATAGCGTAGCATACCACATATGGACAGCTAACTTAACAAAACGACAGTTCCGTTTAACAAGTGTGATTGCAGCTTTATCGTCACTCAGCCCGTCGCACTAGTGTAGTAGGGGCTTTAAGATTATTCTAGATATTTTTATTTTAACATTTCCTTAGCTACACTGAGACAAAGCGAGACTTAGATTTTGTAAGACGCAATATTAAGAATTCTATAGTTGTGCAAAAATGTACCCTATGGCTTAATGACAAGGTTCATCGGCATCACCATATAATGACCCATTAGATCAATAGATGAACTTTAATTCACAAACAATAAAGAAGATTTTTCAACGACTTTTATTGCTGTCAAAACGACCTTTTAAATCTCAAATGTACAACTTTAATAGAAATACATTAATTTTGTATTCGTCCTTCGCTGACGCAAAAGAAGCGAGGGTTAGGTTTCAAATTTAATAATGTTAAAAATATGTAAAAAACAGACATATTTACAGATGTTTCATAATGCTAAGTTGAGGATAATGATTGATAAAATTAGTGATAAATAAGCGTATCTTTCTTTTATTGTAAAGCCACTGTCCTACGGTTTTACCCGCGTATCTGAGACATCGAATGTAAATAACATACCCTATTTAATCCGGGAATAGTGTAGTTTCCTACAAGTAAACTCATTTTTAATTAGGCAGTGGTTCCCTAGATTAGGCTTCTATTATTATTAGTATAATGTAAATGTTTGTATGCTTGTGACTTAGTTACGCATATACGTCAGAACGGACTTAAATAAAATTGGCAAACATATTGAATATTATATATCCTAAAATACTGATAGGATACTTTTTAATTTGGGGAAAATTTTGACCCCTCGGGAACATGTGTAACCCCGCGGGGAAACGATAGTAAGAAACTTTCAGGACAAAAGTTGATATGGCTACTCAAATGACACAATTCTTTTTACATTAGGTAAAAAAAATCTGTTGCTGTTGTTGTAGCATCAGTTACTTTAAATTTGACCTTCATAAGTGCCCTCCGAGAGCCTAAACTGAATAAATGGTTTTGAATTTTGAATTTTCTCTACCTAAACGACTTGATTTATTTTGATGATTCTTTTGAATACTTTACTGTGAGATTCTTAGCTATAGTTAAACCTGACAGGCCGCAAGTGCAGCCGCGTGACCGCTAGTCTATACGAAACCAACTTTGTTGACACAGGCTGTTGATGTAGAAATAAACCGCTCAGAATATTAGTTTGTTTAATGTGAAAGCGGAATATTTCACATCTCTTTCAGGCCGCTTTCATTTCTAAGCGAGCTCGTTTCAAATGCAGCGGGCAACACTGTTGTGACTCAGCCACTCATGAACCCTATCTCGAGTTAAAGGTCAAGGCCTTACATTTAAGCCAAGTGGTGTGTCGACGAGGTGTAAGTGTACCCTCACAAGTGGTTATATAACCGCCTATTTATTATTTATGCTGTAGAGTTTCACGTTGGAGTTTCATTATTATAAGTAGCTACGCGAACTGAGGGTACCTGTGTAGTTTTTAGGGTTCCGCACCCAAAAGACCCTATTGGTAAGGCTCCACTGTCTATGTGGTCGTCTGTCTAACAGCGGGCTGTTTCTCACGAAATATTCACAGTGTACAAATAATAAAATACTACTAATATTATAAATGCGAAAGTTGGTATGGATGTTTGTTACATCCATACACCTTCATCCTATCCTTTTTCACGCAAAAACTACCCAACAAATTTGGATGAAACTTGGCATATATATAGAACAGATATTGGAATAACATATAAGCTACTTTTAATCCCGGGAAAATCTTACATCCCTCGGGAACGCGGGTGAAACCGCAGGAACAAAAAAGGTGTTGCGTCGGCGTTTTGTTAGATATTGAATGGTGAAACGCATGTACTAACCGCTATTTTTACTTGCATACATATTGTGCCTCACTCAAATTATTAAGATCAAGACCTATTTGAAAAATTATTTTTCTCTTTGATCCCGGAATACATTAAATCTTTCGGTAACACCGCACGGAAGTTAGTTGCTAATAAAGCAACAACTGTTAACAAAATTAATTAAATTATATTCTCAGAGGCAACTTAAGAAAAACAAACCAACTTTTACTATCAAAGAACAAGCAGACAAGTCAGAACTTAAAGAAATTATGAAAAACTTTTAATTGAAGATTTAGAATGGAAGGAGTTGGGAACTAAGGCTGGCTATAAATTTACTGAGAGGTTTCAGTGCTGAGTCTCAGCAATAATTGGCTCCTACTAGGAGTGCATCGTTTTTAAATCAGAAAACTGACTAACAGGCACGGGGTCCATCTGATCATTAGTGGTCCCTTTATAGACAACCTATCAGAAACCTAAGCTCTCAAGTGAACTCTTGACTAGCTCCATTAGGAGAGTTTGCATAATAAATGCTTCTGGAATACCATCAATCGTAGATAATACCTCAACGGTAAATCTGCGTTTTCTATGCTCTGTCTCCCTCATTATCTTCTCAGCCATATGAGAAGTCCGATATCGAGATTTGTTTTAATGAACTAATAAAATGACTGTCATATTATAACTAAACGGAAAATTAATTGCAAAAACAAATGGAGGTAAATAAACTGCAATGAATACTATTAAGACTAATAAATATAACTTTACGTGTTGCTTTAGAAAATACGACAAAGAAATGACATACCGAGATAAAAAGGGCAAAAAGTTTCGACGGCAAAAGGGATTCTGCCCAACTTCGGTCATTACAAAGGGCGGATTAAGCGTGTTCTCTTCAAATTGCTATACAGGGGGTGTGTTTAACATGTCGGATTAACGTTAGCAAATAAATATACCGAACCTTAACTCGGTACATTACAGTTTTTAGCTTTGACGCGGTTTTGGTGGACTTTTGTTTAATTAAAACGGAATATTATATTATGTACAAATAGACCTGTAAGTTCATTGTTCTTGCTCATTGCTTTTCTTTAAATATCATTAAAATTATAACCTTCATACGGTACCTAAGCCATTAGCAGCCTCCATCCATCTTATGCTTAGACACTTCAATAGATACAGCAGTGCAATCGAACAATAATAAATTATTCATAACGCCTGATGTCATCGTATTAGCAACAAATTGACACATTGAAATATTGCTACTAAAACCTCGCAGGAGAATTGAATTTATCAAAGTCAATGAATCACGTTTGCAAATAGATACAACCTAATGAAGTTAATTTTGATTAATGCTATTATACGTATAGTTTGCACGTTCGTAATTAAAACCACAATTCTAGATTTAATGAATTCATAGGACAACCTTATGATATTCTCAACCGAGTATCACAGTTTCCGCTATTATTTTTAAATGCGATCATAATATAACCGTGAATCTACGCATTCAGAATATAATTTTAATTAATGTTTCAATACGCACCTGCCGTCAACTTTATTATTCATATTATTACGTAAAATGAACCCCACAAATGTAATTATGAAACCGAGCCGACCGAGGGTTGCTCCGATATTGTTAACCAGCCCTATTATACTTTTAACTGCTTGTCCCTCGTACTGATTTCAAGCCCTTGATAGTCGGAAACGCCTAACAGAATTACTCGAGCAACATTATCGTAATACGGCGCTCGCTGCTATGAGAAAACTGTCAGGCGTCGTTACAGAAAATGTATTTAAAGAAAATGGGACCAAAAGTATATTTGAGCTCGCAATTCCAATCATAGTGGATGTAATAGTAATCTCGGCTGTGTACACTGGCGGTCAAGCGTGAAGCCACCGCAAGCCTGACAAAGACCACCGGCTTTGTAATGCGATTTGCGAGTTTGTTTGATAGGAACTGTAGAGGAAACTCTTCAAAGAAGTGGAGAATTAAAACGCTGAATTGGCACTTGGTCGAGTGCCGCTGTGACAGTCGTAAAAAATGTAACATTCAACGTTTTAATATTACATCGTAAGGACTACAAAGTGTTACTTACTTTCACGACAACTTTGCGGTATTTAAATTTAATCTTAAAATATGAAAATGAGACTTATTTGCAGACGGATACGTTTTCATACAATTTTTTGTCTGAGTGTAGGTAAAAAGTCGAATATGGTGTCAATTTATACCTAGTTAATATATTATTAAGCTATCACTGAGCTTAGCAAATTTTGGTACCTTATCTGAGAGAGTAGAGTTAAAAGATTTTTGTAAAAGGGAGTTTAGGTAACAATTGCAATCGAGATGTATTTAGTTATTTTTTAACAGGAATAAAAAAATATACCGTAAATTTTTACCCACAAAAAAAGCACTAGCCTGAGTAAAACTGGCCTTTGATTTTAAATTCTATGTCATAATCTGTTGACCGAAATACGGGAGCGTATAAGCTCCGCCGACAATAGCGCCATCTACGGAGCTTTGAGGGAAAAGCATTTTAATGAACGTTGATATGGGAGGGCATGAAACGCACTCATTATTCCAGGCATTCCTCCCTACGAGGCCTTCCTCTGTGAGGTACGAGGAGGTATTTGCGGTCGAATACACCTCCGTGATTTCTCTAATGAATTTCGGTGGGATTTTAAACACAGTTAAATTGGGTAATGGCCTGAAAATTAAAAGCTTATTTGGTTGTGGCGATGCAGCGAGAAGATAAGATTCGAACGTCATTATTAAGATGTATTATAACATAATGTTTATTAATTCAACAATTGTATTAACACTTGGAATGATTTCTGTAGCTAAAATAAATGTCCCTAAGTTGTTCAACAAACACGTAGGTAAGGAGTTAAACCAAAACAATTGACAATTAAAATAAACACGGGAGCACATTCGATGTGTCAGCACTTCGCACCAATTTCATTTGGCATGGCAAGCCTCCAACACTCTGCACAAATACCAACTCTATCATTCAAGTAGCTGAGTCGAAATTCGTGTAGAAGACGTTAAACGCTCGAGATAACTTGAAAACCTCCTAAACTTGTCGAACTAATACTCTCTTCTTACCTCAAAATGGCTAAAGTTTCACACGGGTCGCGTGAGACGTATGTCGCATTTCGAACCCCGAGCAACTTAGGACTTTATGCCTTGAGCAGTAAAGTATGATTTTATTCGGTGTGACTTTTATACAGGTTGATACTAAATAAACGGGTAAGTTGTAAGACAGTGTTTTTGAAGTACGCGAAGACCTGTTGAAAGGTTTGGGGAATTAATTTTTTACGTTGAATAAAACATTGTTTTACAAACTTTTTCATGTTTAACAAGAAGGAAGAAAGAAAGTGTGTGATGTATGGAATTTGATTAAGATAGAACTTTGTATCGTATAAAATATATTGTTTGAAGGTAATGGTGCTTATTCTGTGGGCACGGAACTGTTTTTTTTTTATATTTCTATTATATTAAGTTGCTGTCAAAGTCTGAATAAATCTTTTTATTCTAAATCGGAAAGTATATAACTACGGAAAACTTAGTTGACATTTTTATGTTTCAGTGTGTAATACCTACCAGCAACAACATGAACTAAGAGATTTAATTCAAGTAACTGATTTTATTGTTTGTAATTTTTAGAATTCCCACAACATTAATATCATTAATAACCATTTTCTTGTTGACACCTTGTTCACATCTTGATTGAGAGACTTTCTTATTACAGTCGTTATCATTTAGTCATATATTGTATTCTCTCACCACTTAGCATATAATAAAATTGCACAATAAACGATACACCGCTAGAAAACAAATATTTAAATTGAAAACAAAAAATTATAGGTATGCCCCAAGTCATAACTCGCACGTGAAATTTACGATTTCCTAAGTGGTCTTGAAGGTACAGAACCGCGAAACACGCAACACTTTATTATCCCCTCGAAAAACACCTTTCCAAAAACGTCAAAGACTAAAAACAGTTCAACAAAGTCCACTTCAGAATGTCTACACGTTAAAAAACGTTGCCGACTAAGTAAGCACACCATTTGTCCAACTCATTTGACATATACCCTCTGTTCCCCCCCTTTTCCCCACCATTTGAGATACGAGGCGGTTTTTTGCTTGATTTACCCGAGCGTCTTACCCGAATATGTTTTTGTAGCGTTCTGTAGATGCGACATTTGATTTTTTTAAGTAATTCGCATGTAATGTTATTACAGTAGCTGTTTGCCGCGGTTTCGCCCGCGTTCCCGGAACAAAAAGTAGCCTATATCTGGTCCATACAATAAGCTATGTGTGTATAAAATTTCAACAAGATCGGTTCAGTTATATTTAGTTATTACAGAAAGTCTCGCGATCTTTCAAAGGAAGTCAAAAGATCTGAGAAAGCAGTATAAAAACTTCAAAAAACTTAACTAACAAAAATTTCCATTACACTTGCAAAAAATAAGAATTCAGGTGTCGAAGTCCAAATAATTTCGTCCCTTTAATATTATCTACGAATTTCTATCTCGCCCGTTTGACAGCTCGTTAGGGGAGGCACGGGAGATAGCGGACACTTGCCAAATGTCTATAAAATTACCGACACCTTTCGACGAACGCGAAAAAAGAATTCCCGTTTTTTTTTTCTCCGATATTTTTATATCAATCGCAATGAAATCTGCTGAAGGGATCTTATGTAAAAATGTCCTCATTAAAATTACGCGGCATTCCATATAAATAGAGGTATGTTTAATATTCCTTTAAGCTTTGTTTGCTTATGTAAAGTTAAATATTTGGTGAAATATTTCCTTTGATTTTTTACTTCATATTTATGTAACAAGAAAACAAATTGCAATATTAAAATAAATAAAACCTATAAAATTTCCAGATTACTCCAATAAGAAACAAAAAGCCATTAAAATCCATATTAGCACGTTTTAGAACTTAAAACGTCCTTTTCTTCACGTCATCCCGAAGTTACCCGATGACCCACGAACGTAATATAAGCAAGTTTCATTAGTGATTCGTGGACGGTTCCAACTCCCAAGTGTCGATCGTATACTCGGTAAACTTCGGGCGAGCATGATTTGCGAAAGATCCAAATTACTCCCGTCCGTCGTCGAGTCGGTAAATGCTATGACTTCGCACTTTTAGTAACAACTCAATATAGAAATAGCGTGGTCTTTTCGAAACAACGGTCACTTTAAGCTGGAAATCTTTTTTCTAGAATAAATATATTGAGTAGCAGAGATTTTAGTGCAGAGTTCGTCCGGGGAAGTACTACCTAATTACCCACTTCCGCCGTGAAGCAGTAGTGCACTTGTATTACTGTGTATCGGTTAGAAATGCAAGGAGGTCGGTGAAATTAATAGGCACATGAGACTTAAAAACTTCACGTCTCAAGGTCGACAACGCATTGGCGATACCCCTAGTGTTGCAGTTGTCTATAGGCAGCGGTGACCACTTACCATCAGGTGGACCGTCTGCTTGTCTGTCGGTCCATGTGGCCCAATATCTCAGAGCATTATTAACCTACACACGGCTATCTAATCCCAAACTAAGCTGAGCTTGTACTACTTTCTTTTTCTATATATATATAGATACTACAATGGATACATAACATACTAATATATATATTAATAAAGAGACATTATACCAAAAGTTTATTAAAAAAAAAACGAATAGGCATCACAAATAAATATACTTAGGAAAACGAAAAAAAAAGGCTCTGGCATAAAAAATATTTTTAGGGAAAAAAAAAAGATCATTGTATTTTTTTTCCATTGGATATAAATGGTATCTTACTTACGTGTAGCCATATAGGTACGGATCCATTCGGCAAGAATACAACATAACATATCGGTTAACTTAATGTCAACATAATTTACAGCGGCCCAAAAAAACACAATAAGGCCGCACATTAAGGATGGGGCCCGCTCGGCCCAAATTCATTGTCACGCAATAAATTACACAATATTGTAATTTTTGTATTTCTTTATGTTTTGTGTTTATTTTTTATTGTTAACATATTTTTGTTAGGCAGTACCTACACTATTACAAGTCATTTTATTGTTTGTTACGATATAAATATATTTTCGTTGGAATTTGGATAATTTATTTGCAAAACTTATGACATCGTTAGAAATCAAAGAAGACCGCAGATTACGTAAACATGCAGGGGTATTACACATTAGGATGGAAAATAAAACTCTGAAGCAACTGAAATTAAGCGATAAAACCAGAAAAATATGAAGCACGGTCGCGACAAAAAAAATAAAACATGCCACGTTACGAGCTACAACTCGCAAAATAAATATTGAAATCACCAATCCCCGACCGAGGACCGCGTACCAAGGCACACGAGAGGAAACGTTTTAAATTCATGAGGACGCCTCACCAACTGCATCATTACGTAGAATTGTACGTTTTATTGAATCATAACAGTTTGTTGGTAGTGGCAACAGGTGACCGTGTGGTTGTAAAAACTTACATCCTGACTTTCTAACCTACAATTTGGCTTCAAATGAATGTAAGCTTTAAGTGAGAGACTTAAGGTCGCAACTGCATTGAGTTCACGATAGATTTTGATTAAATTGAGGAAATTAAATCTGTAGCCAGAAAATTCAGTGGTTTTTTAAGGGTGACTGCACACATGTCTCAGGTGTTTCGATGTGATTTTTAAATGGAATAGATCGTGATTGTTATCATACATATAAACCAATCATCAAGCTTACATTTGTAGTACAATAAAGTGATTACTTCACGATTTGCCAAATAATAAAATATTTAACACAATAAAGTTACAAAGACTTTTTCAACTACTTTAACCGTAAGCTCTCCGTAGCAACGACATGCAGATTCGCGCAACAAAATATTTTATGAGTCCATATAAGTTTTATGAGAGCCCAGATTTGTGAGATACTTCATACATTAAAATCGTATCACCAAAAATATCTTGTTACATATGATATGACATTGCACGTATTCTTCGTGTCATTGTCATAAACTTGGTCCCAGTGACATAGTTCCAGCACAGTTCCAGTGTTCCAGACAGTAATTACACTGACGGCCGTCTCTCCATTACCTGCCGGCCGTACTCTGAAATAATCTTTTTAAAAATTCAGAAACAAGCCACGCGTTTCTACTCGCTCGTATACCGAAGGTTGAGCTCCCCTGGTTCACAGCTGCAGACCAATTTGAATTTTAATGTGGCCGTAATAGAGTCGTTTTTTGACAGCTTTTTTCTCAAAACGTGTATTTGAGAGTAAACGCTGTGTAAACCGCAATGAAAGTGGTATTGCTAATTAAAAAATGTTTGCTTTTTTTTTAAGACAGCGGAGATGGTCGGATAAGCCTGTAGCTTATTAGATTAAGGGTGAACTGGTAAGATGTACCCTTATCGCTTTACTTAAAGGCTTTCCAGATTGAACTGAACAAAATTAGCTTTTTTTTAATATAAGATTTCTTAAACTCAAATTTTTACGAATAAATGGAAAATTTTACTCGACATCATTACAGCACAGCATCTGTATTTCTTATCTCATTTACTTCGATTCTTTTTTAAAAAACTGCTTTAACCCTCCAAATGCAATCTAAAAAAATTTGCGTCACATTTTTATTTCACCGGATTAAAACCCAACTTGTCCGGTAATTGGAAACCGGTATTCCGGATATCTTTACTTTGAGTTACGGCATGTTACGGTAATACCAGGCGCGGGTCGACGGTACCTCGTTATTTTACCTCTTGTGTGAGGACTCACTCTATTTTGTTGATTGAATTTATTTCCGTTTGACCTATTTAAATTGTGCATGTTATTGTGGATGGAAGTAAATTATAAAAAAAAGCTGTAGGTATTCTTTATAATCAAAACTTTGAATACAAATGCGCTTACCAATTTCAGTGTTGAACAAACAACCAACTAAGTAACTCAAAAATGTTGAACCACTTACCAAAGTACATGTAACTTCATAAAAACCGCATCTTACCTGAAAATATTAAAAGAAAATTTATTAAAATAAAAATCTCAGCGCCATTATCCAACTGTCGAATTAAAAAATACTCAAATTTAACAGCACTCGGCTATAAGAGTAATTAATCGACATCGTAATCCGTTTCCCTGGCAACGGGCCTGCTTAACCTGCCGGTAATCAATCATGGCCGAGAGCCGATGAAAAATTTACTCAAGATTACGCCAAGCACTTTAACACCTGCGCTTTGACGACACTAGTTGATAATTGCGACTTTACGCGGAATTTAAGAACAGATAAATTTAATTTCGAATGTTACTATTTTTGGGCTGAACAGATTTTTTGTTAAAAATTTTGATTTGATTTTAATGGAAAAGGAACCTTAACACAATTTTTTTACAGTTCGTTTTCAATATTTCTTAAAAACTATTCAACATAAACCCTAGATATGCGTAAATAGATATCTGGTGACGAATCACCCGGCTTTAAAGCGCGGTTTGAGCTAATTTCCATTCTGATACCCGGAACCCCGTAACCGGTTAACCGGTCGCGAGTACCGCGCGCGGCTCGGGCGGGTTTCAGCAGAATTATCTCCGGTTTTGATAATTAACCGGGTATTTGTAACTGCTCGGTGAAGGGTTGGGAAGACGATCATTTTTTGTCGAAGATATTGTTTCAAGTTTGTTCAAAGAATTAGGATCTTGAACACGGTTTTGTGACTGTAATAGAATGGTGTTTTTAATGATACTGGCTTCACTCATTTTCCCGGGGAATCTTAAGTTTCCCCAAGTTAACAATAATCTTATATTCATGATTTGACGGGCCAGTTGGCTTGGTGGTTAGAGACCCTGTCTGCCTAACCGAAGGTCGCGGGTTCGATTCCGACCCAGGGCAAACATTTGTGTGCATGAACATTATGTTTGTTCTGTGTCTGGGTGGAAATATATGTATTTAAAACAAAAAAAATAATGTAGTATATCAGTTACCTGGTAGCCATACTACAAGCAGTACACTCTGCTTAACTTGGGATCAGGTAACCATGTGTGAAGAATGTCTTGGGATAATTATTTATTTATTTATTAAATGAATCCGGGGACGTTCTTCACATCCAAAATTAGCAGTTTGTACAATGGTAATAATATACAAACCTACTAACTTATTAAATATTTAAGATACACTCGATAACATAATAATTAAATAATTTATAGAAGCCTAATCAATACTTAAAATGTCATAAATATAGAATTTTGATCCTAACTGATATACACTACTATTTTAATTATAAATACCTACATACAAAAAATAGGTATTTCATGCCAAAATTAAAAAAAAATCAAAACCATTTATTCAGTTTAGGCCCTCGGAAGGCACTTATGAAGGTCAAATTTAAAGTTACTGAAGCTACTCCAATATCTATGATCCCAACATCATACGGTCTATCTTGTTTCGGCGCGCCTTGTTATCGGTTTGTGCGTCAAGTTCTTTTAATTTTGATGCGGCTTTCATCATTTGAAGATTATTTTACGGGAGGTTTATATGTAAATACATTTATAATCAGAGGAAGCCGGGGCGGGTCGCTAGTCTATATTAATATTATAAAGAGAGTGTGCGAATTTATATTATTCTAGTGACCCGCCCCGGCTTCAGGAGCAATGTAGATACTAATACATATAAACCTTCCTCGTCAATCACTACCTATTAAAAAAACCGCATCAAAATCCGTTGCGTAGTTTTAAAGATATAGGCATATAGGGACAGAGAAAGCGACTTTGTTTCATACTATGTAGTGAAGTGATATACTTATTCGTAGTCTCCGGAACCACAGCACCAATTGGAATAATTATTTTACCTACATTATTCCAGATAAATACACTATGTTGTTATCCCTGGATAAATGTATTTCAGCCTTGGGAACGCGAGCGAAACCGCGGTTCGGAAAGCTAGTTAAAATATAGAATTAAATGTGACAAAACCTGTCAAAGAATGTCGGTTCGTAGCCATGTGGTTATAGGTTTATATTGTGACTCTAAAACTAAATGGAATTCTGAAACAGTTTTATAGTCAAAGACCAATTAAAAAAGCCCTTTGAAGTAAGAGAAGGGGAAATTTTATGACAGACATACGGACAACTTAAAGTTTCGGGATACTATAAATATATAAGAAAACTGGGAATGCATTTATAAATAAAATAAATAAATATCCTGGGACATTCTTTACAGGGCAATCTGGTCATAAACTAAGCAGAGCTTGTTCTATGGTTATCAGATAACAGATAGGCATTACTATAATATTCTGTTTTCTCTTAAATACATATTATAGATATTTACACCCAAGCACTACAAACAGGCATATTTTATGCAAAAAAATAGTTTGTCTTGGAAGGAAATCGAACCCGCGATTGATGTCGGAGCAATCAGTCTTTAAGCACCAAGCTAACTGGCCCAATCCTAATGGTGGGAAGTCGTGATAAGATCAAATAAAAGAAACAAGCAACGCTCATAAGGGCCAGTACTAGGAGCGTCTAGGGGTGGATCCAGGATAATTTTCTGTCACTTTTGGTAAAAGCAACTTTTAAATTAACTGAGAATTTTTCGTTTTTTGTAAATTATTTTAATAAACATTAAAGGCTAAAACAAAAAGATCTTATCCTACTAATATTATGAATGCGAATGTTTGTGGGTATGGATGTTTGTTACTCTTTCACACAAAAACTACCAAACGGATTTGGATGAAAGTTGGCACATAGATAGAGCATGCCTTGGAATAATATATAAGCTACTTTATACCGGGAACATTCCTCGGGAATGCGGGTAAAACCGAGGGGGGTAGCTAGTACTTATATGACAACACCTTTCGGATGTTTATGTCCGCAAAACTCGAAAAGTAGTCAATGGATCGACTTGAAAGTTTTACACAAGATTGCATTTCTATAGAAGAGTGTTCTCATTTACTATTTATCCCAAAATTCTCATGGGAACGGGAAGTGTGGCCGGGTAGCTGGTAAATAATAACAAAAGCCTGTCTTCAAATTTAAAAAACCGCAAAATTATATCAACCCTCTTTTTGCGTTGGGGATTAAAAATTTGACTTAGTACAAAAGACTTAAACTGTGCTTTCAAAGCTGAACTTCATATGTTACACAAACAAAATCTAAACAGGCCATAAACAAAGACAAGTGTTAATAAGGCAGTACCCAGACGGATCGATACGGAGCTAAAATTATAAGCGCTCGGCTCCGAACGAAGCGCGCTGAAATATTTGATCTATATAAAGAGGGGTAGTTTGTTTTTTGGGTCTATTTACATGGGGGTGTATCAAATATTTGTTCGGGCCAAAAGATAGAAAGCTCGAAAGATGAACTAAGAAAAATGTATACTTATTTAATTCAAGTGAAGAGTAGGAGGTATTAACTCTTAGTGCAGAGTTCTCCGGGGAAGTACTACCACCTTACCCATTTCCACCGTGAAGCAGTAGTGCACTTGTATTGCTGTGTTTTGGTAAGGGGGCTGGTGAAATTACAGGCACATGAGACTTAACTTCACGTCTCAGGGTCGACAACGCATTGGTTATGTTGTTGCAGATGTCTATGGACGGCGGTGACCATTTACCAATTCTAACCGAAACAGTAATACAAGTGCACTACTGCTTCACGGCGGAAATGGGTAAGGTAGTACTTCCCCGGACGAACTCTGCACTAAGAGCTCTACTTATCTATAGATTTCCGTACATATACGTTTTCCTCAAATTTTCAATTAAGATTAAAGTCAAAATTCAACCAATAGGCGAACACAAGTTAAAGTAAAATCTTGGACCGTATTCCTCATACTTCAGCAATCTTATCGACCTCCTGACTTCTCCCAAAAGAAGCCTAAACAAATATTCCCAAACACTAAATCATTAACGCGTCCACAAAACTATTTCCCTAACAAACACCACTTAAGCTCTCCTTTCATGTATTCTATTCTAAACACTTAACCCGCACAAAAACGAGGCGGGTCCGTGAGACCCCAGCACGCATAATTAACCGGCAATTGGTCCATTACACCGACCGACCCTTTTAGGGTTTCGGTTATTATGTGTCGCTTGTCGATTATCATTGTCGCTAGTGATAATGTCTGGTGGTTTTACCCCGAAACATTCTGATGATATTGAATTTGTGAGTTTCTGTTATGGGTAATATGGTAATGGGTTGGGACGCGGAGATGTTGGTGCATATTTTAGTTGAAACCTCAATTCTATTGAATTCATTTAATTTTTACACCCATTGTTATGGTTAAAAAATTTGTACCGGTATTTTTTATTGTGTCTAAATTTTAAATATTTGTTAGACCTAACGCATTGCGGTTGAATAGCGACTATATTTTTTTGTCTGAAACAATAATTATAGTGATAGACTGTATGAAAAGTGACCGTAGACTAGAAATATCACAATACAATTAAACCATCTAGCTAGAGAGAAAATAAAAGTGTAAAAAAAATATTGAAATCAGAATAGAAATAGGTATTTATGATCGTATGAAATGAAAAATTTTACTATTTTATAAATTATAAATGATTAAATTTTCTTGGATATCTGACACTGCGGAAAAGCACATAAACTATATTTTTCTTATCATCTGATCATTCAAATAACAAAAAAGAAACAACTTAAAACTGCATGAGACAGTCAACCCTAAAACGGTCACGTCGTAAAGTTGATAATTAAAATATCCCGTTCAGAAAGCGGGACAGACAGTGAATTAAAATGAATGAAAATGCACCCGCGCACTCGGTATGAATGAATAAAATCAGGGGATGCGTCGAATAATACTGGCACTTTGTATGCGCGGCGCGGCGGCGGGGCGGCGGCGGGGCGAGCGCGGCCTGACCGTTTATTAGCCATCACTGTTCTATTAATTACACCGTTCACGTGCTCATAATTGATACTGCATATTTTCTACGAGCTGTAGTGTGTTGCGATAAATAAAAAAAATCGCAAAAAAGGCTAATATGAAACGTCATTTTTATTAGCAGGACATGTAAAATTTGTCACAAATTTGATAAATATTGTTAACGAATTGTAAAATTCTATTTCATTTGGCATGTACATATAAAAATATGATTTAGGTAAATTTTAAATATTCAAAAACGATGCGAAATATTAAAGATTGCCATTTCTTTATTTTACTAACATATTTTACCTGAGACGTGAAATTGTTAAGTTTCATGTGCCTGTAACTTACCTTTCTAACCGAAACACAGTGATACATGTGTACTATGAAATGAGTAAATGAGTAAGGTGGTACTACGACTGAGAGCTCTACTCTAACCATATAGTGATCCAATTTCTACGTAAATTATCTAAATTGGTTTCGAAGACGTCAAATTTTAAATAAAATTCCGACAGCTAATCTCTTCCAGTATAGCCGCGGCCTTATCGAAGTTTATTCGAATCCGCAGAGTTGTTTCGCCGCCATGAATTATAATTCGCCGAGAGCTTGCGAGGGTGACGTTAAATGTTGCAATTGTTGGACAATTTGCTCTCACTCGTGCACCCGGACACACTAATCCAATCATATATGTGTAATTAATAATACTTCACGTGAGGAAAACTTTGAAATGGCTGAAATATAGTTTTGAAAGCCATTTTTAATACGATACCGAACGTGATTAGTATTTTTACCTATTTGTTATGTAATTCTTATTTATATACAACAGAAAAAAAAATGGATGCAGCTAACACGCGATAGAAGTGAAACCTTCACAAAACTACCTATCACATTCTTTCGCAGGCTAAATCCTATAAAAGTATGTATTTGTCTCTTTATAGCGCCTTTTCGTTTCGAGTTTCAAATCAAATCGGGTTAAAGAAGTTTTAATTTCCAAAAAATAGGAAATCTATTACAACCAGTAATTTCTATTCAATAAAAAATATAATAAAAGAACCCGCTCACATCTAAACTATATAATCACCATGTTAATTAAAAGAGTTAATATTCGCAACACACTGTATATAATAGTACAGGACAAATAAATAAAATAGTCGGTTTCACGAGTGGCGAATGAATAAAACTTGAATAAAATCAGCGGGGATGCGGCGTTGAATAATGAGTCCCTTTTGTTTGCGGTTAATTATGGCGCGGTCTCGGAGACCGGGTCGTGGTACCGATGCCGCGCGGTCTCGGAGACCGGGTCTCGGTACCGATGCCGCGCGGTCTGCGGCGAGCGCTCGCATTTTACGGGTTACCGTACCTGCAGCACAGATTAAGTAATACTGGCTCTTGTAGTGTATGTGTGTGTACATTAGACTATACAAAGTACTTTACATGCCTTTTGAAACGATGATAGTTTAGTGGTGGTGGCTTCGATCGAAAATTGTGTCGATGAAACGGCTTCGGCGACCTTCGGTCGAATACTGTGGATCTAGTTTGGATCTTACCATGAGCTTTTAGTTTGAGAAGCTTGTTTCCCATCTGAATAAATGGTTCTGAATTATAATTACTTGTAACGACCCGAGTTGTATAAAAAAAGAAACTGTACCATGCAATTGGTTCTTTTAGCATCAAGCATTTCCCTTTTTCTTATAGAATTGGCGAACAGGCCGAAATTCACCTGATGTAAGCAGTTGTAGTAATGCAGCATGTAAGTAGGTAAGCTGTCACGACCACCAATAGACTTGCAATACCAGGATGATAGCAATTTCCCATAGTCATAAATACTTTTGGTTTCGGTTTAGATCTCATTAGATGCCACGGTGATCGAGCGTTGTAAAGGTCCAGAATTCGATAACCAGATTGCGCAGGACCTACATACAGCCAATCTATTTTTGTCAGTGATGATGAATGACTTTGGGACTTAATATCTTCAGTAAAATGTAGATCTTAGTATTTACAGAGACTGTCTACATCTTCAGGGATAAGATGTGAATATATTCTGGGGCTCGATTCTGTAGGAAAATGACACTAACTCGAGTATGTTTCGTCGCGGCCTCCGTGCTCTGTCTCTTTCGCTAAAAGTTGTGCTTAGTTTTTTTTTATTTTTTATATGTACATTCGAATATCTAGTTTCACTCGAATCCCTACGCTAATTCTACTAATCACTTGAGAGATAAGCCTTCGTGAAGCGGCTCGCTGACGAAGTTTGTATTAGCTGAATAAGGGGGCTGAACGCAAACAAACGTTTTATTTTTTCCAAACAAGTAGAAGTTTTTACCATTTTTATGGGACAATTTAACTAAAGAACACAAAATGTGTGAGACTGAGTCGAATTACAATTTTAGTATCCAACCATTTTATACCCATAAAACTAAACGAAAACAGCAAAATATGAAAGGCTAATCTCATGCATTACATAGTACGTCTATATTGCTTAAAATATCTCCGAATAACATCGTATCCTTTGATTCTCATCTCATCAAAATGGACGAAGTAACCTTTTATGGTAAAAGGTCGTAACTCTGAACATACGACCGAGAATATGTAATGGGATCCACGATTTTCCGATCTTATCTCACGGAGAGTTTTATTAAATGGCACTTCGGCGGGGTTCGTGGAAACCCGAACATAGCCGAAGCGGACGCGTGCGTTTTACAGAATATGTTGCTTGTTACAAGTACAATACGGCGAATAAGCGATACGTTTAAGAAGATGATGGCTCAGTGAAAGTCGTGGGGCTAATTTACTATGAAGGAAAACGTAGCATGGTGAAAAGATAGCATTAGGAGCTGAAAAAAACAGCTTAAAGAGATAGATATACAGATCAATAAAAAAAAGTGGCAAGGAAGGGTTCCATTTTCATCACATCGATGAAGAACCCTAAAAAACAACAATAAGAACATTTAATCCACAACATCTGTCATCACGGAATTTACTCGAGAGAAAATTGCAACAAACGTACAAAATAAGCAAAAGATCTTTTAACAGTATATTGGAAAAGTTTATGTTTGAAAACCAACCCCGAAAAAACTCATTTCAATCCTCGAATTATCAAAGGAATATTTCTACAATCCACCCCGAGGGACAAACATTCCGTCAAATATTATTATTATATAACAAAAAAGGGAAATAACAAAATATAATGTTCGGTGGAAATTCGAGAGTTAAAACTGTGACCTAAAAAGAAGCAAAGGCATCAAATGAGTAAGTAATTGCGGAGGCACTGGGACCGTTTCTTTTCAAAGACAAAATGAGAAAAATAAAATCGTTCAGCAAGTGTACCGGCTTAGAGGGCGTAAAGCCGACTGTACAACGACCGTTGGATTTGCATCTGTTAATTCATGATGCACAATTCCACGAAGATTTTTGATATTCGATAGATTTTTTATAAATAAAGAAGGATTGTAATCTTATTTATAAAATCTGCTGACTATTTAAATACAAAATAAAAAAATAGTACAAAAGCTTTTTTATAAAATTCCTTACTGAGTCAGATTGCAAAGATAATAAATATTCTAACACTTTATGTATTCTTCCCACACAAGTAGGTACCTATATAAACTCTAACAAAACATAGCTTGTACCCAAAGTAAAAATTAGATAACTAATACATACCTAAATCATAATTTCATAAATTTACATTCAATACATATGTATTGAAACATTGAACAGTACATACAGATGTCTATCCGAGGTGGGAATCGAACCTACAACCTTTAGGGTAGCAGCCAAGGTATCTAACTAAACCAACAAGCCGTTCAAAACAAAGTAATACAAAATCAAAATATGCGAGAGTAATACAGAGCCCAATAAATCATTGCAATCGAATAGTTACCTCTATACCTCTAATATAACCCTTTATTAAATAAGTTGGAAATTACAGCCGGGAACAGTTTCAAATAACCAATAGAGGATACGTCCAATGTCTTCATGCCACGTGTCTGCGACATTTCAGTCGCAATAGTATCTAAGTTCCCAAGTCCGGCGCCGCCCGGCCGGCGCGCGGCGCGTGGCGCGGCGGAGTCAGGCGGCCAGTTTGGTCTGCTTCCAAAATAGTTGCCAGACGAAGTTTGGGCTTTAAATAGAAAAACGGATGTACAATTTTTATATCGGAAACTTACATTGAATTCCGTTTCCTTTGTATGTTTTATTCAGTTCAATTGCTGTGAAAAATAGAGCAATTTACGCTCGGTTTCATTTCTCTTTAGAGGAGGTATTTCTGGGGTATTTTTCGCACTGTTTGTAGTTTCAGGGTTTACTGGAGAAGCCTTTAAACTAAATCCGCTTATAAGTTAAAGCTTAATTACAAATATGTGATAAACCAGTATAGTAACGATTTGAGTTTTAAAAGTAGTATGGTATATGGGTTATAGAAGAACCTAACCTACTAATATTAATAATGCGAAAGTTTGTGAGATGGATGTTTGTTACTCTTTCACGCTAAAACTACCAAACTGATTTGGATGAAACTTAGCACGTAGATAGAAAATGTCCTGGAATAACATATAGAATACTTTTATCCGGGATATAGTAAAATCCCTCGGGAACGCGGGAAAAACCGCGGGGGACAGATAGTAATAAATAAAATGGTAATTCAAAAATATTTTACCAAATGAAAATCATATAAACACTCCTGAAGCCTACTACTCTATATTAAAACTTTATGAAGCTGCATTTAATCTAAGTGATCTAGTGAAAACAAACCATAAAACAAACAGAAATGAATTAAGACTTACGGCTTATTCTGTCCTTGTCATGCTAAGCTAGTACGGATACTTTAGAAAGAGATGGAAGACTGTTAGTGCTCATAATTAAGCCCGCCCTAGTTGACAACTAAGATACGCTACACATTACCATAAAGGATAATAAACCATAAAGATTGACGTTAAAAACATTTAAAAAAAAATGGAATTGTATCCAATACACTGGAGAAAATACATTACTTAGCTTTAGCTGTTTTCTGTGATGTGTTTTCTTATATGTATATTATTGTTATAATCCCAGGATAGGTACATTAGATCACTTAGCAGTCACTAGTTTTGTATAAAAAGTAATGTTGCTTTTTCTAACATAGTGTGCAAGTTTGGTTTGAAATCTGTAATTTTTTGTGCTTTAACTACTTGTCCTCGGCGGTTCGAGCCGCATTCCCGAGAGATGTTACATTTTCCCGGAATAATAAGCCTATATGTTAATCTAGGAAATGCTCTATCTGTGTGCCAAGTTTCATTCAAATCCGCCTTGTATTTTTAAACTCAGTGTGAGTCAAACTAACACTCACAAACTTTCGCTTTTATAATATTAGAAGGATAAATAAATGATCAAAGCTCGCCAAACTAAGCGGGCGTGTGTCGCAGCCTGACACGGCAAGAGTGATAACTTCATAACGCCATTAGTCATTCGCCACTCGGTCCACTTGTTTCAGTTTAACTTGCCGTGCTGTTGTCGTCCGCGTCGCCGTTGTTGCGGCAAGCGGCAAACTTGCCGACTCGCGGCTCGGGAGTGGATTGTCGCCAACTTCATGTTATTTATCTAATGAATTATGGTAAAAGGTTTTTATACGAAAGGAATGTCTGTGTTGTATGTGGATCTGAGACTGCCTACCCTTTCGGAGAGGATGGGCATGATGATATTTGTATTTTAGTACTTGGATGTTGTTGAAATTGTTTGTAAGACTGTACATTAATATAAGGTAATTGTTTTTCTTGTTTGTTGACAATATTTATCTATCGAAGATTCTACTAGATTATCTTAGAATGACGTCATCAAGACATAATATTCAAATATCGCATCTTCCTCAAAAACTAAATAATTTATAATAGATATTTTACTTTTAACAACAATAATAAAACCGCTAAATTCCAATAAAAATAACTAAAAGCTCATATATAACTATAAATCTTCCGCTCATTCTCGATAAGCAAACAACTCCATCATTTCCAATACAGCCAATATACGAGCTTTATAATCCTCTTACAAAGGCGCGAGCTGCCGAGCGGCGCCGGGAGCAGCTATCAGTCATGTTGACACATCAATGGGGTCCGGACCCTTGGAATTATTTACTCCCGGCCCATGTGCGCTTTGAGATATCGCCTTCGGTCGTGGTCGGGGTTTATTGTTGCTTTTACTTCCTATTTGCTGTTTTCTTTCGTCACAATAATCACTTTTTTACTACTTATAGCTGTCCCCCGCGGTTTTACCCGCGTTCCTGTGGGATATCACATGTATTATACATATAAACCTGCCTCTTGAATTACTCTATCTATTAAAAAAACCGCATCAAAATCCGCTGCATAGTTTCAAAGATCTAAGCATACATAGGGACAGACAGACAGCGGGAAGCGACCTTGTTTTATACTATGTACTGATATGCAGCATTATTAGCACTTGTCTCGGAAAATATAATCTATTCTAATATTATTAAGAGAGAGTTCGGATTGTGCAAGTTTTTGTGCATGCGAAGGGTAAACCACAGCCCCTGTTTGAAAAAATATTTTACCTATTAAAAGGCACATTATTCCTGATGGATATAGGCTATGTTATAAGCGGGATACATAGGTGCAACCGCGGCACGTATTAACACATATTAACTGTTAATAAAAAATGATTTGTTAAGCGTACAAATACCTAACCTCGTGACAAGAATGTGTGGGATCTGAGAATCAAACCTTGGCCAAGCCATTCTTCCAAGATATGATTATTACAACTTCGTCACAGTCAAGAATGAACGTCTTTCACGGAATTACATTCACCTGCAAATTATCGCTCAGTCGGCAACAAAGTGCACAAGTCGTATAGCGGTATTGCATACTATTGCCTTTAGCTATAAAAGTGACACTTCACGCCTCGCTCGCGCCTCGCAGCCTATATTATTTAAATATCAATATGACCAGGTGTTTCGAGATATTGCTTCTGGGCTTTTATGAATGCATCGCGAAAAGTTTTGATAGGTAACTAATCTAGGTTCTATGGCGGAAAGCTGTTTCATATAACACTGCTATATGACTTTAATAACCCTTAACTAAGTATCTACGGAGGTAAATGAACAGAATCTTCTTACTAATTAGTTTACATTTCTTCACGCCCATTATCCCTGAAGAGGTAGACAGGTTTCAGTAATGAGACCTATATACCTCTAAAGTGACATGTGGTTGTCAAATCTTGTGGGTACTTATTTAAATTAAGTTACAATTGTCTAGCTACCGTCCCGCGTTCCAGTGGATCAAATTTATCGTTTTCTTTTCGGTTGAGTAGTTCCGAAAATAACTTTCTATTGCTAAACTTCAACTCTTAATATTAGTATAGATTTAAATTAATGATTAAGCTATACAACGTGTTACAAAATACAATACAATATAATCAATTAACAATGCCAACAACCCTAGTAAGCTGTCATGTCAGGGAACTAGATTATTTAACAGAAAGGCCTACGTACCTATTTTACCTAATAATTGTCTACTTTAATAGTTTTTCTATTTTTTATTAAAAAAAAACAGTTTTTTTATTTTTTTGAATGGACTCGTTATAAGGCCCCATTAAACCTCCTTTCGGCTTTATGGGTAGTTTTGTAAAACTGTATAAAACGTTACTCCGATACAAGTCTCGCCCAGTGTTATTTATAAATGTAATAATACAGGCTGTTGTATGTATGCCGGTGATTGATTGATCGCGTCCTGCGCTTCCGCTTATATTGCCGAGCGCGTGCGAACACACACTGTATCCCATATATATAGTGGATATACTGTTTCTGTTAATCGAATGTTGGGAGAAAATAACAATTATGATTCGCATCCATTTTGTGTTCATTACGATGCCACCTTACCCATTTCCGCCGTGAAGCAGTAGTGCACTTGTATTACTATGTTTCGGTTAGAAAGGTATGGACCACCGTCCTTAAAACCTTACCTCCATTAAAGCCACGTGAGATTTAACTTCACATCTCAGGGACAACGCGGCGATGACCTTGTTGTTGCAAATGTCTATAGAGGGCGGTGACCACTTACCATCAGGTAGACCTGTTTGTCGCCCTACATGGCATAACAAATTATGTTTCTTTATTTAATTGTAAGTAATAGTACGTAAAAGTGATTATTTGCCCAAAAACATACCTTCAGCAATCAAGGTAACAAAGAAATATATCAAAACAATATTACTGCTTTAAATCAAATATTTATCAAAGAAACACAAAACAAGAACAACAATCCCGCGTGAGAGAGACGCTCGCTTCCCCTTCCGAAGTATCCCGAACGGTTACGGTCGCGAACGAGCGGAAATTAAAAATAAGCACAGAACGTTTATGATTTCATACTTGTACGTACATAGCGATGTATAGTGCATCTCTGTTTCTTTTGTACGGTTTAATAAGATGACATGAATAAAATGGAAGTGTCTATTTGGGTTTTCAAAATAAATGCCAAAATGTATATTGCTTTAATTTACATTTTTAGTTTGTCTGTCTGAAAATAGACTCCGAAATGGCTGATAGAATTTAAATAATAACATACATATAAATATTTTCTAGAGAGCGGGGCATATGAGATTATTTGGGAATGCGAAGAGAAACCACGGGTCGGAGTTAGTTATTAATATGTATATACATTTATTTATTACTTTTAATACAAACTTCGTCGGGTGGGCGCAACGTGGTCTCGGAGAGCGAACCTCTCACGTAATTCCGTAGTCAGAGAAAGAGACAGTACAGAGATACTGTGATAAAACATCGAGCTAGTGTCACTTACCGTACAGACACAAAATACGGCCTAAAAAAAATTGTTACACCCCTGATCAACAATCCTAAACTAAAAGTAAATTTTTAAGTTGTTTATAACTGTCTAACGTGCTCTATATCCATATAAATGTATAAGATCTCGTTCGGGGATGTTGGGCTTGAAAGTCGAAAACCAAATTAATATTATATTATATGTGCACCCTGTCCCGCTGCACCCCGTACAGCTGACCCCTGCGGTTTCCCAAGGGCTGTTGAATTTTCTCGGGTTCAAACGTACCCCATGTGGTAATCCAGGTTATAAACTATCTATTCGCAAAAACTCATATGAATCCATATAGTAGTTATCATCAAAACATTTATAATATTAGTAGGATGGTGTAATTCAGAACAAATAAACAGATGTAGGTTGTCTGTCAGGTGTAAAAAACCGTAATAAAAAAGAACAGGAATTCTAATGTGGCCCTCTCGCTCAATTACAGGAGCGTCGGTAAATAAGGCGGGAAAAAATCAAAATTTAATGAAAGCCTCTAGGGCTCCAGAGCACCGACGACTAAATATTTTATGTGATCAAAATTCCTAACACTGTTTCTCGAAGGTGATTCACGTGTGACAATCTCACTTGATTGTCATTTAGAAAGACACAGAAGTAGGAAATATATTTTAAAAGACTCAGTTGGTCTTGATGTCAAATGCCATGATAGAGTCGTGAGTTATAGTTATAGAGAGCCTAGCTGGCTCCCTCAACTCGTCATGAGAACCAATTCTCTTAAGTATTGTGTGCTCACCAACTTAAGCCACATCATCACTTATATTTTTTACATTTACTTTATTATTTTGTAACTCATTTTTTGAATCAAAAATGTAACCTTAGGCACTGAGTTCCCTGCCGGTTCTTCTCAGTTGAAAGCTGACTCGCGAACCGGTCGTACCTTCAGTAATTTTGATCTTTATTATTGCCATCCACGGGCCTAAACTGAAAAAATGGTCATACATATATCAAGTATATCGTTGAAATTGATATAAAATCATACCTAATCATGTGTGTATTTAATATTCCTCTAATATTATTTATAATGTCCATATCAAACTTGGACACACAAAACAAAAGCAACAAAAATTACAATATACGCACAAAACGCCAATATCACACCGAGATCCGATAGTAATCCGCAAGATATCCATACAACACATAATGAAAGGGACTAAACAAATTAAACGCCGCCCAGCGATGAATAAATGACGCACTTTTGTGAACTCGTTAATGAAATATTCGCGACCGACACCGCCGCGCCGATGGTAGGGGACCGTGGACTATGAGCTATAATTCAACGTCCGCTTCGCCCATTGATGTATATGGATGACATTTGGACACTGGCAGTTGTGTTCACATTTCAGGCTTATAGGAATGGAAGTAAAAAAAAAGCAAATAAATACGATTTTGTATAATGAAAGAATTTTGTTAATTATTATAATAATTTGTGCAGTTTTATAAGATCACTTGATAGCTATACCACCACCCTAAGCCATCTGTAGGTATCGTAAGAGGCGACTAAAGAGTACACGTTGCACCGAGTGGTCAACAAAACCAACCCACAAATTTCCGGCCGGCCGTCAAAATCTGACAAAAAATGTTAAATATACAATATATATTTATGGTCGAGCGGGGAGCTAGGGGTCCTAAGATCGATTACTGGGTCAGGAGGTTCCGACTAGCTACCGTTGTGCGGTTTCACTCGCATTTCAGAGGGATCTACTGTGTAACAATTATGACATAGGCTATGTCACTCAGGAATATTTTAGCTTTCCATCAGTTAAAGCTTTTTTGGGTTAGAAGCTTTACGACAACATCGAAACGACTAAATTTTAATTTGTTTTCTAAAGTACAGTTTTTGCTTCAGATGAGTGCTTTTAGAGATTACATCCAAACTTACAAACTTTACCTCATTAAAATAGGTTGGGGAAAAAGTTCGTTCGCATTTTTTAAGAAAATTCAAAACATTTTTTAATAAAGTTTATTTACATTTAACTAAAGTATGTAGGTACCATTTTGTTCGATAACTTTTTGACATCATGTTGGTAGGGACATGATCCCATTGCTATAGAAATTTTGGGACTTCTGATCAAAATACTGCGACAAGTGGTTTTGACAGTCCTCTCGTGATGTTAACCTGACACTTCCTAAAGAATTCTGAAGAGACCGAAACAGGTGGAAATCTGAAGGTCATTCTCTCAACTTCTTGCTTTAATCTCATCAGTTGTTCGCAGCAGAGTTCAGAATCGATGGTCCTGCCTGGTGGTAACAGCTCATAATGAATAATGACCTTCCAATCCCACCACACACACAGCATCACCTTGTTGCGAGTTAACCCGGGTTTGGCCACAGTCTGTGAAGCCTGACCGGCCTTTGACCACGACCTTTTTCGCACGCTCTTGTCGTATGTGATCCACTTCATCACTAGTTATCAGCTTCTTCAAAAATGGTTCGGTTTCATGACGTCGTAATAAAGAATCACAAATGAGTACACGGTTCATTAGGTTTCTTTCAGGGAGCTCGTGAGGTACCCAAATATCTAGCTATTTTGTGTACCCAGTATTTTTCAAAAGCTCAGTAATGGCTAAACGGATTCAAATAAAACTTGGCAGACGGATAGAAAATATTCTTGATTAACATATGACATACTTTATATCGGGAAAATATTAGATACCCCGGAAACCCGGGTGGAACCGCTAGTAATTAAAAACGAGGTTTTTGGGCAAATGAAAATGTAATTTAACTCTCCCATGATAACAATACCAGTAAGTTAACCGGGTGAGGATATAAACGAGGAGGTAATGAGAAGAATACGTTTTCACAAATGGTTGAACTCGTTAGCGGCGGGTAGCAGCGTTTAGTATTCCGTTCGGTTTGGCTTAAAACTGTACCGGAGTCATTAGATTGTTTTGGTGCTTACTGTTTGGTTTGTGCTTATTGATTCAAGTGATGCAATCGTGACATAAGCATAGAATATATAAAAGAAAACCAAATTCAAAACCATGAGTTTTGTTACTAATGACTTTTTTTAAAACCGTATTTTTTGATGAAATTCGGTAAAGAGATAGATTGTAGCTTGGAGAAGGATTAGGTTACCTTTTCTCTGTATTTGTAGTCATTCTTTATAACGCAAGGTACACCAAAAAGCTAAAGTGAATGTTAAATTGTAAATTTGTAATGTTAAAACTTCAACATACTCGTACATATCTCATGGGAAAAAATTCGGATTAATCAGATTGTGATTGTATTTTACAATATTGTTGATGATTCAACTCCCACGGATATCATTAAATTCATGATTGAACATTAATCTGTCTTCCAAACTCATTACACGCGATTATCTATACCTCATACTAACTTCTAGCCATTTATCTATATCCTAAATATTAACTATAGAGCCGTCAATAAAATTACATTCAATGTACATAATTGACGGTTTTACAGAAGAAAAGATAATGATGTATGTTTTTTTTTTATTATGACGGGCCAGTTGGCTTGGTGGTTAGCGACTCTGACTGCCAAATCGAAGGTCTCGGGTTCGATTCCCATCCAGAACAAACATTTGTGTACATGATCATGTCTGTTCGTACTGTGTCTGGGTGTAAAAAAAAAGTAAGTAGTATATCAGTTATCTGGTTTCCATAGTACAAGCTCTGCTTAGTTGGGCTCAGATGGCCGTGTGTAAAGAATGTCCCGGGATATTTATTATTATTATTTTATATGTGAAGGATAGACTCATGTTATTCCAGATGGATATAGGCGATGCCATAATCTCGGGATACATTAAAAATTCTAGGACATTTCTTCACTCACGGTTGATCTAATCCCCAAAGCAGTGTACATTTTATTTTAGTTTTTGCGGACCTAGTTTCCGTGTAACGGAACGGAACACAAACAAAATGTTAGGTCTCTCTGTTTCTGAACGGCTTATTAATTTTTTTTTTGAGCCTAGTTTACGTGTAACGGAACGGAACACACGGAATGTTAGTTTACCAGCTATTCATAAACACACTAAAAATACACAGTTAAAATTCTATAACGTTACACGTAACAATATCTAAAATTGAAAAGCTGCTTTATATTTCCGAAACCTTTTATTTGATGATGTTCACCATAATTAGGTCAATTGCTCAAAATCGTCGACGACGTCCCCTGAGTAACGGAACGCGTTTTCCATAGGACATAAAATCGTATGATTTTTTATTACTTTTCCATCTACTTTGCTTTGAGTGTAAAACTGACCACAGAAAAGACTAGATAAGAAAAATTAGACTACAAATACTGACGCTATGCGTAAGTAAGTAAGTAACTTGTATAACTTTGGTAAAACCCATAGAAATTCCTAAGCTGGAGCTCGATTCTGTAAGGAAAATGACACTAACTCGAGGACGTTTCGTCGCGGCCTCCGTGCTCTTACTCTTTCGCTAACTACGCTAATACTACTAATGTCGTGAGAGATAAGCTTTCCGAGGCCTCCGTGAAGGGGCTCGCCGACGAAGTTTGTATTAGCTGAATAAGGGGGCTGAGAACGTCATGACAAGAAAAGTTCTGTGTTTTAAAAACTAGCGTGTTTCCAGGGCATCTAATATGTCCCAGAATCAAACCATAGCCTTATGTCATTTAGGAATAGTGTAGCTTTGCATCAGAGAAAGAATTTTTGAAATCGGTTGAGTCGTTTCGGAGATTACTTCCTAAATCTAGACACAAACTTAAACTTTTCAACATGACTTTTTAATGTTGGACGTAATTTCAATGGACATTTTAAATAAAACGACGACCACCCGAACCGAGTGATCTTTCTGTTTGTAAAGCGCTTTACACACAAACCACACTGCTGTTTACGCTCGGGTACAAGCGGCGATTTCAGATACGTTTTTAAATTCATACCTATTAAGCAGAGTTTCTCAAAGTAGGAACTTCAGTTGGTCGTAGAGGTACGTCGCAATATATTATGCATCTATTAAGTCAGCAAGTTTACCCAACAAACATCGCCTGTCTACCCAGGGATGAGTTGATTCGGAGATTTCCAACAGAACATTAAAGAGGAAGGTTTATATGTATAAAAATGCATATAATGGTAAAGAAAAGGTGAGAATTACAAATAAATGCAGAAATTTTAACTGCGCGCGTTTAACAGCGCGTTAGACCTCCGGAACGCGGGCGAAACTGTGGGAGACAGCTAGTTACAATAAGCGTAAATTTTATCATGTATCTAATTATATGTTATAGCCTTTAGTACCAGAGTATAGTATTTTATTGGGTAGGGGTTAGTGGTATCAAAGATTTGAGAAACTCTACCATAAAGACTGTATCGTGATTAAAATTTCTTATTTACAAAGCTGAAACTACGACGGAAAAGCGTTGTTTGTTCACTTTGAGAGATAAATTTCAACGTGGAATAAGTAAAAAAACCCTTACGTAACTGAAAAAAGTATGTTTATTTCGAAAGCGGTTTACAAAGCTGAAAAAATCTTGCATCCACGTGGGTATTTATAATTATATTTTTCTCGAGAAAACCTCTTAATTAACCTTCTTTCCAGTAGGTTTTACATCTGCGAATCTGTATTTTTTTTATAATAAAGCGATATAGACTAAGAAATTATGTAGGGATAACTATGGAAAGGTTGTATCAAAGGATCCACAGCGATATTTTGTACAGTAACGTAACTTCAATCCTGCAAAAACAAATAGCCATAAACGGAATACCTACATAAGTTATCTAGGGCCCATAGTAGGTACAAGCTCTGCTTAGTTTGGCATCAGATGGCGTGTAAATAAATGTCACACAAAAATGTCAAATGGGACATTACTTTTGTAGCGACGTAGCGTGTAGTTCTTTGGTAACCAGATAACTTATATAGGTACCTCCTGCCCCCTTATTCAGTTCAAACTCCGTCGGATCGGCGCGACGAGGCCTCGTAGAGACCTCTCAGGTAATTGCGTAATTAGCGAAAGAGACAGAGCATGCAGCCAGTACCATTACCCCTGAAGCATCATAAGTTACAGTTCAACCTGACATGGTGATTTACCATCTACCCTATTTTTAACCAATAGGTTATCTTAGCATTGCGAGCCCTGCCTACGTCTTGAGAGATGATGGGCGTGAAGATATTTATTTACGTAGCAATAAATGTATTGTTGTCACCCAGACCAGTTCAACAACGTATTGTGTTGAATAATAAATGAACGACATCCCGCAATGAGCATTCGAATAATGAGATTTATCCCCATTCGGTCGAGTGGAGTCGTTCTGATCGTATCTTCATCGAATTATTGTCGAACATTATTTGACATGTAATAAATTAAAAGTTTTTAATATCTATATATTTTTAGTATCTATATGTAATCAACCTGATTCGTAAATGTAAATGAAAAAAATATATGCATAAACGACTTCTTAAGTCCAAAGACCTGGGCAGGCCTTATTCAGCTAATACGAACTCCGCCGGCAAGACGCTTCACGGAGGCCTCGGAGAGCTTATCTCTCACGTTATTAGTAGTATTAGTGTAGTTAGCGAAAGACACAGAGCACGTAGACGAAACATCCTCGAGTTAGTGTCATTTTCCTTACAAAATCGAGCCCATGTTTTCCAAAATCCCGCGGGTCGTAGAGCCTAAGGTTCCTTTGACACACCATCACCTTAAAACTACTGAACATATCGGGATGGGACTGCTACTATTCGACGCGGAATTTTTCATTGATGGGCTATATATGAGTATAATATCGATAAACGCGGGTCAAACCGCGGGGGACAGTTAGCGAATTTAACATATTTATGACCCGCATGAAATAAATGATAGTAGCTTCAGACGCTTTAAATTTGACCTTCATAAGTGCCTTCCGCGTGGCTTAACTGAATAAATGATTTTGAATTTGAATTTTGTAATTTGAAAACATATGTAATATCGCATATAATTATATTATATTATGTTATAGTTATATTTAACGGCCAAAATTAATATACGATCCCGATCTAAAATCGCCAGATTGAAGTAGAATTTTGACATTACTTATATTAAAATTACTGTCAAAAGGTTCATCAATCCATGGATTTTCGATCGGCATTGCATATTAATTTTCGCCGTAAGCTTTTAACTGTAACTGATCAATCGAACTTTTTTGACAGCGTTTAAAACCAATACCTCAAAGAAACGAAAAATAACGCGATTCCATTTTTTACATCAGTAAAAAAAGAGTGTTCTGTTACTCCCTTTTGTGTTGATGCAGATTTTGTGGAAAATCTACTTCAATGTGTATTTTTCTCAATGTGACGTATTCGCTTTTCAATGTAGGTATAGTATGTATAATTTACCCACCAAAACTGACACGGATAAAAAACTATAGAAAAGTTATGTGCCAGGATTAAATTTGACTGCTGTCTAATGGCAGTTTATAAAACCTTTTTAGTTATTTTGAACAGCGCCAACAAAGATGGTTACGTTTAAATGTGACAGTTAAAAAATTTTACTTACAAATTAGTTGCGATGCAATCCCCAGTGGAAATGTGATAATATAGATAATTCTTACCTGAAACAACAGAAAAATTGTTAATATTAGAATTATTATTTACCATTTTGACATAAAAATCAAAAAATCTATCATGTTTTTTTTTATTAAAAAATCCCATCACCATTAAGTTTCCATCCAAAACAAATGAACTGTCATTAAAATACCTAAATACAATCCATCTGATATCCATATTAAAAGTACATCAGTCTTACTTGACGTTTCTACTAAACTTGTTTACAGTGAAATGTAATTTGTATCAAAGCATCCACCATACAAAGACCCCCAGCTTCCTTACCCCTTCCCCACTCCTGCTACAGCCTGGTAATGAAAAGGGAGGGTCGGAAGTTCACAGAAACCTGGATGGTAGAGATGAGTTAACAGAATTGTTGAACGCATCATTACGTGGCTGTAAACGCGTTAATTCGATCTCTTTTTCTGTAAATTACTTGGAAAATTCGAACGTTTTTATGAATCATCAGTTGCCAAGTTGAGGTTCGAAGAGTAATAATAAAATTATAACTACATATAATACACTTAATACATACTCGTATATATAAGTTTGTATTAAAAAAACCAGTATATCAGTTGTCTAGTTTCCACAGTAAAAGCTCTTCTAGTTACGGATTAGATGGCCGTGTATAGTAACAAAATATGTTTTATATAAATTCGATAAGGTAGAAGTCATTATCCATTGCCTGGCCTGTTCCCAATCCTTTGGTCGGTGTAATATATAGGTTTTCAATTCATTCAATGCATTACTATGAGAGTTAATAAAGTACTGAGTGAAAAAAATGCGTTTGTTCGTTAGGCTTTCACGGCTAAAAGATTACGAAAGCTAACTAGATTTGCCTACATCCAAATAATATTAATAATTTAAGTACATTTTAGCATGTAAATTTAAGACATCAAGACCCATTGCAACGCCTGAAAGGAGCAGCCATTTTTTTATCAAATACCTACAGCCTCTCCCCTGCCCATGTCGAATGTAATCCATAAATGAAACACGACATAATTAAGAAGTCATGTTCAAACAGAGCCATATTTTTTAATTTCCAATTCCACAAAGGAATTAAAGGAACCTTCGAAATGTCAGTAATTGGGAATCACTCTCGACACGGAAAATATTACTTGCCGTCCATTTTCCCGCAGACAATACTCTCTAGTCCTTATATCAGTGTCCTTACAGACTATTTTCCGTTAACGTCTCGATTTGCCGACTGTAAATGTTAAATAAATACGTATGTATGTGGCACGGGGCCGCTTTGAAGTCGTTTTCCTTTGTACAATTTGATTCTGTAAGACGTTTCGGGAAAAATGTATTGTTTGAACGATACAAGCGGGCTCCGGGTGCCAGCCGGGCTGTATCTTTAAACACGATACATTTGTACAACTGTTTTGTCAATTCGAACATTTGTAGATGTGTAAGCTATGCATATTGAAAAAAGTTTTTGGGGAAAGTTCGGTTTTGGCCGCGGTCCCGAGGGGATTAATGTTTTCCCGTGATGAAAAGTTCTACATCCCTGTAAATGCTATAGGCTACATGTGTGCTAAATTTCATCATGTTGATGCCGGCAAAGCGTAAAGAGGTTACAAACTATAGTTGCTTTCCTATTTATTCAATTATAGTTAAGATTAGAAAATTCGGGTCCATTTTTATAACGCTTTTATTATTAGCTTCGTAATGTTAGTAAGTAACGGAATCTTTGAATATGATTTTGACCCCCTTCTAGACCTCGGATTAACTCGAAATTTAGCATACTTGTTAAGGACCGATAACAATTCAATACTTAAACTGTTAGACCCGTTATCCTTAGTTTTTTTTTACATATTTATTATTATCCTATAATCAGGATTAGATCAACTAAAAAATGAAAAAAAAAAACTAAAAAACATGCTTTTATAGTAAATCCAACAAAACAATTGAAAATAAATTTTAATTAAAAATAGTGTAAATCAGAAAAAAATGTATTTTATTGTAAAAAAAAAAGCGTGGGGTGCTTTTCAAGATATTATAAAAATGATAATCCGTACTCATATCTGTCAATAAAATTAATAACTATTGACACCATGCTCCCCACCCTTATTTTACAATAAAATTCATTTCTTATTTACACTATTCTTAATTCAAATTTATTTTATATTTTTTTGTTATATTTTCTATAAAAGCACGTTTTTTAAAACTATTATTTATTTATTTTTTTACAAATTATCATCTGATCTTAAACCAAAACCCTTGATTTGGTAGGCAGATAACTTTATTCACATACATACGTAGAAGCTTTTAGGATAAAAAAGTATGCTATATGGTATGTAATTCCAGGGCACGCTCTTTACTAAAGTCATGCTCACACTCACAAATATTTTTCTGGATAGGAATCGAACCTACCATCTATGGTGTGACAGAATCAGAAAATTTCAGATAGGTACCTCGGGTCAAATATAAGGGCGGCAGCTAGTAGCTATACCTAAATAAAAGCTGTTGCTTTATGAAATAGACCTATTAAAATAACATTAAAGTTAAAAAAAGATATATTTTTGATGTCGAGAAAACATATTTAGATTATAATAAAATATTCAAGCATAAGCACCCTTATTCAGCTAATACAAACTTCGTCGGCGAGCCGCTTCACGGAGGCCTCACAGAGCTTACCTCTCACGTGATTAGTAGTAAACGACAGAGATAGAGCATCGAGGCCGCGAAGAAACATCCTCGAGTTAGTGTAATTTTCCTTACAGAATCGAGCCCCAGGTTTCAAGGTAAAGTCAAACGAAGATTATCTTTAGTAAGCTAAGCTACCATTTTTCCGTTTAACAACTTATTTTTAGTAAAATAAATAACACATTTTCTCGAAGATATTTCACGCCCCAACGTGACATGCGGTGAGAATTGTTGCAGTCTCACGGGCACTTTACAAAATTCAAATTCAAAACCATTTATTCAGTTTAAGCCCTCGGAAGGCACTTATGAAGGTCAAATTCAAAGTCACTGAAGCTACAACCGCTTCGGAAGTCAGCCTTTAACTGAGAAGAACCGAAAAGAAACTCAGCGAGGTTACATTCTTTTTTATTTCTATTAAATCATTTTTTTTAGAAATTTCATCTTTTCTGACATTTAGGCTATTTTATAATATCAATTTTATATATTTAACAATTACAAATCCGGGGTACAGGTAATCATTTTGTGACAATGGAATATCTACTGTATTTTGTTCGAACAGGAATCGAGCCGAGGACCTCTTGTCTATACTACGGGACCACCGTATTGTAACCCGGGGGACAACTGTATGTACAATTATGTATAAAATACAAATCGCACCCTCACAACGATAAGGGCCTAACTAAAAATTTTGCGAAATGGAGTTACGATCATAGAGAGACTTAAAAAAGTACGCCCTATCTGATGAATAGTAAAACATAGACAATGTAACATCCCTCGGGAAATAGGATGAAACCCCGGGGGACATTAATGTGATAGTGCGGATGGATAGATATTTGTTACTCATCCCTTGGGAAGGCGGATGAAACCGCGGAACACAGCTTGTACACTTTATATTAAGGAATCACAAGCCTCAACTTAAAACATAGAGATGAGTAAGCGCAGAAAGATGATTCCAAAAATATGCAATACAATATAAATCTATAATTTTCATTAAAACTTTAGAGAGTCCATAGAAAATGTAAAAAGAAATAAATTAAAGAAAAACTGTGGGGCAAAAGCAAATAACAAGAGTACCATGAGTCAAGTTATGTTCAACACAACATTATTATCTAGACATCGCCCCCCCACTTTACCCCATAACCATACCCATATGATCCGATATGGGATCATTGACATGCGACGCTGTGGATTTTGGCACCAAATGATGGGTTTGTGCCAGCATACCGCGATTCTATCAAACGCACAGTTAAATAGATAGAGCTAAACAAGTAATAGACATTCGTGTAAACATGTTCAAACATAGATATACAATACTATTAGACTATCCAACAAGGTTTATCCGAAAGACCAAAAGTTTTTTTGTCGCCACTGAAATGTGAGAATTGGGTCTTTTCTGACCACGGTAGAAGGGGTACTTTGTGGTACCCGCCGCCAGCACGTGAGAGTCGGTACCCTTCCAGGCCTTTTGTGGTTATCAACTTCGGCGACATCACTTATCATTCGCAAAATACAAGCCTATATTTAATATGTTGAAGAACCGATTTGTGGCAATTATGTACCTCGTTTCTTTTTCGTGTGTTATTTTTCCCTTTGTCACAAATAAATTTGTTTCTTTCTTTCTTTCAATAATAAAAAATATCTCTTCAAGGAGGATAAACGAAACATGATTTTATTTATAAAATAGAAATATCTAGTAGTTATATATAATGTTTAACAGCTTACTCAATGCCTTTTTAAATTATATATAAAAATAGTTAAAAGCAAATTATAAATTGTCGAGCATTCCTTGCGATCGCAATTCCTCTGCAATCACGTCAGCTCATAATAAAATATTAACAGAATCCAAACAAAACAGACACTATTTTACTGAGAAACATTTTTCAAATTCTCTCGTCCGTTTTTAAAACAAATAATGGCGCTACAATTCTTTTGTAGCCAAAGCAAGGAGTGGGCTAAATGAAAAATGTATTAAACAATCTGAAACGGGTGACCCGAGGAAATGTTTATAATGAAATTTAGTTTTTCAGACGTAAGTATGCAGTCTGTGACTAAAATACTTATTTACTACTTTCTAGGAATTAGCTTGTGGTAAATCCTTGTTTTTCTGTGTAATGGCATGAACACAATCTCAGCATAGTAAGTTATTATGTGGCCAAAGTGGTAACCACGCACGTAGCCAGCCAAAAGGCTGTCTCTCAAAAACTCCCTCTAGCAAGATACTCAGCTATAAATAATAATAAATAAATATCCTGGGACATTCTTTTACACACGGCCATCTGATCCCAAACTAAGCAGAGCTTGTACTATGGAAACCAGAAAACTGATATACTACATATACTACTTTTTATTTTTGTAAATACATACATATATAGATATTTACACCCAGACACAGAACAAACAGACATGTTCACGCACACAAATGTTTGTCCTGGGTGGGAATCGAACCCGCGACCTTCGACTTGGCAGTCAGGGTCGCTAACCACCAAGCCAATTGGCCTGTCGGCTATGGCAACTTGCATATCATCTTGTTAAAAATTTGATGTTAATAGAGTCCATTTTCCAAATTAACCAAAAGTCTATCGCATGTCTATGTCACAGTTTATCAAACAAAGTTATTTATTGGACATGTTTTAGGAGTGGTTTGTAACAATTTTACAGTCATTGAGTTATACTAGATGGATTACTAGTAGTGTCGGGACCTTTCATATGGGACCTACATCCTAGAAAGTTGTCTCCCGCGGTTCTACACGCGTTCTCGAAGGATATCCTACGCATACCTATAAACCATTCTCCTGAATCATTCAATTTATTTTATTTTCCCCGTTCTTGTCTCATTTTTCATTGATGATCCGCTCCTATTGGTCGTAGCGTGATGTTATATAGCATACAGCCTCGATAAATGGACTATTCAACACATAAATAATTTTTCAATTCGAACCAGTAGTTACTGAGATTAGCGCGTTCAATCAAACAAATTCTTCAGCTTTATATATTAGTAACGACATGTATAAAGTACACTCATAATTCAATAAGGTTCAAAATGGCATATTAGAGTAGTTGCCCCTAGTAACATCAATGCACAACGCGTTGTCAATACCAATAGGATACAATAATAGCTCTTTAGCTATATGCTTGCTGTACGATATTCAACCTTAAAGGAGAAAAACTTTAAAATGATGCAGTTATTTTATTTTAAGCACTAGCGATCGGACCTGGCTTCGCACGGGTGCAATATAGATATTGTTACATACAAACCTTCCCCTAGTCTAGAATCATCTATTGATGAAAACCGCACCAGAATCCATTGCGTAGTTTTAAAGATGTACGGCGAGAAGCGACTTTGTTTTTTACTGTAAAGATTGGATGCCAAAATAATCAGACATATCTAAGTTAAAACGTCAAAAACTATAGAAAGTAAGTGATTTACCACTCTAACCTAGTAGTGGTATGAGCTATTTTCCAAACTACCGTTGTCTATTGAGAGTATTTGAAATTTCGACTCTTTTCCAACAGACACAAAACTTTCAATGAGAAGTTAAAAATAAAGCGGAAAGACCGTTTGGTTCCGGCGCGAAGTCATAAATTATTATGATGAATCGTGTCGACGCTAGGGTCCGCTTCACTGCTATCACATTGTGACACATTGGTGCTTTAAGTGAGAGAAAACTTTGATTATTACTGTAAATAATCAATTTACTGTCAATTAGTAATCTGAGATAGTTATACCAAGGTAAGATAGATGAACAAATTATCACCACCGAGTTCTGTCTTCATGTTGTTTTATACCACATGGGCCGACAAATAATCAAACAATCGACCTGATGGTAAGTGGTCACCGCCACCTATAGACATTTGCAACATTAGGGGCATCGCCAGTACGTTGTTAAGTCTCATGTGCCTGTAATGTCACCGGCCTCACCGTTCTAACCGAGATACAGTAATACAAGTGCACTATTGCTTCACGGCGGAAATAGATAAGGTGGTAGGTACTTCCCCGAACAAACTCTGCACAAAGAGCCCTACTACTCTCATTTTTTACCGAAAGCTTAAGGTCAAGTTTTAAGTATCAAATTTGACAAGTGGGCTCGGTGGTTAGACAGAGTCGTGGGTCGATTCCTAGGACAGACTTTTTTGTGATTAACGCACGTCTGTTTGTTATATCTGAGTATAAATTTAGAAAAATGAGGAGTATACATAGGTACGTATAATAAGGCCTCCAAAGTACAAACTCTGCTTAGTTTGGGATCAGATCATGTGTAAAAAATGTCACAGGATATTTATTTTTTACCAAAGAGCCATCCATCCTTCTTTACCAGATCCTAAATCCTTGGATGTCCACTGAAGATAGTCCTTAACAAATCCACAAATTTTATAAATTCCTTAATAGATATCAAGGAATAAAATTCACAACTGAAGTATTGCTTATTCTACGATGAAAGACGAAAACGTAACAGTATTCATAAAAGGAGCACAAAGTTAAAATTTCGATAAACATTATTGGAAAATATTGTAAGACTAAAGCGAGCTATTCCAATATGAAGGCAAAGTATCGGATCCTTCTTCCTTAAGCATCTCTTTTATTTTGTATACAGTCTACAAAGAGTAAATATTTTAACTCTAGCGAAGCGATATGATAATAATAATAATAATAATAATAATTTATTTAATCAGCCAGATACAAATATAAAATGTATAATATGTGACAATTACAGTGAGACAGGCTATAAAATTATATGTTCAAAATCGATTTGCCTCTGACTCTCAAACTAGGTGGATACCTGTATTTTGAGTCACCAGTGGTTCCTCGCTTGGACTACAATATATAGCTTAATAATATAATAAACATAAACCATCAACATATTAAGGCTAATTAAAACTATAGCTAGTATAAAATAGTGAGCAAAGTGTTTTTAGTGTAATGTGTGAAATGTGATTATTAATATGTGTGTGTGTGTGTGATAGTACTGAGTGTATGTGTGCAAGTGATAATAGGATAGTTTGTACGGGTTGTAATATAAGTATGACTGAGTATGCTAATTAATTGACATTCAGTAGAAGAATTGATCAACAATATTTATTTAAGAAGCGCTTCTGTTGCATCATAATCTAGGAGCTGTAGCCATTTTGAGACTTTTCTTTTTGTTTCCTGTCTTGTCAAAGGATAAATTTTGAGCAATTTATTAGCTTTATTATAAAGATGACTTTGAAGGAAAATTGATTGATTCTTGCCAAAACTCGTTTTACAACATTTTTTAGGGCATACTTTATCATGTCTGCGTTTCCGGGAGTAAATAGTGGGATCATATTTGAGATTGGAATGACTTTTTAAAATAATGTTGCGTATGTACAATTGCCTCACAGTGAGCACTGAGACATCTTTATACAGCTCAGTTGTTGGGTAGCGGTAAGGCTTTTTAGAAATAACCTTAAGGATTGATCTTTGTGTCCTTTCCAGTTTCAAAAGCTGAGTTTTAGATGCTCCGCACCAGGACGTATTGCAGTATGTCAGGAGTGACTCACACAATGAGTAATAGACCATCATAATTGTCTTGACATCGGCTATATGTCTCATATTTTTAAATACATAATTCAGCTTTCTCAGACGAGATGATAGTACACTCATGTGTTGGTCCCACCTAAGATGCTGATCGATATGTATTCCCAAGTATTTTACCTGTTCAGCTCTAGTGATGCGTGGACAAAGACAATTCTCGATAGGAAAACTACATGTATGTGCTTGAATGAAGAAACTATGTGAGGGAGGTAAGCTAGTAGTTCTGATGCCAAAAGGAATGAAAAGGGTCTTCGATATGTTTAAAGTGAGTTGGTTTATGGATAGCCACTGCATAACCTGGGTAAATGCTGTTTCGGCACTTAATCTAGTTCTGTGCCAGTCAGTTCCATGTATAAGAAGTGCCGTATCATCAGCGTAAGTGAAAATCCTGCAGTCGGGAATTTGCATTTGGCACATATCATTTATATATACAGTAAAGAGAGTAGGTCCAAGAATACTTCCTTGAGGTACACCCACAGCAAGATTCTCACTCTGGCTTATGTACTCACCAATTTTCACTGCTTGACTACGATTAGAGAGATAGTCAGAAAATATTTTTAGAGCAAACCCCCTGACTCCCAGGGTTTCGAGCTTGGCTAGAAGTATCGGTATGGAAACTGTATCAAAAGCCTTGGAGATGTCCAAGAATATTCCCAAGCATGGCTCGCCACCATCCATATGCTCCACGGTATGGTCAATTAATGCGGAGACAGCATCATTGGTCGACAAGCCACGACGAAAGCCATATTGGTTTCCTGATATTAGGTTGTTGGATTCTAAGTAATTGATCAATCGATTATTGAGCACTTTCTCGAGGATTTTGGATATTGAAGATAGAATGGAAATTGGACGATAATTATTAATCACATCACTATCTCCACTCTTATGAATAGGGTGAACCACAGCCTTCTTAAAAGTATCTGGAAATACTCCCTGAGCTAGTGATATATTACAGATGTGTGTAAGAATGGGAACCAATAGTTTACGGGAGGATTTTAATATGGCTGCAGAGATGCCATCATGGCCAACCGCACAATTGCTGCGAAGATTGGCAACGATGCCATCTATTTCCTTGGTGTCAGTATCCAATAACACCATTGAACTAACTTGTGGATTTGAATTCCGAGTAATATTCAAAACAGATGAAGTGGGTATTTTAATTTTGCTTGCTAGATCCCTCCCAATATTTACAAAAAAATTGTTAATGGCATTTACGGAATACATAGGCTCTGTCTTAGTTTTGAGTAGGGTGATGGGAGAAAAGGAATTGGTCGTATTCAAATGCGATACATTTTTAATTGCATCCCAAATTGCTTTAGAAGTTCTAGCATCATGAAGTAGGTTTTTTAGATAAGCCCTTTTCTGGTTTTTAAGCAACTTATTAACAAAGTTTCTGTATCGTGTGTAAGTAGTTTTCAAAATATCATTACTAGAATCCCTTCTCAATTTCAAGTGCATCAGATCCCTGTTACGAATACAGCGAATCAAGCCTGGAGTGATCCATGGCTTTATGAGTCTTTTGGAACGTGGAACTGAATAAATTTTTGTGTGCTTCTTAATTAAATTTGAAATCAAATAAACAAAATTGTTCGCGGCAAAATTAGGATCCTGGGACGATAGCACTGAAGAAAAGTCAGACGTGGCAAGATCCGCTAAAATGGAGTTGTGATCAACCTTAGTCCGAGTGCTAGTGGGAAAGGTGTTTTTACTATAAGTGGAGACAATAAGTACAGCAGGACAGTGATCAGTAACAAAAGAAAGCAACACTATAGCAGTAGACTCCATATTAGTTTTTAGCATGATATGATCCAGGCAACTGTTATTTCGAGTGGGGAATGTATGTGCTGGTAGAAGACCATGCGATGACGTCAAATTCAAGTATTCGCTTGAACGAGTATCAGAATTACTTTCCTTTATATCTATATTTAGATCCCCCATGATAGAAATATTGCGATGATGTGACAAAGACAATAACAAACCATCCAAACTATTTATGAAATGATCAATGTTTTGGTTAGAAGGAGACCTGTAGATACCAATTAAAACGATTTCATTATTTAAATTACATATTAGACAGTTAGCATCTTTGAATGTTTTAGGTTCAGTAATTGTGTAGTTATGTCCCTGCCTTATATATATAACAATGCCATCATTTTGGTTGAACTGACATTGTGTACAATGAGAGTCAAAACCTTCCAAAGATGGTATATGAGGCGATTTGGATAACCAGCATTCAGTTAGGATAATGACATCGCATTTAACTTTTAGTTGTGCAAGGAGAACCATAAATTGATCATGATTCTTATTTATACTGCGAATATTTTGATGAATAACTATTATAGATTTATTTTTGTTATCGACGTATCTATAACACTGTTCCGGGGGGATTAAAAACGATTTAGACACCGCGATTGCTTCCAACTCTGTAGATACTGTATGTATGTCACCTGTCATGACAAGATTTTATTAATAAAAAGAGTACTTGATATTTGTAAGAACGTAGAGTTGGAAGCATCTTTGGCGGGTAATAAAAATATATATATTCTTTAATTAGATCTCTAGTTTTTGGACTTGTATTTGTACCGTAATTATAAAAAGAAGCATTTTGTTTTATGGATCTTTGTGTAACTGGGTTTTGGTGTGTCGTGTGTTGTAGATATTGATGAGTAAATGTTGTATAGTGTAAATATTGGTGAGTAATGAGTAATATAATTAATCTAATATTAAATATTAACAAAATCAGTAGAAAAGGTATTACAGACTTAACCTTTAGATTATAATGAAATGAATGCATAGCTTTTGCATATAGAGTACCCGAACAGAGACGTTTCACAGCACAGTCTAGTATGGAGGACTCTTGGGTAAACATAGCGAATCCTAGTCATGCTTCACTGTCTTTGTTACTGAGTAAGTGAGAAATTTGTTCCGGAGTCTTAACTTCAATTGCTGGGTGACCTTCATCCTTCTTTATAAAAACTTTACCTTTAGTTGACCAGCAAAATCTCCACTCAGTATTCTTCACTAAGTTGCGGGCCAGATATAAAAGATTACTCCCCTTCTTAGTCAAGGATTCGTTAATATAAATAGGTTTCTCAACATCTCCTGTCCACTCCAGTATACTCGTGTTCAATTTCTTGCCATTGTTAGTGCTGTTAAATTTCTTGTATGCTTGGATAATGCTTGTTTTCATTTTTATGTTAGAGTATTCTATAATAATAGGTCTTGGACGATTATTTTTGGATGACAATCGATATGCATTTTTAATATTAACTGGGTTGTACTCAACTTGTAGTGTATTGTGGATTTGTTGAATTGCTTGATCCATCTGTCCACTGCTATCAGTAGGTAAATTTCTTATTTCGACAGTAGTCTCTCTCAATTTCCTCTCAAGATTTTCCACTTGTTGTTCCAAACCGGTAACATACTCATTAGAATTATTTTCATTTTGCTCCAATTTTTCAACGCGCATTCTAAGCTGTTTTTGTTCTACTAATAAGTTATTGATTGAGCTATTAAGTTCGGAATTAGATATCAAGAGGTTTTCATTCTGACTCTTAAGTGCACTGATATCCTCTCTTATTTGTATAGATTGTTTTTCTTGACAAGTTTTTAAGTCCGCGAACATTTGCTGAACATTACTGAACATTTCCCTCACAAACATTGACAAATTATCGTTGGAGTCTTCTGGATGTTTTCTCTTTCTAATTGTAATATTTTGTTCAGTCTCAGTTAATTCAGTCGTACTTAATTCGGGCTGAGAAACCGTATCACCTAACCGGTTTGGTGGTGTACGCATCATATTATTGGCCCTAGGCATAAATGGAGAAGACATTCTAAGCATGAAGCAATAAGACACAGTTTACTTTACTGTAGTGCACTGATGAACAAAGCTTCGTAGGCGATAGGCTAGCGTAGCGGAAATAGTAGGCAACAGAACAAGTTTCGTAGCACGCACGTAGTACGGTCGTAGCAAATAAGCAGATACTCGTAGCAAGGTCCGTCAATAATACCTTAATTTCGCCGCCGCCGCAATCACCGTCTTGGTCTAGCGGTCGCAGTGCGGTCCGTCAATGCTATGGACGGGGGTTCAAAACCAGGTAAATTTGGAAATTTCTCACCAAATTGCGCCCGCGCAGTTAGTTGTACCCGTTGTAAGATGGCTGTCAAAAGTTGCAGTTGAAGTCGGAGTTGTTGTGAATTCACTATCTCTCTCTAGACACGCCCATTGGGAGGAGTTTGCCGTTAAATTGGTTCAAGAGGAACAAGGAATTGAAATTTTCGATGTCCGCCAATCAGAAAACAAGAATCAAAATACTCAAAGACTCGTCGGCACAGAGGCTGGTGGCACGTCCGCTCACTGCGTGATCCGAGCGAGGAATAGTGATGGAATAGTGTTGACACTTTACTTTACAGGGTGGGAGAAGTCGCGTATCGTGATAAATTATGCTTTGTTTTTTATAACATTATGTGCTGTAAATGAAAAATCTACTCCATTAAAGATATAAAAGTTAGTTTAGATAATAAATGTGACTGTTTTCATGTAAGTATGTTTGTGAGGTTCAATAAACGGCTAAACCGATTAAGATGAAACTAGAAATAGATTAGCAGGCAGAAACGTTACTTTTAATCTTTTGAAAACACGAGGTCACTGAAAAAGGCGAGACTTAAGCTAGTATCCCACTAATATAATATTATAAATGCGAAAGTTTGTGAGGATAAATGTATTTTTTTTTGTATTACTAAGGTAGCAAACATGCTGACGTCCTGTCTGATGGTAAACGGTCACCGTAACCTAATGACGCATGCAACACCATAGTTTATTCTTTTAAGAAAAACTACTAAACGAATTACAGTGAAATTTGGCTCACAGATAGTTTATAATCTGGATATGAAATAGGATACTTTTTATCCCAGGAAAATGTCACATCCTTCCGATAAGACCGTAGAGGATAGCTAATATTAAATAAAAATACATAGAAAATATGTTTGCTGTCTAAACATTATAATACTATAGATAGAAAGCGGTACGTATATAATTATCCGACTAGAGTTTCTGGTATATGTGCAAAGCCAGCGAAAACCACTAAAACGCAGGCGTCCACTAATTTTAAGTCTCTCTTAAAAGAAAATAAAAAAGTCTGTTTGCTTTTAGCGCGAGAGTTCGTTCTATTTATAATACACGACACGAGCACGACACGGAGCCGGGTTCCTAATAAATTTATCAATTAATCTAACAAGAAATGAAATCAAAATATTTTATATAGCAGTCGAATAGCGAAAACTATCAAAATGTTATCAGTTATTTTCAACAAATTCACGAATTATAAGTGTGTATACTTATATACGGGTCAAACAGAGAAACACCTGTGTTGAAGTCGGTAAAAAATACTACATAAATTTTAAAGCCAATGCAATTTATCTCCAAAATAATTTTATCCTTATTATTATTACTTCCTGAGAAAATAATAGCATAATAAAAATAAAATAAAACTATTTAACGCTCTGTCATTATATTTAATGGTCATATAAATAATTCCATAATTATAATAAAAAATATATAAGTTTTATTTTGGATGTAAAACGTAAATGGCGCCCAACGTGGGACCGGCGTTATCTATCACTATACAGTTATTTTACTGTCCGATATCAATATTTTATGGGCAGTAATAAATTTCTATTTTGCTTATTGCATTGCAGCGGGAACGCATCTCACTCCGGCCAACAATATTGACTGTAATGTCAGATATATGATGAATGAGCTGTAATTTTGTTTGTCTTACTCCTCACCATCAGCTTAGTCTTCAAATAATAAAAAAAAGTGAAACTGTTTATTGTAATATTTATATCTATCAGAAAATAAACACATCAGTATTGTATTTGGTGTTCAGCTAATACAAACTTCGTCGGCGATCCGCCGCTCGGAGAGTCATTCTTACGTGATTAGTATTAGCGTAGTTAGCGATAGAGACAGAGCACGGAGGCCGCGACGAAACATCCTCGGGTTAGTGTCATTTTCCTTACAGAACCGAGCATCAGTTTTTATGCATTTTCGTGTACAATCGGAATGTGAAATCAGAAATTTCTGACCTTCTCAATATTCTTTACAATTTTAATACTGCAGCCGCAAGTATTTTAAATGAAAATATTTTTAATCAAATAGGCCTTTACAAGCACTTATGAATAGTTACTCTAATACCGGTTCGGAAGGTTGTTTTTCACTGAGAAGAACCGGTAATAACCTCAGCAATTACTCTTTTTAAAAACGAACTTAGATTTATTGCAAAATATTTATTTGTACCCAAAATAATATTGAAATGAATAAAAAATAAAAAACATAAAACATTACTAATAATTTAATTTAGGTAAAGTTTATAAGTTTAGATGTCACCTAACGTTCCAAACTAACAATATCAATAACAATGATTAAACCCACACGACACTTATTTGAAATTAAGTTACTAACAAATTGTACAAACAACGTGTTACTAATTCTGCCCGCTTGTCACAACACGTCGTGAAGTATAAAACCCAACTATCGGTCTCTAATTGCACAGACACTGCGGCAGGAGCTCTAACTGTGTTGTTTTATTCTCAACAGATAGACAGACGACGCTTTTGCAATAATATTGACTTTATTCTTTCTATTCGTAGCTTAGCTGGTTAAGTTAAAAAGTGTTTTGGTGGTGAAATGTTTTATTCGATCAGAAGGTTAAAAACTACGGTTCACTTGATGGTAAGTGGTCACCGTGGCTTATTTACTTACGTAAGTAATACCAAGGGAATTGCCAAACGACGACTGATACAAGAATAAAGCTTCTATGGATACCATATAGTTAACTGATACACAGCAATTTATAAGTCGGAGGTCGAACCTACGAGTTGGGGCGAGACAGGCAGTGTCTAACCACTAAGTCAACGGGCACGTCAAAATATTTACTGATGTTTTTTTTTTGAGTATTTGTATTATTAATACCATCCAGGATTTGTCTAGGAAATATACCATTCCCGATAATTATGCCACTTATCGTTTAGTAATTCCCTCATATATTCAAAGTCTATCATCAGGTCATGGTCAACCAAATTGATCAACAACCTAAGACTTAGGTACTAATAAAATAAAGCTACATAGATACTACAGTGGATTGTAAATAAAATAAATAAATAAACACACCGCTTCAATCGATAAAAATAAACCTTGCCTTCTTGCAATATTAAATACAAGTAAACCCGAAGTCTAACACTAGTCCCTACTTCATATTTCACAAACATTATGAACTACATTCACAAGAAACGTATATTGAAGTACACCTTATAGCCTATTCGTAGCACATGCTACGGCTACGAATCGCTACGGTGCGTCTACGATTTACCGTCCAAACTTTGTATATTAAACACGATGTTTAAGTAAATTTTGCTTAACTAGTGTTCCCCCGCAGTTCTACTCACGTATAGGGTCAACATAGTTTAACTTGACCTAAGACTAGATAACTTAATAACTAAACTTAACTCTCTAGATTTAAGACAGAACATGGCCGAAAATACGCAAGCGTTATGTATAGTTGTTTCTCTTTCACGTCTAACTTTTCGACCAATACCCGTAAATTTGTGCAGAGTAAGCCTGAAATTCGGAAAAGGCCATGTATTTTTTATCCTGGAAAAATCCAGCCTGTGTTTGGAAGGCAGAACGGAATTTCAAGAATATATTATGACTGGAAATGTTTGGAATATTTAGCGGCTCAAAATAATAATGATATTTGACACTTTTATCCTGGGGAAAATTAAAAACCCCTAGGAACGTAGGTGAAATTTGTCTGTATTGGTTTATATAAAAATACACGAGCATAGACTATACCCTACAGTTCCAGATAAAAACATACAGTACTTTTTATATGGGGAAACCATTGATTCCCTCTAGAACCCGGATAAAACAACTAGTATAAGCTTTAGTAAATTGACAATCAATAAATAATTCACCAGAGTATTATTGAGTACCTTTGTTTAGGGATGTGACGTAAGAGGTTCGGAAATGTTCGGAAATTATCGGAAATAATTAATACAGCTCATTCTATCGACATGAACTGTCAAAATCGGCTCCCTCTGCGTCTGATGAGGAAAGTGCTGTATCTTTAGCCCATCGGTACACTGTATAGTTACTCATGATCATGGGTTCGATTCCCAAATATATGTGACCGTCTGAGTATATGAAATGAAAATGTTTTTATTCAAGTAATTAATATTTCGTGGTCATTCTCTACACATTTTTTATATAAAAAATTATTTAGTAAAAGATAAAAAATAATGTAACCTTGCTGATTTTCTTGCCGGTTCTTCTCAGTTAAAGGCTGACTTCCGAACCGGTAGTAGCTTCAGTAACTTTAAATTTGACCTTCATAAGTGCCTTCCGAGGGCCTAAACTGAATAAATGGTTTTGAATTTTGATACGCGCCATCTGCACCTGATATATACTACATATACTACTTTTTTGTTTTTCTAAATACATACTTATATAAATATTTACACCCAGACACAGAACAAACAGACATGTTCATGCATATAAATATTTGTACTGGGTGGGAATCGAACCCGCGACCTGCGACTTGGCAGTCCGGGTCGCTAACCACTATGCCAACTGGCCATTACAGGCACTTATGAATAGTCTGACTCTAATCCCGGTTCGGAAGGTTGTTTTTCACTGAAAACAAGCTATATTTAGTTTGGGATCAGATAAACCTTATTAATCTTGTATTTAGGGATCACAGGCAATTTTTATTGTTACGTATTTAGGAGTTTGTTCATTAATATTTTTTATATTTATAGCTTTTCATTCCACTAACTTAACAGATTTGAAAAATGTTGCAGCTTTGAAGTTTAAGTAGTATTTTTAACACTGAATACTAGCATTTGTATATTAAAAAATGTATTTAATAACATGAGTATTTTTATTAGAAAAAACGATATTTTGGAGGTTCCATAAAGAACTTGCCCCAAGAAATATACGAAATTTTTCATACAACATCCAAAATATAAGCAAACAAAATAAGAAAAGCAGAACCCAGTGCTCTCACGAAACGAAACGAGTCTTATGCGAAGATTGTTCGCGATTCTTTAAAACAGTCACAATTTCTGGCTCCCAGTAATTTTTCATATTGAAACAAAGGTCTCCTTAAAAACGGGGTCAAGTGACGAGCGCCATGAAATTCAACCGACAATGCGGAGGGAGGGTTCTCCCCTCATTCTACGAGTGTTTCAGAATCATACTTTTTAATTGAATTCTGTAACGGTGTCAAACGGATGTTATTTTAGAGTTCCCCCGCATTGAAAACCTTACTTGGCGCAAATTAAATTCTAATTAGCAGAATTTCGAGGGGAAATTTAATTTGGTGTTTATTCGTACTAGACTTTTATGTAATTATTTGTTGGATATCATTCGCGATTAGGGTTCTGTCGTTTTGGTAATTTTATTTTACTATACTAATAATAAAGAGAGAAAGTGGATTCTGTAAGTTTGTTGATATTTGAAGGTTAAATTCTAAAACCTCCAGTGGTATTTGAAAATTATTTGACTATTTGAAAGGTACATTATTCCAGGTTATATAGACATAGGCTATGTTATCCCGGAATGAATTTAACACCTCTCAAACGCTGATAAAACCGCGGGATGAATGCAAGTATATAATAATTTAATTTGATGAGGTATTTCATTTGCAATTTTTACACCAAATAAAAACGTCGCGTATTGCGTGATGTAAAAATTTCCAACACCTTTTTGTTTATTAAAAAAATATATTTTAACAAAAGTACCCGCACCGCTCCATAAAAAAATACAAGCGAGATTATTCCCATCAGTCTTTAGGTGAAAAAGTTTCTGTATTAAAAAAGTTGGTTCACCCTTTAATCTTAGTTCTCCTGTCGGAGATGAATTTAGTGTACTTTTTAAGACATTTTTATGAAATTTTCAGTGAAAACAACACTCTCCCAAAGTTTGAAGTGCTAACCCCGAGTGACAGGCCCGGAACACACTCGCGAGCCTCACTCGGCCAACTCCACTAACTGAATTATTCAATAAAAGCAAGTAAACATTATAAATTCGCGTACGGAAGACAGCGGGATGATTGAGACGCGCGCAAACTTTCGGCGACACACTTCCGAAGTTCACTCCGAAGTCGGGACGAACATCACTCATTTACATTATCTCTCGTGTAAACAGAGTTTGTAACCTATTTTTTATAATAATCACTTTTGAATTACATTAGAGGGGCTCGTGATAAATTTTGCAAAACTTTTTTATCGACAATGTTATTGAAATATGTAATCAATTTATTGAAGAACCGCGACAATATCCAGACGCCGAGTGCCCACCTGTGAAAATCTCTCCTGAGCATCCAAAATCTCGATAAAGAGTGATAACTTGTGGTCCATGATGGGGAAGCCATTGCGAGGCTGCTGCAGCAGATGCCGCACGGCCTCGCGGACCGCGGCCGGCGTGCTCGGCGTCAGCGGCGTGCCCAGGGTCGGGTAGGGCCCTATCAGACCCGACAGCCCGTGAAAGGTCGCCGAAGTCTTCGGCGGGTTGTTCACCCCGCCCGGCAACGACAGCCGCCTCGACGTGGAGGGCGGCACCGCGCCGTAGCCGTTGGTCATAATCGCCGGTCTTTGCAGCTGATAGTCACTCCGCGATGAAGGTAAGTTAAAACTCGCGCGCGGCAAAGTGGAGAGCGTGTTCGGCACGGGCCGCGGCCGCCGCGCCACCGGCTGCAGCAGCGGCACCGGCGGCCACTCATCGTCGATGGACCCTATGGAGTGGGGCCTCCGCGCGAGCTGGTTCACCGGCCGCGGAGACACGACACTTTGCGGTCTTCGCGGCCGCCGGTCGTTTCGTATAGGATTCGGCGGCGTATAGAAGTGAAAGTCGTTGTTTTTGGTTTCCGGCGCGGGCGGAGGTGGGTCGTCCCAGCGGGTCCAAGAGAGGGTTAAGGAGTCTGGTTTCCGGGGCGGCGGCGGCCGCGGCCTGGCCGCCCCCTCGGTCATGACGGCCTCCGCCGGCAGCGTGTCACATGCCGCCACGAGCGCCGCGCTCGGCGTCCGCCGGTCGACTGGCGTCGCGGCGCCTGCATCCCGCTCTGCATCGACGCAGTGGCTTGTTTTGGTTTGTCCTACGCTTTGGAGGGTTAGCATTTGTTTTTTTTATCACAAGTGTGTGGAAGTTTTATGAATTATTGCCGAGTGCTTAGCGAATGTTGTTTATTATTGACGTTTTGCTTCTAGACAAGTTTGTTTACAGTTGTCCGATAGGTGTAATGATCTCGCACACTTTACGAGTGCAGTCTGTTTTATGAATACTTTCGTGAATTATTATTTGAAAAATTGTATCAGTTCATAACTCGCAACCGAGATCATACGTAGGTACATTTACTTTCATCTCACGGTGATGTAAGTAATGCAATAGGATGATTAAAAACATTTTTAAAACGACAAATATTTTAACTCTTAATAATAATGATTTTACATCAATATAAATTAAAATAAGCAACTATATTTGACGACTACTTTAATGTGAAAGTAAAAAAAGCGTGTTCAAAGTACAAAGCGGCCACTTTTTCCTGGGAACAACCACACCAGCTCATTTCCCCTGAAATATGGTTAGTGTGCATCTCAATAAAAACGGCGTATACTTAAAGGGGTCCGATTCTAAAATACAACGGTTGCCTTCCGCACGTTCCACGCGATCTATATCGAGTGTTCGCAATAAATCAGCGATTTACAACCGTCGTAGCCGCCGCACTCACGGTTCTAATAAAATAGCACAAAAAACACCGGCGCTTTTACGCTACACGTGTTGTTAACGCGGAAAGAAAAACATTTTGAGCACATGACAGTTTTGCCGGGGGAAAGGTTAAATAACTTCATATAATATTTTCCGGTATATTCTTCACACACGGCCATCTTATCCCAAACTAACAGCTAGTATATATAAAATATTTTTTAAAAGTGTTTTCTACCACCTGCTCTGGTTTCCTAACTATGTTTTCCTTCACCGAAAGTTCTAAGTCACTATTGGAATCAAACCCATGACCTTTCTCAAGGCATTCCACGCCAGAACCACAGAGGTATCACCACTTTATAATGCATTTTAATATCACGATACAAGTATGGAAATAATAGCTATTTCTATTGCAATTGTATTCGACTGGAACCGTTTTGGTTAAATTGTCAATTGTGATTGTAATGACGTCATTTAAACTAAAAGATAAGCCTTTTGAGCTAAATTAACAATATATTGGACTTTGTCAATCCCCGCTATATAATATATATTTCTAGGTACTAATATTATGAATGTGAATGTAAGTTCGTTTGTTACGCTTTCACGCGAAAACTACTTAACCGATCATCATGAAACTTTGTACACATATTCTTGGAGGTATTAGAAGTAACATTGAATACTTTTTGTGCCGGGAAAATGTTACATCCCTCGGGAACGCGGGTGAAACCACGGGGGACATCTAGTTACTGTATAAATGTACATGTTGATACATAAATAAAAATATTCACGCCCATCATCTCGTAAGAGTTAGACAGAGGACTTGGTACTGATACCCACATTCAAACACATCGTGATGGATTCGTCTTTATTGTAGTTTTAATATTTAAAACATTGGAATATTACCCGAGAATCAAAATAATGAGTATTTTATTATTAAACTTAGCTTAAATAAGTTTTTAGAAATATCAATAACTGATTCGTTACTTTAAACTTAATTCAAATTAGGTAGGTACTCTAAAATAAATATTAAAACTTTATAATTAATCTATCTATTTTACTTTTTTAATTGTTAATCTCTTCATCATTATATTAATTTTTGCAATATTAAAAATAAAACACATGTAAATCAGATGTTTAATAGAGATATCTATTTTATTAATATAAACAACAGCTAGAGGCTAAACAAAATGAATAGAATAAACTTTTATAAGGGTGTCTTGTATTTTCAGCCTTAGAGCTTGACAAGTCATTAGTGAACTCACTACATAGTATAAAACAAAGTCGCTTTCTCTGTCCCTAAATCTTTAAACCTACGCAACGGATTTTGATGCGGTTTTTTTAATAGATAGAGTGATTGAAGAGGAAGGTTTATATGTATTAGTATCTACATTGCACCTGAGCGAAGCCGGGGCGGGTCGCTAGTATTTGAATAAACTCATTTCATTTGAACAACAAATAAATATTTGATAAATATATTAAGATCCTTGGACATTCTTAACACGACTATCTGATCCCAAACTAAGCAGAGCTTGTACTATGAAAACCAGATAACTGATATACTACATTTACAAATCTTCCAAATATATATTTACAAACAGACACAGAACAAACAGACTTGTTCACGCATATGTTCTGGATGGGAATCGAACCCTAATCCTACAAATATTATAAATGCGATGTTTGTATGTATGGATGTTTGTTACTCTTGCACGCAAAAACTACCGGACAGATTTGGATGAAACTTGGCACATAGATAGAACATGTCCTGGAATAACATATAGGCTATATTTTTATCCCGGGAAAATGAGACATTCCTCGGGAACGCGGGTAAACCGCGAGAGACAGCTAGTATATAATAACCGCGTATTGAAAAATTGAAAAAAATGCTAACTCCACAAGCGATTGATATAATCCGCCGGATATATGCGGATAACACGATAAATTGCGCCGACTGTACCGCTAAGTACCCCGAAGTGGATGCAACGACCCCTAAAACGTTACCAAATGGTACCACGCGGTACGTAATGCATTTCAAGTGGCTGTTATTTCTGTTATTTCAGTTATTTCCAGTTGTTCCCATATCGGTTGCCGCGGGCACTTAAAAATAATATTTAAGTGGTGTATTTACTATTTTATAATCCTTTTAAATACGCGTTTGAAATCATTTTGGTCTGTCTGTATGTGCGTTTATATCTTTTGAACTACGCAATAGATTTTGATTCGGTATTCACTATAATTTTGAGAATTTCTTTCGGAAAGAACCTCCACGTTTTGGTTCTATATCCCCACGCACGCCTTCTAAAAGAACCGGGCTTCGAGCCGAGAGATCCAAATGAAAAAATACAAATACATTAAAAATAATTGTATTTAACTTGAATTTATTAATATTACACCGATGACTTCTCGTTAAACAGCTCGAATCTATAAAAATCCTTTTAAAAAGCCCGTTTCATTTTATGAAAACCAAAGAGCGAATTCACCTTAATAAACTTGGCTTACCGAAGAATTTAGAGCTGTATACCCTCATTTTTCCGTATAACTTATTAAACATAGAAGAAAGAAACGTCTAATATAATAATCCCCCGTTCACGACCTCCGTCAGGAAAAAAATCTCAAGGAAAATCCCTTTTAATCCGTCTATAAACAAATTCTAGAGAAAGGGATCACTTGGCCGAGATCAAAGGGCGTGGAGCCGAGGGATTTAGCATTCGCGATGCCTTGTTACGATATTAGCAATGCGTGAGATGCTTTTTTCATATAAAACTATGAATCAATTTGGTGTAACATGGAGGAAGGTTCGGCCCATCGCGCAGGGCTCGGTCTGCTTAGGGCCGGGAAATTCCTTATCTATAAATTTTATTTTATTTTTAATAAAACAACTTTTCTCGGAATGTTGCGGACGAGTTTCGGTTTGTTGTTATTTCCTTTTCGGGACATGAATTTGGGTAAGAATTGTGACGGAAAGTTTTTCCGTTTCGACGCCCAATTTCCTTCTGCGCGACAAAGCTTTGACAATTTTATTTGTATACTTCTTAAAGTTTTTCCATTACGCAATCACTTGACACGCAATCACTTTCTATAACTCCCCCTTTAACTTGGGCATATTCAATTCTTCTTTTATAAATTGTAGAGTGAGATGGAAACAGAATCAATATTTGTAAAACTTTCGATGATGATTTTAAATGATGTAGAATTTAGTTTATCGATAGTTTCTCGAACGTATGAACATCACTAGAGGTTCCACACGACCGCACATCGGGTGAAAGATCGTCGAATCCGAAACAATCGCGACTATTGCCTGTCTACAAACGCGGGCCTCAAGTTTGACGCTTGTTTTACAATGGAGCAGCGTATTTAAAAAAAATAAACGCAGCGTTGTCTTTTTCAGTAAAAGTAAAAATCCTATAAAGAACCCTACTTACTTCTAACTTACCGTATTACGTTACTTTACATCTTTTTAAATAAATATTAATTATTCGTAATAATAATAAATGTATGGTTCTTGTGACAAATTATTACAATAGTAAAAATACTACAGACATTTCTGTAACTATTCTTAAATAATACCTATGTACATGTCATCTGTATACATAAGACAAATGTTTTTGCAAATAAAATCATTCCATTGTAAACATAAGCCCTACCGCATGTCAGACAAATTAAACTATGTAATTATTGAATAACAGCCACAAAATTTATACCCGAAAAATATTTGAACAGGAACGCGCACGGAGAATTTAGATTGACATAGTGCTATCCAATATCGGTTTAATTAAGCACATAGCACACCGGCGTGGCAGCCCGGCCGCCACGGCGCGTCTGTGTACATATGCTCCAACTATGTGGACGACTATGTGGTGGGATTCCTTTAATCTTCCCTATTGTTTGTGGAAGCAATTACTTGATGGAGATAGTTGAATATCTTTATGAGGGAATAATAGAGAATTACATACATTTAGTTTAGTTATTGGATTAGGGAAGGTTATTCGATCGCCTCGATGGTTGAGTGGTATATGGGCTGGCTGGAGATCTGCTGGTTGTGGGTTCGATTTCCGGGTTGGGCAAGGTAATATTAATGTTTCTCCCGGTGGTTTTGGGTCTTCGTGGAATATGGGCCTCTGATTCACCTCTTCAGGGATGATGGGCGTGAAGAAGATTATATGAAGGATATTACATGCAAATCTCATCATTATCACTGTTGTTGATCCTTTAATTCAAACTTGTCTTATGTTACAGGTATGTGTTTTACCACCATCTTCCAGGGTGAGTAAACATATACAAATGCGTCAGAACGCTAATAAGGGTATTGTTCAATAGGTTAAGAACAAACATACCTAGTTTTGATTCCGGGAAAATATACGTTCCCACGGGATCTCAGGTAACGCCCTGGGGCAGAAACGAGTAATCTACCACATCATACAATAACAACCATGTATGCACATTGTACACTATTCATTAAAGAGTAGTTACTGGAATGTGGTACGATGTGGTCGGGTGTGGTTAATGAAGAGCATAAAGCTGTACGTTGGCATGGTAACGAGCGCCACTTTGGAACAAAGAGCTATCGCTGTTGCAACAATAGATGCATTTTGCGCCACTAATGACTTTTTAATGCGGTTCCTCTACACAGGAAGTGGTATATATTTTTTCAACTAATTTGTTGAACATCCTGTTGTATATAACTAGCATTCGTCCCGTCCCGTGGGTTCACTCACGTTTTCTAAGGAAAATTGTGGTTTCCCGAAAATACCTAACCTTTTATTAATAGTTAAGATTTCACGGAAATTAGCACGGTGACCACTTACCATCAGGTGGAGCGTCGGCCTGTATGTTGCCCCGATTGGTATATCGTAAAACGTTACTCCAATGAAGATGAACAACGTTTCAAAACAGAAAAGCCTACATGTCTTATCTATAGCTTGAAAAGATATCTACAAAGTCGATGGCCCTCAAACTTCTTACAAACCGCTGCTGTACAATGTGGTAGAAGAGTTAGATAAACTATATGAGTTATTTTTTATATATATATTCGGTTTAGGATTTACGAGGGCACTAATGAAGGACAATGCTACTTAAGTAAAATATATAGCATATTGTTGTTATTACTGTAATTTTTTCTTTCTTTTTGTATAATACTCATACTTATATTTGTTGTTTGCTTCAAACTAGTGTTATGTAAGATATTGGTAAGAATTCCATTTTAGTACGTGGATAGCTGTGATTGGTCTCATAGTTATAAGTTCAAACCATGTAATTTTTTAAAGTTTAAGACTGTTGCTGTCCCAAATAAAGAAAAATAAAATAAGGTCTTGTGATATCTTAAAGCTCTTCTCTAACTGATAGACTACTTCCAAATGATTTAAGAAATTCCAAACCATACATTCAGTTTAGGCCTCTTATGAAGGTTAAAGCTACTGAAGGTACCACCGGTTCAGAAGTCAGCCTTCAACTGAGAAGAACCGGCAAGAAACTCAGCAAAGTTAATAATTATTATAAGAAGAGTGCGAATATTAAAAGTTTGCGTGTATGCGGACGTTACAAACTGGAAACAGTGCCCTTACCATTTTTAACGTACGTACTCGCTAGCGACGGCATAAAACATTTCTATGGCAAATGTGTATAGCGCCACTAGCGGTCACCTAAAAAACTAAAATCGATAGTAAGAAATGTAAACACTAGAGAGTAACGTTTTTTAGCCTTTGCTATAGAAATTTGGTACCATGAGTCACAAATTTGACAGTTGCTATCGAGAAATACTGTATTAGATACCGATAGTAGTTTACTCGCTAGTGACTAAAGTAAGTTTCGATAGCAACTCATGGTAGAGGTACAGGTGGCCACCTATTTAAAAAACTCTATCACTGGAGAGCGTTATCATCCGGCAAACATTAGATGCCTTGGGAATGCTGGGAAATGTAAGCACATTAATTGTGGCTAGTATTTAAAATATTAAATAAATTGTCACAAATTTCAATAACTACCAAATCACAAGTTACTTTAGCACACTAAATAAGTGAACTGAAGCTCAGCGACCCAAGTTAAGTAAGGTTTAATTATGTGGACCGTCAGCCGACAGCCGGCAGCCAGCAGGTGGTGAGTGGTGACGGCTCAACTCTAACTTCACGGGGTTATAGCGTGAGAATTCCAAATCTGTCACTTTGTATTTTAATTGAGAATTATTCGAGAGTGAAAATAACTTTGACGTCTTTGAGACTGAGCGAGTTAATTTGAATCATTTAAAATACAGTGAAAATTGTGGCGGAAATTGGCTGTACGAGGAATATGAAATTGATAATTTTTGGGCGTGTTGGCGTGGCGGACATGGGTTTGATTTTTTAATAAATAAATAAATATCCTGGGTCATCTGGTCCCAAACTAAGCAGACCAGATAACTGATATACTACATAAGCTATTTTTTTTTTAAATACGTACATACTTATGTAGATATACATACTAAAACAGACATTTACGTTCATGAAGGTGTCTGTTCGTTTTCTGGACCATAAAAGGGTATTCAAAATCTAGTAGCTACATGAAGAACATCAGCATGTATCCATAGTACGACCCTCTGCTTTATTTGGGATTATGGTGGTGTGTAAAAGAAATATCCCAGGATATTTATTAATATAAATATATATAATTATGGTGGTGTGTAAAAGAAATATCCCAGGATATTTATTAATATAAATATATATAATTATGGTGGTGTGTAAAAGAAATATCCCAGGATATTTATTAATATAAATATATATAATTATGGTGGTGTGTAAAAGAAATATCCCAGGATATTTATTAATATAAATCACCGACTATATATCTTAATATATATAATTCTTCTGTCCGTGAGTATGTTAGTGCACTTCTCCTAAACGGCTGGAATGATTTTGATGAAATAATCGTGTGTGGTTCAGAGGATTTGAGAATGGTTTAGATTCACAATTGGGCCCAATGGTGGCGCTGCGATCGAATTCGTGCATTGTTTTTTTTTAAGTTACTTTTGTATGGACTTTTTTCGATAGCACACCGTCTGTTGGGACAGCTAGCACATAGAATTAAAATGCGCGCAAAACATGAAAAAAAAAACGTTTATTAGAAAGCAGTCCAAAATGGCAGCTAGTTATCAATCCGATAATGTAAAAGCGACAGTAATTCTGATGACGAGGTTGCTTTTTTATCTGGGCTTTCTTTCAAGCCATTGGAGTGGAAGTTTCAGTTTATTGTTCTCAGCTAATATGCGATGGCTACTCCGACGGGTGGAATAATCGTTCAATTTTTCTCTTCAAATTTTTAGGCCTTTTTAGCCATGAATAAAATTATATATTAAACTTTTTTGAACTGTGGACATCAGGGACATCGCCAATGCGTTGTCGACTCTGAGACATGGAGTTTTTAAGTCTCATGTGCCTGTAATTCTACTGGTTCCCTTAGTTTCTAACCAAAACAGTTATAGTATAACAAGTGAACTACTGCTTCATCGTGGAAATGGGTAAGGTCGTAGTACTTCCCAGGATCAACTCGGCCCAAGAGCTCTACTACTTCTTAAATATAGGTTATAGGCTATTTAATGCCACGATACGACCCTTAGGAGCAGAGCAAAAATATAAAAAGTCTGAGAGAATGCTAAACGAAAACAAACTAGGTAATAGAACAGGCGTGCGATGTGACGCGGTGGGTCGGGGGCAGAGGGCGGCCGCCCGACGAGAACCGAGCATTGCCGAGACCCGAACGGCGAGTGAAACCGGGGGCACAGCTATGTAAATATTTAAAGAAAAACTAAATATAGTCTTTTTTGTGTAGGTTAAATTACTAGCAGACAAAACTAACAATCGTCCGAAAAATCCAGTTTGAACTAGATTTAGGATAGCCTCATACGAACTAACGAGTCACGAGCGACTTTTTAACATCCGAAATGATTCTCCATAACAAAAGGTCCACAAGTATTTTTCTATAGTTGATCAAGTTTACGGATAAAAGTTGGGAATGTCGAAAACTTCGCCACAAACACTTGTTTGTTGGTTATGCGAGATTGCGCCCACTTGTTCGCAAACACATTTAATATTTGTTCAATGTTACATTATATTTAAATATTCTAAACTTCATTGTAGAATAAATAATAATTCTATGCGTAATTTCATATCAGAAGTCAAGTGACGTGGCCCCGAAGCACGGAAGATTTCCGACGTTATGTAATTTACCTTTAGCCCTCATTTCGGATATTAAAAAACGCGGCATAAATAAAAACACAAACAATAAAGTTTAACGGAGCGTACCTAATAATATGCAATCGCAGGTGCGTCTACCCGCCGCCGCCGCCGCCGCCCGCCCGCCCGCCGCCCGTCAATATTAATATTTGACGCGAGCCGCGCCGCACCCGTCCCGGTAATATGCGCATAATGTATGAACACCGGCTATTTGATACACGCGCGACACTCGCGCGCTTGTGTGAAGGGCACTTTATATTGAAAATATTTTGTATTTACTATCCAAGTGGATATTCATTACAAACATATATACATAGCTGTCCCCGCGGTTTCACCCGCATTTATCGATATCATAAAGCCTATACATCTAGGAAAAATTCCGCGTCGGATGGTAGCATTCCCATTCCGATATGCTCAGTAGTTTTGAGGTGATGGTGCGACAAAAGAAACCTATTTTACTTATAAATATATATAGACTTAAAATAAAAAAACTAATGTATTCTAGTAAGTGCCTTTCTTGCTCTGAATAAAGAAGCTGTGACTTTGACTCATAAATGATTTAAATAATGTATAATAATATATTTCATTAGTGTAAACAAAGATATTTCAAACAAGAAGCCCTAAAAAATTCAGAGAGATCTTAAAAGATAAAAGCTAGAGTCTCGGATTACGCGGAAGGAAGTGTAAGATTTATTAAAACAGAACACTCTTCAGGCTCGAAACTAGGCGAGTCTGAAACATAGATATGCCCATTTTTATCTGTTTCGGTAAACCCGAAAATGCGGCAAAACCAGAGGTTAATTTTCACCGTTGTACCCTCACGTAGTTTCCGCATTCCGGCAATTACTTTTTGGTATTGGTTTCCTGTACATTAGTTGGGTTAAATAAAGGAGATTCTTACTTACATGGCCTCGGTGGTCAAGTGGTATAGAGAGCCTGAGATCCTGGCTTCCTTACCCGGATTGGACAACTTAAAAGTTATCTATATCTATACTAATATTATAAAGAGGAAGGATTTGTATGTAGGTATGTTTGTTACTCTTTCACGCAAAAACTTTTTAACGGATATAGATGAAACTTGACACATAGATAGCCTGGAATAACATAATGGCTACTTTTTATCCCGGGAAAATGTGATATCCCTCGGGAACACGGGTAAAACCGCGGGGACTATTGGTTTCACTCGCGTTCCCTAGGGAAGTAACATTTTCCTGGCACAAAAAGTATCCTATGTGTTATTCCAGGGCATTTTCTTTATATGTGCAAGTTTCATCCAAATGACTTTGGTAGTATTTGCGTGAAAGAGTAACAAACATCGATACATACAAACATTCGCATTTATTATATTAGTGGGATTACAAGTGATTGGTGACAAGCCATAATATATTTTCGTACCTACATCTTAAATCATACATTGCTGTAAAAGCTTTGCATGGTTCATTAATAATTACAAAAGTCCTAGTTGAAAAACTTGTTACGTTAGTGTTTATTCAATTTAAATTCAAATTCAAAACCTTTTATTCAGTTTAGGCCTGCGGAAGGCACTTATGAAGGTCAAATTTAAAGTTACTGAAGCTACTACCGGTTCGGAAAAAGCCTTCAACTGAGAAGAACCGGTAAGAAACTCAGCAAGGTCACATTTGACAAATAAGATTCAATCGACCTACCTTTTCATAAATTTTAACGCTCTTTCCATCATAGACCGATTAATCTATCTATCACTAACGGAAAGCTACATTATTCCGGAGACAAAGCCTTTTCTTTTTTCGGGGAAAACATAAGACCCCGGGAATACGTGCGATACCACGAAATAACATACTTATAAATGACTTAAATGTAATTTTATTTCATACAAAAAATTTTAATGTACAGAAAAAAAAGTAATATTCCCCAAGTGAACTTTTGCTAGTACAAACCGCACGTATTATAAACTTTAACCCGACCAATTTAAAACTACGCAGAACTTTCAAATAACCGTTAATATGTTAACACCCTTTGTTCTCTGCAGGGTGAAGTTGGATTACTTTAATGGGGAATTATGAATTAATAGCCTTTTGAAAGATCGCTGGTTTTTACGATAGCTAAATGTATTCTGTCTGAGTTCTTGAAGGAATAGCTTTGGTAGGTATTGAGAAATATATCCTTCGCCTCAACAAACAAGAAAACATTTTTTTTATTTAACACACTAATAAAATTGTTGATGTCAAACTGGGAAAAGAGAAATCTATGATTTTAATTATTTTATCCTCTTTTTTAGTTGTTTAACACAATTATGTCCTCAGCCAATATTATATTCACTAAGTAAGTAAAATTTACTAAAAGGAATTCGGCAATAAGAGTGTTGTTGCGTAAAGGAAAATAAACCAATTTTTTAAATTAAGAAGTAGGTAACCAATTTGAATTAAAAATAAGAGACAAGATGATTTAAAAATTCATCAATTAATCATTGACTTTTATTAAAACGTTAGTGGATTTTAACCAAATAATAAGATAACATATAATTTTTAATTAAAACTTATTTTTATCTTTATTTAATTAAAGCAAAATATAAGATGAATACCTACACAAGGGAAGAGACTAAAACTCCTCATCCTATTCGATAATTAAAATCTTACGCAACTCGTTACCAAACAGCAGCCCCGTAATTTTAAAACAACCGACAATTCACGAAACTTTCAGGAAACTTGGTTATACTTTACGCATCTTTAGGTTTTTGGGGTTATTGCGTTACATTAAAATGTGGCTGTTTTGTTTTACACATCCAAGTTGTTGTTCTTGTTCCTTGTTCAAGTTGTAAAGATAAATTAGAAAATACTAATTATGGTTGGTAATAGGAATTGATTTAATCCGACTAATGTAATAAAAATCGAAAGTTTTTGAAGATGGACGTAAATATCAAAAAGCTTATTAATATACACAAACGTTCCAATTTTATTAAACCTGATGTAATAGGTACGTAAAACATGAAATAGAAGAATATTTAGTTAGGAAAAATGACACTTCTGCTGTTTCTGTATGCAACTAGCGACATCTAGTCACAAAAATTGTACTAAATAGCATGAAAAACATTGTCATTGGGCAACGACCACTAGCGACATCTAGTCACTGAAAGAGGCTACAGTCAAACTAAATCGCAGAACCAACACTAGACTTGACTTGCCATGGCCAGTAGCGACATCTAGTCGTTCAAAGTCAAACTAGCACAACCAACACCAAGACTTCCTGTAGACGTATACATTGGTGAGCTGATACTGGTATAATCTCATAGATGGCGCTAAAAATATTTTCTTGACAATCGCCCTATAGTAAGAGAGATGAATAATTCAAAATACTTATTTCGTATCATTTGTGTGACACAGATAACTTTGAAGTTTTTGTCTCCAACTGTCATAAAATGGCGTTTTACGTGTAAAAAAATTACTTTACATTGAAAATACAACAAAAATGACAATTATTGATAATGTAACACAAATTCCAACATACCTTGAGCAGATGAGGATCACGCTCAGCAGCTTCCAGCAACGACTCTGCTTCACTTAGCCATGCGACGAACTTCTCCAGCGAGCGATCAAAGTTCTGCAGCGAAGAAACTGCTGAGTGGAGCGCTTTACCGCGAGCAATGATACTGCGAATAAAATGTATTTGTTAAGTGATAATTTAGGAAAACAGATCAATTTGAATTATGATTGATATTCATAGTCTCATAATATAGTATCATCTATTGAGAGAAAGATGTAACCTCTACAAGACAGTTTGTATAATAACAACCGATATAGTTTTGCATAGGAAACATAGATGGCGCTGTTTAGCATTGTGATAATTTTATCCTTGTAAAGATAGGCTGCTTAATAACATCGTAGTAACGTTATATTTACACAGATGGCGCTACTTGGTACGACATTATATTTGTATTATGGACATCATTTTTTATATCAAACATAAATAAACTTTATGCTAACCTGTTATTCAGCTCATTATATCTATGATTGATAGATTCAGTGGACCGCTTGATCCGTGTGGTATCATCATTTCGGTATACAGCTATGAGGCGCTGAGTCAGCTGGCCGAACAGCTCAATTTGATGTTTGTACTGATGCACTTCTGCATGGAAGGACTGAAACAAAAGTTACAATTAGATTTATTGCAGAGTAATAATGATATGATTACTCTATACACTGGTGAGAGGGAAAAAAACTATGTGTAGATAGGCGCAACTTACAGGAAAGGAAAAAATATTTATTTCAATAGAAACATTTAAGAGAAACTATAACGCGTTTTATCACCTCGTATTAAAGTGGTACATAGCTTGACTAAATTTCCGGATCGAGCAGTAATATATGCGCTTTTTTAATTACAAATTTTTACCTGTAACACAAGAATGTTGATCATATGTCACGTTTAAGGATAATGGGGCGTGAAGATATGTTATAAATGTTACAAACTACAACTGTATTCAAACGCGTCAGAAATTTAATCAAACCAGTTTTCCCCCAAAATTACAGCATTCATTGCGGTATGTAAATGTAAAATAGCATATTTACACCGCTCTACAGTTGTTACAGTTGTTACACATGGCAAAAACCACTCGGCGATGCTGCAGTGTAACTACATACATATAGTGGCACGCGGGACGGGGTGGGCCTCAATTAACTTGGATTTATAGCGCGGCCCGAGTACTCAAGCCTTAGTTCACTAGTGTTGGGACTTTTTTTTAACAAATTTACATCAATATTATGAACTTTATTATATAGTACCTGGATGGCCGAGCATGGCTCGGGATTTCTTTACTAACGTGACTTCTACCGTATTCTCTTTTTTAAAGCACTGTCATATATACCTAGATGCGATAATAAAGACCTCCCAATAACAGTATTTCTCACAAAAGATGTAACTTGAAAACTTTACCGTCTAATGACATTGTAGCAGTTTACATTGCCTAAAAACACGGATAAAACGACATTTTCTGAAAATGAATCCTAGCTAGATTGATTTAACGCCCCCAAAACCCCCTGCATACTAAATTTCATGAAAATCGTTAGAGCCGTCTGCATCTGAACAATCTGCATCTATACAAGAATTGCTCGTTTAAAACTAATGACCACAAAAAAGGGGAAAACAGTTTTGATGTTGCAGCGATATCTATCTAAATACATAATCAATATAAATTCAATTACGCCACTAATTCGCTCCATCCACTAACCTAACTTGTTTCATAAAGTTTTCACTTCAGTAAGTAGTTTATTTCTTATAGAAATATAAATATTATTTGTTAATTAATGAAATTATACTCTTTTAAATCGTCCTCATATTAGTTTTTATAAGTATCGATATTAAAACATCAAGTAACCTACAAATCGAGTTGTATACCCCCCTCACTACACGAAGCGGCCGCACCATATCTTCAACTTGCGAGTAATTTTATCAGTTATCAAACCTTCGAGACTTTGGAATCAGGAAGTACATCCTAGAGGGTACTATTTCACGGTATGGTTTAATTAAAGTGTATACTTTATCTATTTTATCGTCTCGTTTGCGAAGCGGTTACTTTACTTGGCTAAAGCAGGGCCGGAGTTAGGTATGGGGCATTTTAACTAAAAAAAAAATGTTTTAAAAGGATATTTGATCGTATCTGATGTCAAACTTATATATACTAATCTATAAACCTCTCTTTTTGTTATCCTTAAGTAATAAAGAGTGGGAAGTGTGAAACCGCATTGAGGTAGCTAGTACCTAAAGTGTACATAAAATATATGTATTTGCATAGCTAATGAAAAAAAAAACGACATATAGGCGGACGGTACCTGGTATTTAATTATTATTATAATTCAATGCTTACCTACCTACTTTATGCAATAAATAATAATAGTATAAAAACATCACTAAAACTTCCGCCGAAGAAAAATATCCCACAAATTCCACTTACTAAAGTTTATTTTCCATCGCGCATACAATACGTGTGAAGTTTACCCGCCGATAACTTCACGGCGCCTTACGGAATATAAACTTGCGAGTTAAAAACTTATCGGTATCCATCTCCCGAAGTGTAAGGATCTTAGCTGTTCGTGTTCGTCTTCAGTTTAATGAGTTAGTCATTCAGGATAAACGATTTATATGCAGTGTCAATTAAGTTGGAACTTTATTTTAGAGTATAAAAGGTTCATTGTTGATTTGTGTTTTGAGAATTAATTATTTAAATCTGTATAAACTTATGATGTACTTCTGCGAATGATAATTCAAGGTAAATATCTACGCATATTGCAGTTCCAATTCTGTACACTGTCCACGGGGATAGAGAGCTTGAAGATAGAATAATAATAATATATTTAATAGACAGAGATAAAATATATTTTAAGCCTGAACTCATCTGTTTACATGTCTCTCCTTTTATTAAATGTCAAAAAGATTATTTGTATGGAGATTTGTATATATTTTATTAGACTATTGTGACGTCAATATAATAATGTGGTAATTTCTCTCTAATATCGGTGGTAGCTCCAGTAACTTTAAATGAGACCTTCATAAGTACCCTCCGCGGGCCTAAACTGAATAAATGGTTTTTAATTTTTAAATTTGAATACAGTACCTTTTGCTCCCTGAGCTGCATCTCGAGCACATCGGCGGTGTGCCCCGGGGCGGCCATGGCCCCCAGCCTGGTCTCCATGCGGGTGAGCCACGCGTCCGCGTCGCGCCGCCTCGCCTCGTACCGCTGCGAGTCGCCGAGCATCGCGTCCAGCTGCGCCTTCCGCTGCAGCACGCGGGCGTTCGCCTCGTCCCAGTGCTCGCGGAGGGCTGTCACTGGAACAAGTGTATAGACACGTTAGAATGAACCGATCCTGGAGTGTTATTGGGTTACTACCTACTTCTGGCATTGTGGTTGTGTGGAAATAAAAATTATATAAACCGAAATAAATTAACATTATCTTGTAATAACAAATTTATTGGCAACAACATTACCCGGAAACATCCTAACAAAACACACATTTAAAAACACAAGATACAAAAACATCAATCACACAAAAATTAAGTAAACAAACAAACAAAACGACAACTCGACTTCCTTTTTCTCCAAAAACATCAATTATAATATAAATCGCATGCTTGTAAAAACAATTGTAGGTACGCCGGCGTGCCCCCGGGGCGCGGAATATGAAGAAATAGAACAAACATGCCTTTGCCCCACACCCATGCCCCTACGCCCTTTCGCCCCCTTCCTGCGCCCACCCTGAGGCGTTTTGTCAAAGTCATGTATATTAATGCAAACATATTCAAATGGGAATACAAAGTGAGGGTCAGCTCATATTAGTAGGCTGTTCACGCACAAGTCAAACACTCTTACCCAGAAAAAGCCTCATAATTTAGCCTTGAACTTGAAATACCTATCGTAAAAGTCAGAACGTTCAATAATTCGACCTAAATCAAACGAAACCATCGGCTATGATGATAGTTTTGACGTTGTAAATTGTCATTGAAAAATATGCATTATTAATTTTGAAATACGGTGCATCTATTGTTTTAATAGTTTATTGTATGACGATGCAGTTAAGCCTTATCACAAAGTGATAGGGTTTATTTTTCATAGTCATTTTTAAACGATTAAACGGCCGTCACCATGTCACTAGTACATACGCAAGCTAGTAGACAGGGCGATGATTGTCTATAATTATCATCTATTAGGGATCGTTAAAAACTAAATCAGTATGAACCAACACTGTTCTCATTCAAAGACTAACGATGGAAAAAATAAAGAATGATTACCTACAGAGCCCTCAACGGATTAAGGTTTGACTCAACATGGACGCACAATAAATGCGTGAATAAATTTTAAGCAAATAAAACGCGTAACCGTTTGCTTTGTCAGAAAAGAAACACAAAGGACAAAACAGGTATTTGAGAATGCATAATAAATACCCTGGGACTTGATTCACACGGCCTTGTGATTCCAAACTAAGACCTGTAGATATACCTAATATATCTACTACTTTTTAAATATATTTATTAACTAGCTGTCCCCCGTGGTTTTATCTGCGTTCCCGCATACATAGATACTTTCGTTTTAAATCATTCTGTCTATTGATGAAAACCGCATCAAAATCCGTTGCGGAGTTTTAAATATCTAAGCATACATAGGGACAGACAGACAGACAGCGGGAAGCGACGTTGTTTTATATTATAAAGTGAAGAAATGTTTGTAAGTATGCAATGTAATTTTTATTTTAAAGTTCGACAACGGATTGTTACTAGCCCTTTACAGTTCGTTTAAATTTAAAATTTTACAACACCAAACTATCATTTCAAACACATAAATATTTTTTTTATCTAGTTAAAGTAATATGTAAAGAATTAAATTATAAAGAATTTGTAAAGTATTTATCATCCTCACCCTATTTCAATGATTGTAATTTGTATTGTTATTCAAGTCTAGTTAGGTACACATTCCGTCGCCGGATGGCGTTACGGGCGCGAGCGGGATATCTGTAATTTTCTCTGTCCTCATCACTCACACAGTATCTCGCATTCACCATCCCTGTCACCGCTTTAATATTTATTGGAAATTCCTTAATTTATGCACCAAATCCAACAAATCGGCGTAAATTAAATACTAGTTTTTTTATAAAAATAATTTAATTAATATACAATACACAAAATGATTATTTTCGTTCAAAATCCGAAGAAATCCTACATCGCACTAGCGAAATATTCTTCACATTTTGCATATATACAGCGTCGATTCCCAATGCTATGGGGAGTCCGTTTCTACACAGTGAAGCAGTATAGCGGCAGGGCTGTTCTAATCCTGCCGACCCGAGGTTGCTGTATTCGATTACACCTTCGGGGTCTGTGGAACCGTAGTTTGGTGGGCCTGCGGAACCTAACCCATTGTCAATGCGTGGCTGAAACAATGCCGCAATTCAGGCTCGAAAGAGTCAGCGGAGTAACCCTCTTACAAAGGGACTCTCGAAGGTATACAGAGGATTACGCCCTCAACCCCACTGCTGTAGAAGATTTGACTCCCTTTTGCTGTTATTTTCTCTAAAAAATATAATTCTAACTATCCTTACTAAGATATATTATAAATTCGAAAGTTCCTTTGTTTGTTACGACTGAGCCGATGTTGGTAAAATTTGGCACTTTATATATGGATGGAGAGAGAGACATGAGATATCTAAAATAAACACATTTAATATATGTTACTAAGAATAAAATCAACCATTCTCTGCATAGTTACCTAAGTCTCGGGATATTTATTTATTTATTTAAGATGCAACTTCCGAGGACTGCTTGCTACCAACACGCTACTTCACTACATAGTATAAAACTAAGTCGCTTTCTCTGTCCCTATATTTTTTTTTTTTTTTTTTATGCCAATTAGGCCGACACATCGCCAATGCGTTGTCGACCCTGAGACGTGAAGTTGTTAAGTCTCATGTGCCTGTAATTTCACCGGCCCCCTTACCTTTCTAACCGAAACACAGTAATACAATTGCATTACTGCTTCACGGCGGAAATGGGTAAGGTGGTAGTACTTCCCCGGACGAACTCTGCACTAAGAGCTCTACTACTACTAAATCTCTATGTATGCTTAAATCTTTCAAAGTACGCAAGGGATTTTGATGCGGTTTTAATAGATAGAGTGAATGGAGAGGAAGGTTTTTATGTATAATACATGTGACATCCGACGGGAACGCGGGTAAAACCGCGGGGGACAGCTAGTATAAAGTATTTTAATCTCAGCCGTGGAACACCCTGATTTATAAATGTGGTATTTATGAGGATGTGTAGCGATGATCATACGGGCCGGATGTATTCTTGCTGTTTCGTCTAGGCTCGTGCACTTCGAGCGTGCGAAGGAGACAAGGATAGTATGACTCAACGGAAACAGGTTTTGTTTTCCTATAATTACATCTTTTAATAATTTTCTCAATATCTAGGACAGAATTAGAAGCTTTATGCTTTGAAATTTTGCTTTGTCTATGTCTAGGTACTAGAACTTGTAGCTTCAGTAACTTTAAATTTGACCTTCATAAGTGCCTTCCGAGGACCTAAACTGAATAAATGGTTTTGAATTTTGATAAAATAAGGTATTCCTCATGAAATTTCCAATGAAAGGTACGAATAAAAATCTAAATAAATAAATATGTTAACGCCCATTAACTCCGAAGAAGTAGGCAGAGGTTCAATGGTGAAACCCTCATTCCAAAAGAGATACAGGTCCCGAAGTGAGCTGTGGTTAGCATACATGGAGACTAAAAAAATTCACGTCTCAAGGTTGCGTGTCTTGCAAATGTCCGGAGGCGGCGGTGACCACTTCCTATCAGGTGGACCGGTTGTGAGTTATACTACCGGCACGCTATGATGGCCGTTTTAACGTTTCAGATTGTCATAGGAAAATAAACTGTATTGCTTTAGAATAACGTTGATTTCCATCATGACACAATTAGCTGTTCGATCAATAGATGCACTTTATATATGAAGGAATAAAGGTTATTTTTCTTTGTCATTGTTAAACGTCAAAACGGCCATCATAGCGTGCCGCAAGTTTAGTCAGCAGACTCGCATAAAAAAGAACTCGCTGTCTCTCGGGCACATCCCCAATCCCGGGCTACAGGTAATAATTTCTAACAAAGAAACGTCATTTAGGCACCAAGTTTAGTCTAAATTAATAATATTTATTTACAGTTTCTAGATAATATTGTTTGTACCTATATTACGTAATTTTTTTCATTGTTTTTTACACCACATAGGCCGATTAGCAAGCGGACGGTCATCTGATGATAAGTGGTCACCGCCGCCTATGGACATTTGCAACACTAGGGGCAACGCCAATACGTTGTCAACCCTGAGATGTGATGTTGTTAAGTCTCATGTGTCTGTAATTTCACAGGCCCCCTTACCATTCTAACCGAAACACAGTAATACAAGTGCACTACTGCTTAACGGCAGAAATGGGTAAGGTATATTAGGGTAGTACTTCCCCGGACGAACTCTGCCCAAAAGTTCTACTACTCTACTCTATTTGGGAGTGCTCACTTGCACTTTCATCGCATTCGTCTTGGTATTCTTTTCTAGTTTTGTTTTTCTGTATCGAATGTTTTGAGTTACAACCCAGCTCTAAATGTAATATTACTTATTATGTTTGTTTACCTTTTGCTTGTAATTTGTATTGCGTATCCTAAATAAATAAGTACCTTGCGCTACCTGGAAATCGATTCCTGGCCCAGGGTGATATTTTTATTGTTATTATTAGGTAAGAGCTCTGTCCACCCCCTGTCACTAGAAGCACTAGTCATTAGCTGGTGTATTGTACTCAAAATGAAGATGCAAGCAATTAAAAACATGAGTTAGTTCCACTCACGGTGCACGCTATACAATGGTACACACGCGTGCACTATAACTAGACACATACAGATTATACGTTAGGGTTGTCACGAGAATACAAAACAAAAAAGATATTGCAAAAAAACGTTTTTATTTTTTATTTTTTGGTAAAGCACATCGCACTTTCCTTAAAAAATTCAAAATTCAAAACCATTTATTCAGTTTAGGCCTTCGGAGGGCACCTATGAAAGTCAAAATTAAAGTTACTGAAGCTACAACCGGTTCGGAAGTCAGCCTTCAACTGAGAAGAACCGGCAAGAAACTCAGCAAGGTTACATTCTTTATTTGTTATATAAATTTTTATCTATTCTGACTTTATGGCTATTTTATAATTTCAATTTTACATAATTTTATATTTAATAATTACAAAATACTTATTATAGGTAACATTAAAAAACAAAACAAAAAAAAAAATGACAAGACTACAAAATAGAAAATAACAATAGCTAGGTACTTACAACATAAAAAAGAGATTTAGAGGTGCACTGTGCAGAGAGCAGCTATTTCCATACATTTTTATCTTCAATATAATGAACTACCTTGTAATACGCTTTTTCTTTCAAAACTTTCCTAATATAATTTTTAAATTTATGATCAGACATTTTGGTTATTGAAAGCGGTATCTTATTATAAAATCGAACACAATTACCAAGAAATTACTTGTTAACTTTAGTTAGTCTAAAGTATGGAACAACTAACTTCTCCCTTTGTCTTGTATTTATACTATGAATATCTAATTTTGACTCAAACATTCCTATGTTTCTACGTATAAACATTATATTTTCATAAATATATAGTGAAGGTAATGTCATTATATTTATTTCCCTAAATAAATCTCTTAATGATTCACGGGGACCCATACTGTAAATTGCACGAATTGCTCTGTTTTGTATAATAAATATTGATTCTATATCCGCTGCTGCTCCCCAAAACAAAATACCATAGGACAAGAGGCTATGAAAATATGCAAAATAAACTAATTTGGCCGTCTCAACATCGTCAATTGTTTAATTTTCCTAACAGCAAATGCAGCCGAACTTAATTTAGCAGCTAGAGTATCAACCTGAGGTCCCCATTGCAATTTATTGTCTAATGGAAGACCCAAAAATACCGTTTTATTTACAAGATCAATATGGCTCCCATCTTACAAAATGCCGTCACCACGTGGCAGATACGACAGTTCGGAGTTTCAGTTATTCCATCTTATATTATCCTACTTCATAGTTTGTGAGTAAGGATGTTTGTTACTCTTTCACGCGAAAACTACTAAGCGGATTTGGCCGCACAATATTTGCGAATTTTTTTAAGCAAATAAAACGCGTTACTGTTTGCTTTATTAGAAATTAATCACAAAAACAGAAATCACCGGTTATAATTTGCCTAAAAAAATTACCACGCTGCAATATTATTTAAAGTACTCAAACCTTTACTATTATATGGAAAAAGTAATATGCTTGGTATTCGAAATTTATCATCGTCACCCTATTTCAATGATTGTAATTTGCATAATCGTTCAATTTTAGTTTCATATTACGTCGCCAGATGGCGTTACGGGCGCGAGCGGGATATCTGTAATTTTCTCTGTCCTTATCACTCGCACTGGATCTCGTATTCACCATCCCTGTTACCGCTTTAGTATTTATTGGAAATTCCCTAATATATGCACCAATTCCAACAAAATCGGCGTAATTTAGATACTAGTTTATTTATAAAAATTATTCAATAAATATACAATACACAAAATAATTATTTTCGTTCAAAACTCGAAGAAATCCTACATCGCACTAGCGAAATATTCTTCACATTTTGCATATATACAGCGTCGATTCCCAATGCTATGGGGAGTCCGTTTCTACACAGTGAAGCAGTATAGCGGCAGGGCTGTTCTAATCCTGCCGACCCGAGGTTGCTGTATTCATTTACACCTTCGGGGTCTGTGGAACCGTAGTTTGGGGGATCTACGGAACCTAACCCATTGTCAATGCGTGGCTGAAACAATGCCGCAATTCAGGCTCGAAAGAGTCATCGGAGTAACCCTCTTACAAAGGGACTCTCGAAGGTATACAGAGGATTACGCCCTCAACCCCACTGCTGTAGAATATTTGACTCCCTTTTGCTGTTATTTTCTCTAAAAAATATAATTTTAACTAGGTATTCTTACTAACTACTTACTATCCCGGGGTAATATAGTTCCCCTCGGGAACGCGGCAGTAACCGCGGGGGGCGGCTAGTTTTTATAATATTAATAATAATTTTATTTATAAAATATTGCTTTCAAATAAAAAAAGATAGTCCCTTACAATTTTATATAAATAAGCCAGTTGGCTTGGTGGTTAGCGACTCTGACTGCCAACCCGAAGGCCGCGGGTTCGACCCAGGACAAACATTTGTGTGCATGAACATGTCTGTTTGTTCTGTGTCTGGGTGTAAATATCTAAGTATGTACTTAGAAAAAAAATAGTAGTTTATGTAATATATCAGTTATCTGATTTCCATAGTACAAGCTGCTTAGTTTGGGAATAGATGGCCGCGGGTAAAGAATGTCCCGGGGTATTTATTTATTTAATAATAATCCATAAATAAGACAAACGACATTAAAGCTTATTGAGTGACAAAAATTAGTAAGCCAATTTCCAGACAGGCACTATATTATTATATCACCGCAGTAGTCGACCGGTATAAAGTTCAGCGTAGAACCGGTCCTGGGTTCGGTTCTCAGGTAGGTAGAGTTGATGTTTTTTGCAGTCTGAGATCGGTAACGTGTCCGAGTGGCGACAATGCTCCACACATGACATGTTGGGACAATAAATCATTGATGGAATGTAATCTTAGTACTTCAGAATACATCTTTGGGGATAATAGACGTGTATTTAATATATAATTATTATATATTATAGTAAATATTAATTACTAGCTGTCCCTCGCGGTTTTACCCGCGTTCCCGAGGGTTATCACATTTTCCCGGGATAAAAAGTAAAAGAAAGAAAGAAACAAATTTATTTGTGACAAAGGGAAAAATAACACATAAAAAATGTTAACAAAAAGTAGCCTATATGTTATTCCAGGATTTGCTCTATCTATGTGCCATGATTGTCCATATCCGTAAAGTAGTTTTTGCGTGAAAGAGTAACAAACATACTTACATACAAATTATTCCTCATTATAATATTGGTACAGACTAGCTGTCCCCCGCGGTTTCACCCGCGTTCCCGAGGGATGTAACAATTTCCCGAGATGAAAAGTATGTTATGTGCCAAGTTCCTTGTAAATTCTTTGTGTAGTTTTTGCATGAAACAGTAACAAACATGCATACATCCTCACAGACTTTCGTATTTATAATGTTAGTAGAGTAAGTTATCTGGTCTCCATAGTAATGGCTTGGGTTGGGTTTAGATAACTGTGTAAATATCCAGGAATATTTGTTTATTAATTATTATGACGTGTGTGACAACCCTAGCAGTACTACACGTATGATACTACACTCGGATGCACGCGATGTGTTCAATGAATTCACAATGGGGCACAAAATGTGACAGTGTCAGCTGATAATAGGGAAAATACTCCGGTCTTTGTGGGATGCTATTTAAGTTACTGACGGTTTAGCCAACTGAAAAATAAGCGACTTGGATTGCTTTTTTAGAACGAACTAGAAGACTAGCGCTCTCTTTTTTACAATCCTTTACTACAGTCTTTAAGGCAAGAGTGAATAGGCATTACTATAGTCCGCGTGTACCATCCTCGACTGCTGCATCGTCACTTTCCATCAGGTGAGATCCAGTCAAAGACGATCAAATTATTATAAAAAAAAAATCTACAAATATTATAAATGTAAAAGTTTGAGGATGTGTATATATGCTATGTTTAGTTGTGAATATTTTTGAATAATTGTATTATTTTGTTCACAAGTGACCTACCTAGCTACGTTCGGTAGAGCCAGAATATTCTGAATAAGTGCTTGTTTGAATACAAATATTTTCATTTCATTCATTTGGTTGCTACACAGGCTGTTACAAAACTACCCGTAAAGCCGAAAGGAGGTTAAACGGGGCCTTATAAAGAGTCCATTCACAATATTTAAGAACCGTAGTAAAGCTGTATAACATACGCCAAAAAAAAAGAATGAAAAATGGAAAACCTATTAAAGTAGACAACTATTAGGTAAAATAGGTACGTAGCCTTTCTGTTAAATAATCTGGTTCCCTGACATGGAAGCTTACTAGGGTTGTTGGCTTTGATCATTAATACCCGTTGTATATCTTTATATGTATCAATCCAGATAATATTTGATTGTTTGCTTTATGCTACATTTAATACTCAGCTTTTCCCGCGGTTTGGCCTGTGTTCCTGAATGATGTTACCATTTCCTGGAATAACATTTGGTTATGAACTATCTATGTGGCAAGTTTCATGCAAATCTGTTTAGTAATTTTGTATGAAAGCGCAACGAACGTCCATCCATCAATCCACCCAACTATCTCATTTACAACATTAATAGGATTATAACACATCAATAACCAATTCAGTAATTTGTGCGACATTAAATATCCCAGTACCAGTGTTTGTGGTTTAAACCGGGTTGGTCCGGTTTGGTCCGGTTTAGAGCAGCTCAATATGTGCTAACCACAAACACGCTCCCCGGTCCCCACTCGGCTCGGGACAATCATTCGATTTTCGTTGCGGGTCATCAGCATTCAAGTAAGTACAGACTGTTTCTCATTTCCAGAAATAACGCTCGCCATAGTAAGTGATGAAATTATTCGAAGGTAAGATAGAAACTGTTGAAGCGCTTTAAGGGCTTCCCAATCATTAATACTTGAGTTGATTGAAGTGTTGGTATATAGATGTCTACGAGCACCACCTTGCACCGAGTGGTCAACAAAAGCGTTACCAAAAGATGTCAGACACGTACACAGGTACGTTTTAGAAGAATGCAGCGGTGAGTTGCATTTGGTTGTGTAAATAATTTAACGGAATAAAAGTATGACATTGTCGAAAAAGTATATGATTATTTTAATTTTAAACCGTTTTTTTTTTAAATAAAATATTTACTTTTATATTTAAACATCGGGTCTCTACTTTTTGACACAACAGCACAGCTGTAAGTTTTATTAAAACCTTTGTTAGTATTTAAAAATACACTACCAGCTCCATTCATGTTTTAATTGTATGCAGAACATTATTTTAATAATCATAAACGGGAATAAAGTGTGAGTGATGAAATGACAAATATTAGGGTATTTTTATTGTTTATTTCTATGCTATCCAATTGTTACATTCCATTTGTTATAAAAAACTAAAACTGAAATTAGTTGAGTTATTTAATAATAAAAATTGAACCTTTTAATAGTGACCTCAAGTGTAATAATTGTGCGTTTGTTTTCGACACAGGGAAGCCGGTAATGTTAGCTGAAATAAAAATATTTTACATAAATGAATAAAATAAATATATGTATATAAAATAAATACATATTGTAAAAAGCATAAGTAGATACATTTTATTTAATTATTTACTGAAGGTTACGTTTTTATCAATAATATAAAGTTAAATGAGTATTATGTGTAAAATAGGATTGATAGAAAATGATAGAATAATAATAGAAAGCAAGTTTATGAAAACGTGGAATAAGAGAAACATTGCCTAGATTACTTCTGAAAAACTATCTCTCTAATAGTGAAAGAATGATTTAAATCGGTGCAGTAGTTATTGGGTTTCTTTGTTACAAACATAAATACTATTATTTTCTCTTTAAAATATTAGTGACATAAAAAAATAAGCATATTTTTTAATAACTCAAACAAGATGGCCAATACTCAAGGGAGTTTCAAAGCTGAAACAGCATTCAAACTTTTTTATAAAAAAAAGATTAGGCAGTTATTTTTAAAACCAAATAAATTCTTATTCATCCACTAAGCAATAAAATAAAATAATATCAATAATAGAAAAGCCTTTAAGCCACTCAAATCTTGTTTTAACGAGGTCTAATCGACCGGCGGACGGCGGCGGCGGCGCGGCGGACGTTCCATTAGTCCAGGCGGAGGGTTAACCTCAAACACGTATTGATCACCGTGCGTTTGTGCCGGGATCTTTCTACCCCCATTGTTAACCCTTGGGGTGGTTTATTTTTAGATGTTATACAGGAATATTTATATCATGTAACGGTATTGGGTGACGTTAAGCTACTTTTTTCGCGGATTAATATGTAGTGGTCGCCCGATAGTCGAAATTCGATTGTAATATTTAGTATTTGTATTCGTTTATACTAATATTATAAATGCGAATGTTTGTCAGGAAGGATGTATGGGTGTTTGTTATGCTTATAGGCAAATGCTACTAAATTGGATAAAATTTGTCATGTAGATAGTTTATAACCAAGAATTTGGGAAAATAGTTCAACTGTCTAACACACGGGTGAAACAGCAGCTGGAATTATAATTACTTACATTTGCCGGACAGACAAAGCAAAACTAGGAGGATTTCTTATTGACTTTTTGACAAACAGTAACACAGAATATAGACTCTTCCCCCCGGACTCCTGAGCTAATCAGTCGTACACACTGTCCGTGCGGATTTTTAAGAAATTAATTCGAAATTAAAATTCAAGTAATCCGGTTCAAAAAAATAGGAGTGCATAAAACATTTGCAAGTCTCGAAGATCCCCGCCCGATACTACGTAGTTCTAGTACTACACATACATGTAAGTCCAATATTTCTATGTATGACTTGCGTTTGGAGGGAGACCATTCTGTCACTCGTAAGCGCTAAACAGGGACAAACATATTTCCGTTCATGCGCCTAGCAGAGCAGTAACCAGAGGTCTCGCTTAACTGGACGGAAAGCGAAACCATTACTAAACGCCGATAGACGACCAGTGCTCAGGACCCCTCGCAGCTGTTTTACTTCGCGCTTATTCTGTGTGCCTGGTAGTTGACAGCTACATGATGCCACTAAAACGTACACCGCCAAAAGCGCCTGCGACGCCGACGCTATCTCCGCCAACCCTATCCGTACGCTCCCTTGTACATTGTGACTCGGAGCCAAGCCTGGCCAACCTGGAAAACGTCAACCTCACAAAACGCTCTAGACGCAAACTGCAAACGGACTCGCAAGACATAAATTCAGACGATTCTTTGAGGTCAGAAATGAGGCGACTGTTCATCGAATCCACAAACCGATTTGATGAACGGTATGACGAAATGAAAACCACCTCCTCTGAAATTAAAAACCATCTAATGGAACTTACTGAGTCGGTCAAGTATATGTCGGACAAATATGACGAAATGATTAAAAAAATGGCTTCACTAGAAGAAGAAAAGGTCAGGGATAAAAAATACGTGCAACTATTAGAAGATAAAATAGAAACCATGGAACGTCGCCTCAAATCAACTGGATTAGAGTTCCGTAATGTCCCAAAAAACCCCTTATTAGGGGATAATTACGAAAGTAAAAATGATCTCTCCACTGCAGTGAAAACATTGGCGGCCACCCTTCAGGTAAACCTACACGAAAATGATATTAAAGATATTTACCGGCTCAAGACAAATAAAAATAATATTAAGCCGATTATAGTTGAATTCACAACCGTTCTAAAGAAAGAAAAGATCTTAACCGCAGTCAAATCATTCAACAATACCAAACCACGTGATGAAAAGTTAAACACTACGCACGTCAACATACCTGGACCGGCAAAACCCATCTTTGTCTCAGAAGCCCTAACATTTAAAGCACAAAAATTATTCCACCTGGCCCGCGAATTCACGAAAGTCAACGATTACCGCTACTGCTGGACATCTAGAGGAATAGTATATCTTCGCAGCGCTGATAACCAACCTGCCCTACCTATAAATAATGAAGATGATCTCCTGGCACTGAAAAAAAGTAAATGACTATATCTTGTTGTAATTAATCGACGACTTCCTCTGCTATCGATAATACTAAGAAACGTTAGATTAAGATCCTACACCCCACAATTACACCCAACTCACTTACTATTCTCAAATTACCCACTTTCACACCCAACCCTACTCACACACTTAACTCACTTATACCTCAACTGTTTTCACTTACATTCACACAGCCTTATTGTCATTAACACTTCTTTTTGCGCATTAAATCATAATTCGACACCCTATTTCTTCACTAGACCAATTAATTTGTACCACACTTATCTCAACATTAAAATTCGATAACATCAAATCGAATCTAAATAATAATTTGGACGACTTTGAGGTGGCTTCCTCCCATATCAGTGAGCCTGAAAACTGCTCCAAGTTTACTCCATTCTCCTCAAAATGTCTAAGCATAATAACTCAGAACATTCGCAGCATTAAAGCAAATTTCAATGACTTTTGCACGCTACTTGCTAGAATTAATATGCAAATCGATATTATTGTTTTAACAGAATGTTGGCTTTCTTGTTCCCCAATCATCCCGCAACTAGATGGATACAATTTCTACAAAACTAATAAAATTATTAACCAAAACAGTGGTATAGTTGTGTATGTAAAAAAATCTATCCCAAGCATCAGCTGTATCGAACCCCAAATCGATGATGCTGACTCCCTATTAATTAAAGTGAAAGATGAGATTGGTTTCCTTTGCATTTACAGGTCCCCTTCGATCAAAGACACAACCACCTTTTGTAATTCTCTGGATATGATACTATCGCGAAATGTCCACTTCAAAAATTTTGTAATCATTGGAGACCTTAATATAGATATCACACCCGAAAGCAAGGATCCAAATTCTTTAGATTATTTAAATCTTACTGCCTCGCATGGTCTCCTCCCTGCTCACACCCTACCAACTCGTCTTAGCTCTTGTTTGGACCACATAATTCTCAAGACACATCTACGCGCTACCTCAATCGTGGTTAGCTCCAGTGTTACGGATCACAACGCTGTATTATTAATGTTAAATAAAAAGTTTGTGCCAAAACCCAAAAACACAACCAGAACTATAGTAAACTACAGTAATCTGAAAACTGATATAGCTAAAATAAACTTTTCTCATATCTACACGTGTGATGACCCTAATTCTGCCTTAGAATATTTCTCTAATTCTTTAAACAGAGCCATTCTCGAAAATACTATAATTAAATACATATCACAAAGAAATAGAATAATTAAACCATGGATTACACCTGGTCTCCTCAGATGTATCCGAAACCGAGACAGGATGCACAATAAACTTAAACTAAACAAAAATGATGTGACTCACGAAAAAATATATAAGCGATATCGAAATTTCTGCAACAACTTACTCAAAAAGCTAAAACGACAACACGATAAAGATAAAATTAAAAAAGCAGGTAACAACTCAAAACGCCTATGGGATGCTGTTAAAGAGACGACTAACTCAAATAAACCTAAAGAATCGTCCAATGATCTGTTAGATATTTCTGTTTGCCCAGAAACCGCGGTGAATGAAGTAAATGCGTCCTTTGCTAATGTCGGTGAAGAACTCGCAAATCAGATAAAAGCTCAAAAAACCACTCCTCTCACTACAAATTGTGCCCCCCCCTTTTGTTATAATAATTGTACTCCTCCTAGAAGTTCTAATTCATTGGTATTTTTTGAGACTGATCCACTTGAGGTAAACCGTCTAATATCCTCTCTCAAAACGAATTGTGCCATTGGAATTGATGGTATATCTGCAAATATTTTAAAACATAATAAAGATTATATAGTCCCACCGTTGACATATATTTTTAACATGTGTATCAATAAGGGTATCTTTCCCGATAGGTTCAAACACGCCATTGTTTATCCAATCTATAAGTCTGGGGAGAGAAACCGTGTCAATAACTATCGCCCTATTTCTGTCCTTACATCTTTGTCTAAAATCCTTGAGCGTATAATGAACAGCCGTCTTGTCAAGTTCTTTGAGGATAATGGAACTCTATCTCCAAACCAATTTGGTTTCCGTACGGGAAAGTCCACCTCTGACGCCGTTAATGCACTAGTTGATAAAATAGTTAAAGTCCTGGACAAAGGTAAAAAGTGTTTAGCAATCTTCCTAGACCTGGCTAAAGCTTTTGACACGGTTTCAATCCCCCGACTCCTGTCTAAGCTCGAGGCGCTTGGTATAAGGGGCCTACAACTCGCTCTTTTCACTGATTACCTCTCACACCGAACACAGCAGGTAAAAATTGGCAGCTATCTAAGTACGTCCCTAGAAATAAAATACGGTGTCCCTCAGGGAAGTATCTTAGGCCCAACTCTCTTTTTGGCATATATAAATGACATTTGCAATACTAGTCTTGAAAATGGACAAGTGTTTTGCTTTGCTGATGACACTGCAATAGTATTTACAGCCGAAAATTGGGAAAAGACACTCAATCTAGCACAAAAAGGGTTTAACCAAATTTATAATCTGTTAACTGTAAACGAACTCACGCTTAATGTCGACAAGACTAAATACATGACTTTCTCAATCAACCACAGAGGCCAACCAGCTGAAAATCAATTTAATATTATTGCTCATAGACCACACTCTATCTTGTCCTCCAACTGTAACTGCCCGTCTATCTCTAAAACTAGTTTATATAAATATTTAGGAGTTACTATTGACCAAAATCTTACCTTTCAATACCACATCAAACTCCTTACTTCCAGAGTCCGTAAACTAATATATATCTTTAAACATCTACGATATCTAGCCGACGGCACTATTCTTAAACAAGTCTACCTAGCCCTATGCCAATCAATATTGACGTACTGTATAACCACCTGGGGTGGTACGTCCAAAACGTATCTAGTTAACCTAGAACGTGCACAGAGAGCCGTTCTGAAGGTTAGCACTTTCAAACCATTTCGCTATCCAACTACAGAGTTATATAACTACTGTGAAGTTCTAACAGTAAGACAGCTTTACGTGCAACAAATTATTCTTTTACAACATTCTCAAATACCCAACCCCCCACCATCTACCCAGGCCAGGCGTTGTTATGTCTTTCCACGAGATATACATCCAAAAACATCGTTTTCTTACAGATTCTTCTGTTTTTTAGGTGGCTTTGTCTATAACAAAATTAATAGGCAGCTGGACTTACATAAAAAAACACACCATGAATGTAAAAAGGCAGTTTATAATTGGCTGCTTAAGCTCGACTATGATGAGACTGAATCCGTCCTTAAGGTTGTTCAATAAGGCTTTCCTATGTGTTTTCCTATGTGTTTAATGGCTGTAACTAAAAACCTCCTGCGATTACATACATATAGGACTCAAACTCACTCACACTGCTTATACTCATCTGATTGCGCATCACCGTGGGTTAAAAGCCCCGGTAGCTCTCGATCCCAAGGCCTTCATTCACATGACCGTAGGGCTATCAGATACATTTACACATAGACAGTACATTCACGCAAATTATACACACCCTCGCACACTTTTACATAAATTTCACGAATTACACTCACTTCTCTCACTCACCTGATAGTGCATCTTCATTACTCAACCGTCATCAAGCTCTCGATCCCAGGGCATCAGTTTTTTCTTATCCGTAGGGTAATCAGTCACATAAACAACATAACTTGTACACACACACTGTCTCACACACACACACACACACACACATTCTCACACACACACACACACAAACACACACACACACACACACACACACACAAACACACACACACACACACACACGCACACACACACACACACTCGCACCCAACTCAACACTGAACACCATTTAATTTAATTTTGCACTTAGATTCTTACATTTAATATCTTTCTCAACATCCCTAATATGTAAAACTTATAATTAGTCCGTGGTGGAAGAGGCTGGTTATCCATAACACAGGCTTCGGCTTAGTTTGGATACCAGTTTCTCCTACAAACTATAAAAGGCTCAAATAATGTTGTCTAAGTTTTAAGTAGGTTATACTAGTTTGTAAGGAGAAAGAGAATAAATTTATTATTATTTATTATTATTATTATTATTATAGATGTTTAGGATAAACTACAGTATCGAATTAGGTCATGGCATAAATAAATAAATTAAAAAAATACGGAATTTTCACCTATCTTAACTTATACTCTTACTAATGAACATTACTAACATTTTCATTTATATAAATAGTGTGGGATGAAATTAAAAAAAGCAAAAAGACAGACAGTCTCACCATTTAGGTACGTAAGCCTAAAAAGGCTATCCTTATAACACATGCGAACCCGCAGAGCGGAAGCAAATACATAATAAACATTAACTAATTAAACAATGAGAGAAGTTAACTAATCGAGGGAGCCATCAACACGACCAACGTTTGACCCAACGCTTGATCCAAGAGGTCCGGACCGCGTGGCTGACCGACCCTCAAGCCACAACATTTATACACTTAAGTTACTGACATATAGCGATAAACATTAGTAATGTACATTTATAATTCATATTAGACCTTAAAATATACGTTGAAGGGCCCTTAATTCAATGGTAGTGATTTTCATCATGGCGATGACTGGGGATTGGAATCTACTATGAGCTTTCGCCAAAAGAAACTGAACTAAAAAATAAAACAATTTTTAGTTATTTGAGCCCATGTGAGAGCACTTGAGACTTAACAACTAATTTGAAATTCTTAGAGTCGACAACGCATTGGCGATGCTCCTACTGTTGCAAATGTCTATAGGTGGCGGCAGAGGCGGCCTTACCCATTGCGAGGCTCCGGGCGGCAGGTCATTGCGAGGCCCTTTGTCCATCGTGAAAAGTATGATAAGAGTGATGCGAAAGTAAGTCTGGTTGTTTGGTTTAGGTGTTTGTCATGTTTGACAAGAAATGCTAAAGTTATACAAATAAATAAAAATTGAAATCAATATTTCTTTTTATTTTTTTTTTCAGACGGGATTGCGATTGGCCTCAATCTCACCTGATGGTAAGTGAAGATGAGGCCGAAGATGGAGCTCGCCTTCCCGTTAGTAGCCTATTCACTCTTTTTTTAAAGAGCCCCGAGTTGTATGTATTAATTTGCTTGGGTTCCGCGAGGCCCCTTCAAGTGCGAGGCCCCGGACGATTGCCCCGTTTGCCACCCCCTAAGTCCGCCTCTGGGCGGCGGTGACCAATTACAATCATGTGGACTGTCTGCTTGTCTGTTAGCCTATGAGGTATTAAAGAGAGAAAAAAGAAAATTTTATGACGGCTACTGAAGCTACCAACGGATCAGAAGTCGGTCTTAAATTAAGAAGAGTCGACAAGAAATGAAAGGCATACAGGTAAACATCAAAATAAATATTATAGAGAGTGTGATCTCCATTACAGCGCGAAAAGTAAATTATTCTTGATGAACATAGGCTACGTTATAATACATTAGATCCCTCGGGAACGCGGGTGAAACCGCGGCACGGGACGATAGTTTTTTACTTACTCACTGATTTCAAAGTACTCAGTACAAACATTAAAAGCATATTATGGGAGTATTTTCTTTGAAATTCTGATCCGCAACTTTTATGTATGACGAAAAATAAATGATAATACAAAAGTTTCAGTTCTATCATATCCTTACACCCATATTCTAAGACGTTTCCTCAGACGTCACTCGACTCCAACTCGACCTACGATACCTTAAGCATTTTCTCGAGCAAAATTGGTATTCTAAGTCATAACTTGAGCAAAACTCGAGCAATCCCGACTGATGTCGAATCGAAGTGTAGTCAAGGTAACATATCATTAGTAACGTCATATTATAGATAAAATATTAATGAAATAAAATAATGAGTTTCAGTAACTATTTACAAGCAATAAGCTTCCTTAAGGTTGGTCCCGACGTACCTTGAAGCTGACAGTTGTTTCCTCACCTCGAGTGAGGGATGTCAAGTCGAGTGGAGGAGATTTTTGTAATTAGAATACTAATATCTTTGGGTGAGGTTGAGTGGAGTCGAGGAATTTTCGAGGAAACGTCTTAGAATATGGGTGTTAGACCCTATTTTTAATTTCAATGTATTAATAATAAATATTTTCTTTATAATAAATTAGCAAGAGGGTAGTTAATTCAACACTCACAACTGTATCAAGTTAAATATATAAATGTTGGTGCGTATAATTCGTGTGATTTTAACCTTTCCAGCCGAATGGCACAGTTTGTGAATTAGTTCGGTTTGTTTTAGTTTCGTTCACTTGTGTATTTAGAGCTGGAGTTGCAGTGACAGCGGGTGTATAAGCGGAGCGATTATGAATAACGCCAGTACATGAGCGTTTTGAGGTTAGCATGGTATCTGTCAATACAGGTCGACTGGTATTCCAAGGATTGCTTTAATAGAGATTTATTTAAACTTTTTACTTTTATGTAGAGGAGGTGCATATCGGTTACCTATAACCTCCTGAGATTCCCTCGAGTAATCAATCACCTGTATAAAATGAGCACAATATATTAAGTAAATATATTGACACAAATTATTGGAAAAATTACTTCGTTTAATGAAAATAAAAATAATAGCTACATGTATGCATGTCAATTGTATTAATATAGACTTCCGCTAAGTTGCAGATTCTTTACAAAAACAAACGACAATAAACTCTATGAACTACGAGATGTGTTGAAAAAATGATGCTAAAACTAGATGAACAGTTTCTTTACTACTTATTTGAAACATAAATATTTCAAGTACTCCCCGCTCCCCGCTCCCCGCTACAAGTGCAGCGGGAGCCCGTAGTCTGGTCGATTCGCACTCAATGTGTTATTATTGCGAAAGGTCGGAATATTAGATAACTCAGTTTACTATCGCTGGGAAATATTCGATTTCTATTCGAGAGCTTACTTTATTATCTGTATTACACAATTTCAGCTCCATATTGTGTTAGACAAATTATTATGACTGTTTAGGTATCTGGGACTTCAAATAACAGCGGTTGAATGTGGGACATTATTGAGACGTCTGCCCACCTCGTCGGAGATAATGGGCGAGCAGATATGTATGTTTATTTTGTCGCTTCATAACTATAAGATTATCTGTTAGTTTATATTTTGAACTAGATTACTTATGATATGAAGTGTACTTGAATTATAGGCCTGAACGTAGTAACTTCTATGGGAGACTAGCAGTCCCCCGCGGTTTTACCCGCGTTCCTGAGGGCTGTCACTTTTCCCAGGATAAAAACTAGCCTATATAACATCAAAGAACCCAGTATCAAACAGACAACCCTCCCCCTCTCATAGTACCCCAACTCCCCGTAACAAGGGTACCGAAGTAATTTGCTTAATTAACGAGGATAAGCCAAAAACTAGGCATTGTTTGCTTTTATAAGGATCAGCTAATTTATGCGGCTTGTTGAATATACCAAGTTACAAACCTTGCAGAATAACAACTGAAGTCTATGTACCTCAGGCACTAGACTAATTTGAGTTGCTATGTCGATAACTAGACTTTGGCTGTTGGACTTTGACATGTCAGTTGGCTTGGTGGTTAGCGACTCTGACTGCTAAACTGAAGGTCGCGTTCGATTCCCACCCAGGACAAACATTTGTGTGCGTGAACGTATCTGTTTGTTCTGTGTCTGGGAGTAAATATCTATTTAAAAAAGTAGTATATGTAGTATATCAGTTATCTGGTTTCCATAGTACAGACTCTGCTTAGTTTGGGATCAGAGGGCCGTGTGTAAAGAATGTCCCAGGATATTTATTTATTTTGTTCACTTTACTAATCTTCCATATTTAATAAATAATATTACTTATATTTGTTTACTCGGTTATAGCACAGTTTAAAGTCTTTATTTTGCTTCCATTACATTTTTATTTATTTTATTTTTGATGTACATATCTACTGCTAGCGAGTTACTCAACGTGAAAGTCTATAGGTAATTTGTTTCTATGATGATAAAAATGATGTTTACGAGATTTTTTGCTGTTGGTACTAAATCTCTTTTCACAAGGATTTAACTTTTATTCACTTGAGAGTTTGACGCTCATAAACTGTTATGAATATTGATTATAATCATAAAAAAATGGTGTTTCTGTGACGCTATCTTTTAATGTAATGACAAAAACTAAAGGAGAAGTATTTGAAATAAAAAAAATATATTATTTTCGGCCAGGAATGATCGGAAGTCCGGATTGTTACATCATATATGCCGTTCCATACCCTGAGCTACTTGCGTGGCAAATTTCATCACAAACAAATTCATATTATATTTTATACTAATATTTTTAGTTTGAAAATGAATCTTGCTAAGCAAAAAAGAACATTACATTAGTAAATTAAGGATTAAATTACCTTGACGTAAGTTTTCGCTTGTGTTTAGCTAAAACCTCAAAATGCATAAACCCCTTCACTTAGTTATCAAATCATTGATAAAGAATTCTGAAAGCTTAAGGGTCTCCGGGGAGTCCAACACGGCGCCAAACAAGAGAAACCAGCTTTGATTAGCAAATGAGGAATTACTTTGCATAATTAAAGATTATTTCAAAGGGTACCGCTTGTTGAAACAATTTAATGATTTTATGTAAGGTATTTTTTTTACTTGTTGTATTTCACCACAATTTCGTAAGTGAGTGATGTGGCCAAAGGTGAGAGGTGGTCAAAGCTTAGACGGGAATTAGCTAATTGACTCAGGCGAGACCTTGCGGAAATCCATTGTAAGATTATACAAAAACAAATTTCTAGTAACTAATCCCGCTGGATCTCCTTCTCTGTCAAGAAACTCAACAGGACATCGACACGTATTTCGCTTCTACTCGCAGCATCTTCAGGACGTATTAGACCCGCTGCCACCGAGTCGACGCACTAGCACTAGGCATGTGTAACTCAGCTCTGAACCGGTTCAACAGACCAGATCACATCTACATAGGTGTACAACTTTGCTTCCGCCGTTTTTTTCCGAAATTCGAGGCTTTATTGTAAAAAACTGGTTATACATTTATGATTCAAAGTATTGTCCATCGCTGGCCACTACTGTCTCGTTTGACACGAGTCTTGATCAAGTAATGCCTCCAATTCTGCATCTTCGAAAACCTTCTCTCTTCCACCGCCATGCCGGTCTTCGACGTCAAAATCACCGTTCTTGAAGCGTTGAAACCACTCTCGGCACGTTCTTTCACTAATAGCGGCCTCACCATAGGTATTTGAGAGCATTCGATGAGCCTCAGCCGCAGATTTCTTCATATTAAAGCAGAAAATTAAAACCTCCCGCAAATGACGAGAATTTGGCTCGTAAGCTGACATGTTTAATCGATAATAACTTTATGATGCAGACACAAATCGACTAATATTTCGATGGCGTTATGTTTACAAATGCCTAAGCTTATTGTATGACATCTACGATCTATTTATTTCGACTACCACTTACCGCTACAGCCATCTATTGCAAAACGGCGGAAGCAAAGTTGTACACCTAATACTTGAACTGTCGAGCTGCGGCTAAAGAGCAAACTGAACAGCTCACGGCTCACCTATTATTTTACAGTCTGTATAGTGTATACAATCTGTGATCTATTCTGTCATGTTGAGTCGTTGTCGAACTGCGGCGCGGCAGCGGCTTAGAGACTCTGTGATCGGTCGGCTATATTTGAGCTGATCTGTGAACCGGTTCGCAGCTCTGGCTCACAAACCTGAGCACAATATACACACACATCGACTTTTATACAATATACTATATAGATTTCATCTGTCCGTGTTTATGCTATTGAACTCCTCCCAAACATGTGTCTAAAAGATTTTAAATTTCACCGCTGTTGCTGTTCTAGTTATATTTTAAATTTTCCGACCGTTTTTTATATTCGTTTTTTATTTTTGGTACCTGCTATGTTCGATAGGTGGCGCTGTAGTTAAATTACTTTGAGCTCATAGCGCTATCTACTGGGCAGAACAACTGCCGAGTCAGCAGTACAAATATACAATTTCCTAATGAGGGAAAAACTCAAGTCAATTTGCAACAATGTAACGAATTGGTTCCGTTTCAATTCCCTTGTAATTTAATTAAAAGTGCAAAAAAGAGAAGTGTTACGAAAAGGACATCGGAACGAACAAGTTAATTAGTTAGGGGGGTAGGGTGGGGTAGGCGGGGGTGGGGCAGGGGTCGCTGCAGACGACGAAGTGGGAGTCTCATTACGAGCTGAGAATCTGTAATTTGGCGATTGAAAAAAATATGGGGACATTAAAATGTTACTTAATGTAACGAGTTTTTGCAAGAAAAGGATTGTTTGTTTACGGAGTCACTTCTACAAGTTTCTTTATAAATCACAATTGCTATATAAAACTAGATGGAGCGATGATATGCGCAAGCTGGCTGGCAGCGGTTAGAAACAAAGAGCTGAAGATCGAGCTCAGTGGCGTGCCATAGGTGAGGCCTATGCCCAGCAGTGGACGGAGATATGCCGATGATATAAAGGTTGGGATCCAGTTTAATCAAATCGTCTGCCTGCCCTGTTCCTGATTTGCAAGCGCTATAATGTATGCTTGATGCTTAATATTCAGGAGATTTTTACAGTCAATAATATTTAAGAAAGCTTCTGTTAGCCTCTTGGTACATGTAAAGTGCACGTGGTCATCGGTATACTATAGTTTTCCGAGATCTGAAAGGTCTGTTTTGACAGGTAAGAAAGTAATTGATAAATAATCTTTGTTGCTTTCAAAATTCAAAATTCAAAACCATTTATTCAGTTTAGGCCTTCGGAGGGCACATATGAAGGTCAAATTTAAAGTTACTGAAGCTACTACCTAAGATAAGGTTTATAATTGATCTGATGGTTAATTGTACGATGATGTTAATGCACATACATAAAGATGTACGACTCTTAGATGTTAAGCGGGCCTATTAGATCTGGACAACTAAAGTCGCTACAAGACACTTTTACAAGGAATAATGAACTTTAAGTCCAAAATTCGTTATCTTTCGGCAACCCGATCAAATCTAGATTTTATTTACCACCTTCGGGTCATCATCACTTAATGTATCAAGGGAATATGACATTTAATGAGCAACACCTTAATTATTTAGACTAATATAATAAAGATGTACAGTTTGTAAGTTTAGATATAGGGGGTTATCTCCGAAACTACTTATCTGATTTAAAAATCATTTCAGTGATAGAAAGCTTCACTATTCCAGGGCGACATAGGGTACGTTATAATCCCTGGATACATTATATCCCCTAAGGAACGCAGGTGAAACCGCGGGACGGAAGCTCCTAATAATATTATTAATGCGAAAGTTTGTAATTATGGATGTATGGAAGTTTGTTACTCTTTCACGCAAAATCTAATAAGGGCATTTAGATAAAAATTGGCACATAGATAGTTCACAACCTGGATAAACAAACAGGATACTTTTCATCCCGGGAAAATGTAACATCCTCCGGGAAAACGAGTGACTCCGCGGCACGGTAGTTATAACACATAAGCACACATCTCCCAATGTAATAGTGAGAGCTTAAAATGTCCACAGTGTTTATGAAGTGTTCTTAAGGGCCAAGATAGCTTGAGGGCCGAAGGTAATGGCGTCCGAAGCCGACAGAGCATGTACACAAGATTAATCTCCTCCGGGTACTTCATTAGCAATGTCCTTTACAACACTCTGTAACTAGCCTACGACTACGCCTCGTCAGTATCTAGGTTAGATATGGTTTGGACCGAGATTAGTTTTAGGTCTTTTAGGATCATCTATTATTAATTCTATTAATTTGACGGAACAGTTGGCTTGGTGGTTAGAGACTCTGACTGCCAAACCGAAAGTCGCGGGTTCGATTCCCAACCAGGACAAACATTTGTGTGCATGAACATGTCTGTTTATTCTGTGTCTAAAAAGTAGTATATGTAGTATATCAGTTACCCGGTAGCCACACTACAAGCAGTACACTCTGCTTAACTTGGGATCAGGTAACCATGTGTGAAGCATGTCTTGGGATATTTATTAATATTATTAATGTGAGAGTTTGGGGGTGGATGGCTGTTTGTTACTCTTTCACGCATCATTGAAACGTTTCGATGAACTAGTGTGTAATTGCTAAAGGGATTTGAATTAAACTTGGCACAATGAAACATGTAACAATCCTCTAAAACGTGGGTGAAACCGCCGGGGATAGCTAGTATGTAATAAGTATAGAAATGATTGCCTCGCGGTTCGCCTGCGTTATCGAGGGATCTGAAATTTTTTTGTGGTAAAAGGATTCCTACGTTTTTATCCGGGTTATCAACTGTCTCTGTGGCAAATTTTATCCTAAATCGGGCAGTAATTTTTGCGTGTTACTAACAAACATTCCATTATTAATATTAGAAGAATTGTAGCCAACATTTAGGATCTTGGCAGGTTGACTTGTTATTTTAATAAATTATTATTGTTAAATAACTTGATCACAGGAACATGATATTTAGTTTCTTTTGGCACACTATAAAATATTTCCAGAGATAGGGGATGTATGCTCATATGGGAATTCCGCCGGAACCAATAGACAAAACAACAGGATGGAAACCTAAAAATAGGTTTGATAAATGAACCTTATTTTTGTAGAATAACATCATTTAAAATCCGGTAAAATGACATATAAATATCCCGGGACATTCTTTTTCACACGGCCATCTGATCCCAAACTAAGCAGAGCTACTGATGTACTATGGAAACCAGATAACTGATATACTACATATACTACTTAAAAAAATTCTAAATACATACATATATAGATATTTACACCTAGACACAGAACAAACAGACATGTTCGTGCACACAAATGTTAGCCCTGGGTGGGAATCGAACCCGCGACCTTCGACTTGGCAGTCAGGGTCGCTAACCACCAAGCCAATTGGCCTGTCCATATAGCATTTGCAACATATAGCAAAATAAGCGTGTCGTGTTATTAAGCATGCTTATTTTAATGCTGTAAAAAGCACGATTTAATTAAATAGCACTGAGGTTTCAAAGTGCGAAAATCACACGATGGGATCCCTCATTATTTTACACATCATCATAATGAAGCGTCACTCTGCCAATTATTGGGGTAAGGCACTTGTCCCGACGTCAGCGAGTAAGCGATTGACTGTTGTTTCATCAACTCTTTACCTATATCGTACCTAGCCATAGATTATATTTTCAACTCATTTCAAATATGTAAATACAATTCGCCCTTAGTTTTTAACATTACATTGAAAGACAGCGGCACAGAAATATCTAAGTCAAATCGAAGTTCATATTATTTATACTGAAACCCTAAGCGGTGAATTGGTACCTTAAATAAACGAAATATGCAATTGTTATAGTCATAATCAGGCTATGTAATGAAATTGAATATGAATCATTACTCGTATTATGTACCTACCCCTAAATATTAGGGTACAAGCCATTTCTTACACCGAGACCAATAGTATAAGCTTATGAAAATAACTATGAGTTCACGCGATTAAAAAAACACATCTTTTTTACAGTATGTAATCACCTTCTAATTATTTCTTCCTATACTACTATAAATCAATCTAATAATCTGAATCAGTCCGAGAAATAAAAACAAGTAACATTTTACGACCGTTGGCTTATATATTTCTCTCGTAAGAAGTTTCTCTTGTCGCTTCTCGCTACCAGCTCTCTGTGCGACGGTTGCTTAAATCGCGTCAGGCAACGCGGCCAATTAAAATGTGTTACAGAATACAATTTGAAAATCTGACAGAAGCAATCTCGAGTATCAAGCTATTTTACGATTTGTACTACACGAATATGCTTCGCGTGAATATGTTGTGAAGATTTCGTTTATATTACTGTGGGAATAAATATGACGCAGTGGTGTTCGAGTGGCATACAGCTCTGATTTCACCGTTTTTATATATATTGTACAGTCGGACGGTACCCAGTCCGACTCGCTTTTGGACGCTTTTTACATACCTAAATGATAAAACCAGTAAAAGCGAAGTTTTTTTTGAATACGGTTTTCACACAAATGTTTTGCCCCGGGTGGGAAATTTCACTCTCAACCGGTTATTAAAAATACCGTATTCGCATTTCCTCCAATAAAAAAGTAGGAATCTGATAAATTTAAAAACGTTTTTTTATAACAGCCCAATAACGTGCCCCCAAACAAGCGACAAATCATAGTAATCGCCCTGACCAGTGTACAATCAGTCATATTCAGTAGAGAAACTATAAAATGAACAGTTTTCAATTACTAGCGATTTATTTAACTGCAGGCGGTCGCGTCGAGCCGGGTCGCGGATGAATAATGTATGCGCCGCGCTCGTGGGGAGAGTTTTAAAATCTGTTTTATTGACTACGAAGCCCTCGAACACGATGCATCTCTAGTTATTGCATGTGCGTAAACTGTCTACCTTGTACAGCCTCGGTGGTCGACCGGTTAGAACGCTAGGTTCGATATCCAGGTAACGTAAGGGACTTTTAAAGTTTATTATAATAAGTAATAAGAAAATATTTATTATTAGCTATAATTTATTGTTAGTTATAATATTTGCTACATGTGCTTAGTTATATTTTTCTGATGCTAACATAACACATTATTCTTACCAGGCTCACACACACACCCCCACGTATACTCACATATACACCCCACACACACACGCACGCACGCACGCACACAAAAATATACCTTAGTATATAGATTACTATTAATTATTAAGTCCCTAATTGGCAGTAAGTAACAACTGATTTATTTTAACATTATAAAATGCTGTGGATTTTTTTTTTATAAGAATTGATTACTTTTAGCACGGGATTGGTATTGTGCCTTGGAGACGGCGACAATGGACTGGTGGACAATTGCTCACCACATGTCACGTCTGGACAGAAATATATGAGTTTCAGAGATATTTGTTCTGATATACCGTTGCATCGTCAAGAGGTGATAAAACCAACTCTCTTTCAATTATCTGGTGAAATTACAGACACGTGAGATTTAACAATAGGGTCAACGCATAGGTGATAGCCCTGGTGTTGCTAATGTCCATAAGCGCTAGTGACTACTTACCATCGTGGACAGATAAATTTGTTATAACATCCTTCAGCTTTATAAAGAATATAATAACCTTGACTTTATACTGCTAAGAATAACCATAAAGAGAGATTGTCCACGCCAGTTACCTGTAAGAACCCGGTTATGAGAAGCCCCTATGTAGGATCAACCGCTGGGTCAAAGTATCCACTTTGCGGTTTAACCCGGGTTCCCGAGGGATCATCCGTTTTCCCGTGACAAAAGAGTTCTAAGTGTTAATACAGAACATTTTCCATCTGTGCCGTATATTAAAGCCTGGTCAAATACGACTCAAATTCCAAGATAACATAATGTGGGTAACACATAAAGGTAGTCAAAATGCCAACTCTCTGTTTTCTTTGGTAAAATTTCATTTAAAGTGGATAATAGACAAAATGTATTTATTTATTTCACATCGCCTCACCGAACGTCTCGCTGGATCTTCTCAGTCGAAGATTAACTTCCGGACAGGTTGTAGGACTTTTTATAAAAATGATATTATTATGTCACAAATAAAATTTTAATATTTTTATTCAAATAGGGCTTCACAAGCATTTATAAAAAATCTGACGAGTGAAAGAAATACTAGACTGAATTGGAGGGGACTTCTCCCTTCCATAAATAACTTGTATTCTTACACAACACCTGCACAAACAACCCATGAAATTCACTTAGTAGTGATAAAGCAGGTTATAATGATTGAACACGCGGCGGCCAGCCGCGGTGGAGGTGGAGGTGAGTGCGAATTAACATCCAAAATATATTTTCATTCTGTCAAAAGAGCAGCGGTGGGTAGGCAGCCGTCATTAAGGTTGCTAGAGCGATAGACTGAGCGGAGGCGTGAGCGAGAAAACCATAAGCGTATCACAAAAAAGTTAATAATTAAAAAACATACATCTAAGGCTAATAGGATTCCCAAAATCTAGCAGAAAAAGAGTGCCGAATAGCACACACAGTATATAAATAACAAGTTGTATGTTTTGTTGAATCCAAAGTCATGTAACACTGATGACCATAAAAAATCTCATATTTTCTCAGCTTTTATCCACTTAATTATATAAAAGAGGAAATTAAGCTAGACTTTTGTATACTCGTTAGGAGCTAAATGCAAAAATATTACGTTATTCAAAACAATTGTTGAGAACAATAACTTCATACTCGTACATAATCGCAAGCTCATTGTATTTGATTAAAGATGTTGTCAGAAGTCTTATTATGAATATAACTAATTGATTACTCAATAAAATACTTTCAGTACACTATTTAGTAAAAATTAGCCGTTGATTGCAAAAGCAAACCGGTGCGTTTTATCGCTGTCGCTTGTCGCTACCGCGCCCGCTACGCTCGCATTCTAACCCCAACTGCAGACGAGGGTCTGGCCCGCAATGTCACGGAAGGTTCCCTTCAACTCAGCCCCATATTCATGAAGACGTTTATTTGGATTATATTCGCGTGGCCCTTTCCCGTCCACATTGTACTTACACGAATATAAAATATATTTTCCGACACACGAGTTTGTGCGTTCTTACCTGTAACAAGAGAGAAATAAATTGTGAGAAACCTTTTATGTAAATCTGTAACATTTGCAAACGGACAAATAGGAAATAAAATAAATATTATTTGCAATACCTTTCGCGAACACAAAAATAACTTTGAAATAGAATAAATGATTGACGATGACAGTTCTGTTGGTGGTGTCGAAGTACGTGACGTGTCTTCGATTCCAATCCTATGAGTTTTCGGTGAAGGCAGCATCATGCATAAACGGGAATTGGCACGGTTGTAGGCTGGATACCACATTTAAGTTGAAAATCTGTCACAAATCATTTATAGATGTGTTCCGACAGGCGCTGTAATACTGTAGCTATTTGCTTGGTTTTTGGGTTAAAAGAAAAAAACGGGATAGTGCTGACAGAAACTGGCACCCACATTGTACCAACATGTAAATAATATCCCTGACTACGAATCTGTATTTTCAGGAAAAACACTAATATAGATAAACTTTCAAAGCCAAACCTTAAGGAATACAAATTTTCGACCAAATCGTTAGAACCGTTAGGGCAGTTTCCGATAGTCTTAGATAGATAGATAGATTGATCTAATAGATCGACTTTAATTTAATAATCGAGTGATATGTTGAAAGCCCATAGAAAATATCTTAGGACTTTTTATCGCAAATTGAATTCCCCTGTCATGGTCGGACGTGGCCGACCGCTATCAGACCGTTTCTATTGATTTTCTATGGTTTTTTTCCACTCTTTACTTTCGCATCGGAACTAAGTGTTTTTAGTCAAGTGGTCTTGCCATTTAAAGATATTCCTAGTCGTGTTTGAAAAGAGAGAATTTAACTTTTAAGTGCAGACTGCATTTCCGCTTTGAAATGCGGTTGAATGAATTAAGGATTTCCTTTTGGTGAGTTATCTACACTAATAATTAAAAGAGGTAAAGTGAAGTTTCGACGTAGAAAGTAATATCTGTAACTAGTCATCTGACTTATAAAAACTACTGAACGGATTTGGATGAAACTTGGCATATGGATAGTTTTTATCTAGGAAAATGTTACATTCCTTTGGATGCGTGTTGTCTTGGGTTCGATTCGTTAATCAAACACATGCGACTTACCTCAAATGACACGAACATTATCATGATTATCGTGAAAAAGAAACATTAGTCTGTCCAATTTAAGAAGCCCTTTTTGCATTTAAATATGTCATAGAAAAATGTACTTTAAGTCTCTTGAAATACAGTTAATCTATTTATCTAGTGGTTAATGGTAAATTAACCTTATCATGAAGCAAAAAGATTGATTCTTCTTTGACATCGAACGAGGTTTCCATATTGGATTAACTATAAAACAAATTATACTGGCCGATAATAAACTCTCTTTAATCTATTACGAAAAAAAAAAAACCAATAGAGTTATTAAACTATACTATCACTTGGTTTATAATTATAAAACAAATGAGACGACAAATGAACAACAGAAGAACAGCCCTGGCTAACAATCAGCATCTTCAATTTTCTAGACCAGAATACCCCCTTAAATAAATGTTTTTTTCATTTCAGACAGGCTGATAATGAATTCTCTTCACTTTTAAAAACAAACATAGAGTTAAAAAGAGATAGAACTGTCACCGGCGAACATATGTCGCCTCTTTGCATCCATTACGCGACACAATTAATTCCAATCATGCCAACGTAACGCGCTGTACACACGTCTCAAACAAAATGGGACCAATCAGGCGGCTCTATCCAATTTGTCTCGGAAGACGCTCCAAGCTGTGGGGTTGTACGGGACAGCACAGTACAATGAAGACTGACAGATGGGAGACTGGGTTGGGAGATAACGTAAATGCCGTTAAGGGTTTATGGCGGAGACAAACTCATTTTTGTGGAGGAGTGGGGAGACTTGAGATGGAAACAGCGTTTTTCTCAAATCAACGTACTTTTGAAATCCAGTGTCGTCTTTTAAGCAAAGCTTGTAAGAAGATATTTGAACAGGTAATCTTAAAATAGCTTTATTTATAAGGCAGGATGGTAAATTTGAGGTTAAACCTTGATCTAATGAAGATATTATTCAAACTAAACAACGCAAAATCTAATTTATCGTGAGGAAGGTATTTCAGGTAATATCTGAATGAAGTTGATTATTATTTACATAGGCTATCACAGGTATCTATAAAGTGTCAAATTTAAAATTACATAGTTAGGAAGTTTCAATTAACTCGAGTAAGATACGAGTATATGTAATAACCATCCAAAAAAACCGTTATTATTTCTTTAAAACCAATAATTAAATAATACAGCTGCAACAAAACGAGCACTGATATAAATAATAAACAGAGCAGCACAACCCCCTTCCTAATTAAGCCCAGTATCCGGTTTTAACTGGTTCCAACCGGCTCGACGCGACGCCATTTTGTTCTGTGACGTCTGCCGTTCTAGTTTATTTACTACGGCTGCACATTTTTCTCCGGTTGTTGAATATGTAGTTAACTGGATCTTGTTATGTAATGGCAACTCCGGTTTGAAAATATTTGCTTTAGTAATTTTACGTTGACCATTCTGAGAATGCTTTTCAATAAATGTTATTTCGATTCCATAGTATAAGCTCCGCTTAGTTTGGAAGCAGATGGCCGTGTGTAAAGATGTCCTAACTATGTAAAATATCATTGAACATGGATTAACGTGTCTATAATATTGTTAATCGTCAATTAGACAAACTTCTTATATATTTTTAGTTTGTTTATTCTGGGCGGGAATCGAAATGGAATGATAAAGTAACGTGTCTCCAATAACCTGCACTCTTACATATGGATTAGTGTTATACAGGTGTCAAGTAAAATAAAGAAAATCTAAAATCAAAACCCAGTTTCGACCCGTGAAAGGTACTCATCAAAGTCACTTACTTAAGCCACCAGTTCGGAACTCAGCCTTCCTGTATACAACTTTTAAGCTGACCGGAAATACATTAAAAATACGGTACGACACAACTAAAGGTACAAAAAATGTTTTTCAAATTGAATCACACATAATGTATTTAGTAGAATAGCCTGCGAAGTATAAGCAATAAATACAGACAGCCCATTCCGTGTTCACCGAGCGAAGAATAAAATAAAAGTGCCCTCGGATGGCGACATGTTTTATTGAAATTGATGGATCGACCTCTACGTTAGGTACCTATTATTTGTACCGTGTTTTTATTTTACTAAGCATATCGGGATGGGACTGCTACCATTCGACGGGGAATTTTTCGTAGATGGTTATATATAATAAATCCCAAGACGATGCTTCACACATGGTTACCTGATTCCGAGTTAAGCAGAGTGTACTGCTTGTAGTATGGCTACCAGGTTACAGGTTACCAGGATATAGTACTTTTTAAATACATACTTATATAGATATTTACACCCAGACACAGAACATACAGACATGTTCATGCACACAAATGTTTGTCCTGGGTGGGAATTGAACCCGCGAACGGTTTAGCAGTCAAGAGTCGCTAACCACCAAGCCAACTGGCCCGCTGAATATGACATCGATAAACGCGGGTCAAACCGCGGGGGACAGCTAGTTTTAGTTATAAAGAAACTGATCGACGGTGAATTATGGCCTAAAACGGGGGCAAGCGATCATGAGGGTAACATGGAAAGGGGAGGGACATCTGGGGCAGTAACAACACTGAAGATGGACCCAGGCAGTATTGGAGCGATGGTCAACAGGACGGACGACTGCCGGACAAAATACGTAACTATTTAAAACTAAATAAACAACATTACTTAGTACCCTAGTGCTCGAAATTCGACCGTCATTAAATAATTAATTTAAGGTTTAATATGCTTTAAAAGGGTCTCAGTGTTTTCTCTTCTCGTATTAATACTTGATACTATTATTATTCATAATATTTGACATTCTTTCATCCAAAAATTACCACACGGATTCGGGTGAAACTAAGCAATTACATAGTTAATAACCTGGATTAACTTATACGATTCTTTTGACCCGGAAAAGTTACATTCCTCGGGTACGCGGAAGAAATCGCGGAAAACAGCTTCCATAATTTAAAGGTATAATCTTAACAACTCTTTGAAATTGTATATGAGCTAACGTAACATAAGTGTGTTGGAATTAAAACTAAGCTTCCATATTCGCTCATATTACTTGGAAGTTTCCAGATGATTTGCAGGAACTTGGAACCAGTTGGAATTCTTAACTTCCACGTAAGTTCGCATTGAACTCCTTATTTCTCAGTAATGTAAGAAATGGCTGAGCTTTATTTACAAATGTCTGTCATTCTGTCTATCAGTGTTATGGAAAGAAATGGAACCAGAGTCAGTTTGCACAGTAGGGTTCCGGAGATACTAACGATATTCTTTTTAGGGTTATGATCAAGTTTTTACTCCTAGAATTACGTAATTTTTAGATGTTGGTAATACTAAATTTGACTTAGCTAATTTATTATTATAGTGGTATCACCTATTATTGCCATGAATGACCAATTTACATAGTAGCGCACTTGAACTACTGTTTCGATTAGAATAGTAAGAGGGCCGGTGAAATTACAGACCTCACAACTTTACGTCAGGGTCGATAACCCATTGGCGATGCTCCTGGAATTGCAAATGTTCAGGTGCTGACTTGACGGCTTGTTGGCTTGGTGGTTTGAGACCCTAACTCCAACGCCACAGGACAAACATTTGTGTGGTTGTTTGTTCTGTCTCTGAGTGTAATTACCTATAAGTACCTATGTGTTTAGACGAAAATATTATATAGTACATAGTACAAGCATTGCTTACTTGTGGATCAGGTGGTCCGTCTGCCCGTTTATATACCTACTTGACACAAGAGATAGCCCGATAAATAATATATTTAAATAAATAGGGTTCCATTGACGCACCATCACATCAAAACTACTGAACATATCGGGTTGGGACTGGTACCATACTACGCGGAATTTTTCCTAGATGGTTATAAGCTACATATGATACACGTGTCCATGGGCGTTATTCACCGGATACGCCTGGGGGGGGGGGGGGGGGGGGGGGGGGGGTTTGTTTATCATTCGTAAGGGGGAAATGCCTCTACGTGGGCGTTTCCTGTCCTCTATGTGTAAGTTCTATCCCGTAATATATAATGAGCAATTCGTATGATGTATCTTTGTTTAGGTAGGACGTAGTAACACTCTGTCTGTACTTAAAATAGAGTGTTTTGGGAATATCTTTCTATTTATTTTGGGTGGATTTTAAGTACGTATTTAGAAGAACTAAGTACTATTAATTAAATTTTAGGTTCAACGGCTAAACGGATTTTAACTTAACTGAGGAATGACAAACACTATCTTTTTCCTAAAGAAAAACATTTTCGTTTAATATGCGAGTAAAACCGAGGAACGAAAGCTAGTACTTAATATATTTTATTGACCAAACCACACGCTACACAGCTCATAAATATACCTTTTCATTCGTCGGTAAAACAACTTCTATTCAAGTTATTAGGTCAGCGATATAACCCTGTACTTCAGGGGTCGTAAACAAATCCCGCGACCACTCATCAGACTTTTATAGCCAATAACGTATATCCGATAGGTGGCTACAGCCCGGGATCCGATGTCCCCGGGACTCGATAAATCCCGGTATATTGGGTGTGTATCAGTGCGGGTGGGGTCGCTTATGTCATCGCTCCCGAGTATAAGCTTCAGGTAGTCAGGTGGTGCCTTCCGTTTTATACACGAGTGTTATATATCTATAGAGATGAGAGATGTGTCTGTTTATGATTTGAAAATAAATGCAAAGTTGTACGCGGTGTTTGTTGAATTTTTGTTTTTCTGTCTGAAAGTTTCTCTCAAATAGACCTTTCATTTGGCACATTATTTCAACGTTACATTCGTGAAGTCAGTAGCAATTTTCTTCTTAGCTAAAAAATCTATGAAATAGAATATTAAAAAATATATTTATAGAATTTGGTTTTACCAGTTACTTAAGAATGATCAGATTTAAACGCCAGTTCGAATGACTGCTTTTTCTGAGAAGTGCCAGCAAACAATTACTCCTTTTAAAACAAGATTTTGTACATTAAGATGTGTCCTGCTGGAGCGAGCGCTACACCCAAGCATTATCATCATTAAAATAATCGTTTGTTGTAGAAAGCCTTCTGTATTAAAAGTCTTAATTCATTCCTTAATATTTTGTGAAGGCAAATTTAATTGATGATGCGAAAGTTATCTGTTTCATTTTTATCATGTTTTCTTAGCCATAATACACTTGCTACCCCTCCTGATAATAGTGATAAGATGTTGCTAGTGGGTCCGACAGTGAATACAAGGTAGTTATAGACAATCGGCACACATTTTACGTGTTCTCTAACACTTTAGTACCTAATAATAGAACTAACGATCAACAGAAAGCTATTACTTTAATGTGCATCTGAGATTTAATATCAATAAAGGCAGGTTATTATAGACTGGAATATACCGTGAAAGTGATAAAGCAAGGTAATTTTAGAAGGATTTATGTTTTTTAAAATACTAACTGCCCCCGCGGTTTCACTCGCTTTATCGATATCATATAACCATCTAGAAAAAAATCGAGTCGAATAGTAATCAGTAAAATATGTTCAGTAGTTTTGAGGTGATGGTGAGTCAAAGGAACCCTTTTCTTAGTATACTAAAGATAATGATCAGATTTATAAAACGATATAGAAGTATAACTATTAAATAATAAATATGAGTCTCTTAATGAATCAATACTCTGGGATATTCTTCGTACACTATATCTAATCCCAAATTAAACAAAGCTTGTACTCTATAAAGTTTCGCTATGTTCATCTTTTATGATCTAGAAACTGTTATTACCAAAAGGATGTAATTTGACAATTAAAAAGCATGCTGACAAAATTATGAAATGAAATCATTAAAAAGAATCTTTAGAATTTCTCCCCTTTACAATGCAGGGGTTTTTTTTTACTCGCCTATTGTATTATTGGGGTGTCGATGGATAGGTTTTTCAAAAGTATAAGGGATATGTAAACAAGTATTTTGTTTCTGGAATCCGTTTGCGAAGTAAAGATAGCTTTAAATTCATTATTGTTACCAGTCAAGCCTTTACAAACTTGCCAACGAACCAAAGACTCTCGAACTTGAACGAACGACTATTGCTCGAACGTCACGACTTTTGACAAATAAAACGATTAATTGTACTAACTTATTTAAAAAACCATTAAACGACAAAGGAGGTCAGCTATTTCAATTATCTTCCATAATAAAACTCCAAACGTCCACAATCGCGACATATTGGTGCCACAAACTATGTACAACAAAAGCTTCGATACCAACTTGAAATTCCTTTAAGCAGTTTGTTTCCGAGCTATTAGCCCGGGAACTCTTGCCCGGGACCCGGACATCGACTGCCCGGTGACGTCACAACCGGGTACACCGGTATAAAGGTAAGAGTGTACTAGTGAGTATGCGGGGCAAATACGCGCTTGTTATTTACGTACAGAGTAAACATAATTCACTAGGATGTTTCGGTTTGGGCCACTTGGGGCTAGATGGTTAGTGACCCACTGACTGCCACGACACAGATCGTGGGTTCGAATCCCATTCAGAACAGAAATTCGTATGTAGGAAAAAAACGTAATAGTTATCTGGTATAAAAAAATATTATTTTTTTTTAGGAATGCCAACATATTAATTTATTTACTGAAGAAATTCAAGTCTAGTCAAGAGTAGAATAGCATTTTCAATAGTTGCTATAGCTAATTCCTTATCAAATTGGGTCAGTTCGTGAAGCAGTATGACACGCTATAGGTTGTAGGTTCAATTCGTTAAATCAAAAAATCCTACTAATATTATAAATGCTTGTTACTCTTTCACGCAAAAACGACTTAACGGATTTGGATGAAACTTGGCACATATATAGAAAATCCCCTGGAATAACATACAGGATACTTACTGTGCCGGTAAAATGTTACATCCCTTGGGAACGCGGGTGAAACCGCGGGGGACAGCTAGTAGTGTAAATAGTACAAGCTCTGCTCAGTTTGGTATCTATGGGAAGAAATATCCCAGGATATTTTTTATAGGTACTTGGTAGGGAGTTTGGTAGATTTCACGGCCTGTCTGACGCCCTCCCTCCTTGGTAATGCATTTGTTGACCACTCGGTGCAATGTGTAAGTGCACGTGGTCATCGGTATACTCTTTAGTCGCCTCTTATGATACTTAGAGATAGTATCATCACAGAAGTTGAATTTAGATTTCATTTAGATTTATTTTCCAATTCCAGCTAATGGAACACCACCTTTATTCTCTATGGTAATAGAATATAATTTTGAACAGAATTATTTGAATTGAATAGGGTTTCGTGTGTTTAAAGGATACGCTTTGAGATGGGATGTAAAATGGAATCTATTTTGCGGAAACACATTTGTGTGTTAGCCCTGGGGACAAGCGGAGCGAGGGTATATATCTCTATGTTTATTTGCATGTATGTGTGGTGTGTGTATAATTGTATGTGCTATGTTTTTTAAAGTTTTTATCTGTAGTTCAAAATGGTATTAGGCAAAGTGTCATTAGAATCACGCATGAAAATGGGACATTTAAAATCGTACTAATATTATAAATGCGAATGTTTGTTACTCTTTCACGCAAAAACTACCGAACAGGTTTGGATGCAACTTGGCACATAGGAACGTACTTACGAAGGTAGAGGTCATATGCCTATTTTCACAAAACATTAACATCTATAAACTATCATTCTATAAACAAAAGTTAGTAAAATTGCGCATTAATGTTGTCGAAACTTAATGGTCCTAGTGTTATAGAAAAATGAACCTAATGTCGTAGTGATAAGGTTCATCAGCTTCATCATACAATTAACCATTGGTTAAATAGATAAACCTTATATCGAGAGCAATATAGATGATTTTTCAATGAAATACTTAACTGTACAAACAGATCTTTCATATCATGACAACTTCTAACACGTAAATTGTAACTCTGCGAAGGCGGGATTCGAACCAAGTCCTGCAGTCTCCAACGGAGCTGTCTATGCTCTTCGCTGTGAAATATGATGTTATTACAACCATAAGTCCATTCCAAAATGGCTTATTTTTACAGACAAAGGAACGTTTTTTCATGAATTCATAAAAACACATTATCAAAAGTCCGTCTTCCGTAATTTTATATTTTTGTGTGTTCCACTCGGAGCGCGCTTTTGTAGGAAATCTTCCGTGTAATAAATTTTCACGAGTTTTCATGAATAATGGAATGGTAGGGTGACCACGACTACGGGTGAAATAGGGACTCGAAATTAAGCATTTCCCGTCACCCCTTTTTTGCGTTACTTCCATAATCTATCATGTTAAATTCTCTTTAATTAAACCTTTTTAATGTGAAATGTGTGAATAATAAATTGTTAACATTTATCAAGTAATTTGTGTGTTTTGATATTCTAATCGAGTTTAATAAAAAAATTCGCGAATTTTATTACATGTATTATAACTCATGGTTACTATAGTTTATCAGTAATATTTAAATTTTACGTTTCAAAAACAAAACTACCGTTTCCACCACGTTCCAGGGGATCTCATTATTCCCTGGGATATAAAGTATCCTATATGTAAATCCAAAACTATCTACATATATGGCACATTTAATTCAAGCTAATATTGAAATATCCATCTGAACGTATGTAATATAAGTTTTTATACCACGCTAGCTGTCCCCCGCGGTTTTACCCGCGTTCCCGAGGGATATCACATTTTCCCGGGATAAAAAGTATCCTATATGTTATTCCAGGATATGATCTATCTATGTGCCAAGTTTCATCCATATCCGTTTAGTAGTTTTTGCGTGAATGAGTAACAAACATACTTACATACAAATCTTTCCTCTTTATAATATTAGTATAGATGGGACGACAAACAAGCACGCGGTCCACCTAATGGTACGTGGTCACCGCCGCCTATGGACATTTGCAACACTAGGGGCATCGCCAATGCGTTGTCGACCCTGAGACGTGAAGTTGTTAAGCCTCATGTACCTGTCATTTCACCAGCCCTCTTACCATTCTAACCGAATCACAGTAATACGAGTGCACTACTGCTTCACGGCGGAAATGGTGGTAGTACTTCCCCGGACGAACTCTGCACTAAGAGTTGTACTACTCAAAAGTCCTGCGATAGAAAGTAACCTATTTGTAAAGCCAAGTTATACGAGTAAACCATCTATGTGGTATCTGCCATCCCTATCCATCGAGCAGTTTTTGCGTGAATGAGAATAAATCCATCCTCACAAACTTTCACATTTATAATATTAGTAGGATGAAAGTTATAGACACAATACTGTTGACAACTGCCCACAAAAGACTAAAATTATTTGTATAAAACGAATTAAGCGCTAAGTTAAGAAAACACAAAAGGGACGGCGCACCGAGTGTCGGTCTGTCTATTTCTCTCTTAATATTATATCTCGAATCAAAATGGCTTCCTTTAAACATTGATTTGAAGTTAGTTCAGGCGGTTAGGGAGCTTAGACGAAGCAACATTTAATATTATTGGGACAGTATTTTTAGAAGAAAACATAATTCAATAATTAATTTATTGTAAGTATATATTTCATTAGTATATTAATATTTATTAGTTTATAAAAATATTCATGATTATATATGTAAGTATTTAATATGCAACGCCAGCTATATTGTTTGTTTCCTATTACCCTAGGTTGCCTGGAAGAAATTGCTTCAGCAATAAGACCGCCTAAATTGTTTGCATTGATAATGTCTCATAGACATAGACCTCACCTATGGCACGCCACTGAGCTCGATCCTAAGCTCTTTGTTTCCAACCGCTGCCAGCCAGCTTGCGTATATCATCGCTCCATCTAGCTGGAGGGCGCCCTACACTACGTTTACCGAGCCGTGGTCTCCACTCTAGAACGCGTCAACCCCAACGGTTAGCGGTTCCACTGCCATTTGCCACTTGTTACTTTAAAAATGATCCTGTCATGATAATGTTAGTGGTATAATAATATAAATGGGAAAGTGAGTTTGATTGTTCATTTGTTGATATGTTACGCTTTCACGGCTGTTTAATTGATCTTGCTGAAATATGGCACGCACGTAGCCAATGATATGAACAAACTTTGAATTAATTTTAACCAAAGTAAAACCACGGGGCAAAAGCCAGTCATTTAATAAATAAAATAATATTCGGTGGCACTAAACACTCCTATGCTTGTTATATATTAGCTGTCCCCCGCGGTTTCACGTGCGTTTGCGAGAGATGTAACATTTTTCCAGCTAAAAAAGTATCCTATGTTACTCCTAATACCTCCAAGAATATGTATACAAAGTTTCATGATTGTTTAAGTAGTTTTCGCGTGAAAGCGTAACAAACAAACTTACATTCACATTAATAATATTAGTAGGGATTATTATAGCTTATTACAAATGGATTTGCATATCTGTTTAAGATTAATTAGTTTCGAGCCGGTTTGACCGATCCCCATCAAAGTATAGTCAGTAAGTAGTAGAAAGTATATTAATGTGAGTAAAGTACATACATATATAATAGGTTGGGGAAAAAGTTTCTTCGCATTTTTTAAAGAAATTCAAAACATTTTTTAATATTTACATTTAAACTTTCAATGATACCAAAACCAGCCAGATACAAATAGTACAGCCAGAGAGATTTTATTACAAGTTCATACATACTATAATGCGAAAAGACTTTTTCCACAACCTAATATGTATGTGTTGGAGAATAATGTTGAAATAATGATATTTTACTGCAAACTACAATAAGAAAAGTACTCAAGTTCTTAAAGAACCTACTCGTTTACTCTGTCAAGCAAATAGGTAATATCTATATTAGATTACAAAAGGACCTCGGAGACCCGCCAATTTGTATATGACGGCCATTTTGTTTGTCGTTTTCTCAAAATATTGTCAAACAAATGGTACAATTAAATCCAGTGGAAGTGTGCGGAGTCCTAAACTAACAAGCCGGAGCCTCACTTAAATTAAGTGATTAAGATATGTACCACATTTTTGTGACCACTTTTAGGGTGAATTTTAGTAACATTGCGTAAATTTTAAACAGTATAATTGTGTATAAAATTACATCAACTGACCCGTCATATACCAATAATAGATCTCACAATCGATTTACGACCTTAATGTACTAACTTTATCACTCAACTTCCATAACTTACCAACCCTGCCATTTCCCTCACCATTAGCTCCAAGTTACCAAGTGATATTGCTTGATAAAACAACAAACACACATTAACGAGAAAATCCGCGTGTAATTACTAGCGTCGTGAAGTTCAAATTGCATCTGTAGAGTACAGACGCACGTAATAATTGCTCGCCGGGGTGTATCGGACAACTTGGTAATAGATATCGATAAACAGCCAGACGGTCGACCTGATGGTATGTGATCACCGCCGCCTATAGACGTTTGTAACACCAGGGACATCGCCTATGCGTTGTCGACCCTGAGACGTGAAGTTGTTAAGTCTCATGTGCCTGTAATGTCACCGGCCTTACCTTTCTAACCGAAACACTACTGCTTAGCGGCGGAAATGGGTAAGGTAGTACTTCCCCGGAAGAACGCTGCACTAAGAGCTCTACTACTCTAATATAAAAAATCTAAGAAATCTACACTATTGCCGTTATTTTATAATATTATGCCGGGATGTTTTAGAACACTCAAGAACGCAAGTGAAACCGCGTAAGGTAGCTAGTAGTGTCATAATATATGTGGTTAGATGCACTGACTTCAACTCTCACGCTCTTTCCTTCATCAAAGCATCTATAATTGCCAATTTATCATCGCTTTTACTTATTTCAATAGAAGCCTAATTCAAAGGTCAAATCTGCTAAATCATTTTGGGACCGTGTAGCGGTCAGTCACCTCCATCCCCCCGTGGGGGAGGCTGTAGCCCCAGCAGGAGCCGTATATGGAGGTTTAATAATGACACAATTTTGGTATAAATTTTCATCCCAGTGCGGTTAAAACGAGGATTTGCGGATATGCAAGTGTTTCGGATATCGATAACTTAATTAATTATTTTGGTGATAAATCGTAATATATGAGTGTTGTGATAATCACGTATGAGTAATTAATTAAGCGCGGGGCTGGTGAGCCGCTTAGAGCGTGTACAGGAGGCTTACATTAATTACCTGGCGTTATGTAACACGCTGTATATAGTATACTGTTGGTTATTAGCTTATGTTTATGGTGTGTTTGTTGGTGTATTTTCTCTTATAATTCTTACTATCTTGGCGTGTCTTTTAAATACATACTTATGTAGATATTTACAAAGAGACATGTTCATACACACAATATTTTGTCCTAACTGGGGATCGAACCCACAAACAGTGTATTAGTCAGACCACTCAAAATGTAAGGCCATTTATTCAGTTTAGTGCTCTAGAAAGGTAATGATGAAGATCAAAAATACTTAGTTACCACCGCCTTGGAACTCGGCTTTCAACCGGCATGAAACTCAGTAGGGAAACAATTTCCTGTGATATAGAGTACCTTATGTCCTAGGTTAGGTCTTAGATTATAATCTATCTATGTGCCAAGTCTCATCTAATTCCTTAAGGAGTTTTTGCGTGAAAGCGTGAAAATGTATCAAACTTCTATACATCCAACGTCACAAATTTCTTAATTTCTTAAGTTATTTATTTATAATCCATGCATTCAACAATAGAAAAATTTAATGTAATCTATATATTAAGGAATCAAGATCCTCAGTTCAAATCAACGAGCTGAGCAAGCGCGGAAAGATGTTAATTTATAAAAACACATTACAATTAATCTTATAGTAATTTATCATAGAATCTTCAAAGAGTACGGACTAAGAAACGTCCGTAGAAAATGTAAAAAGAAATAATAAAAAAAAAACCTCGCAAACTTTCGCATTTATAATATTAGTAGGATAATCTGCCAAGTTTGGCGAAATTGTTTCAAATAAACATCAAAGATATCAATGTGATCATTAAACATACTTAAGCACATATTGATAATAAAATAACAGTCCTTTCAATGTGAAAATTTAAACAATTGTATGTATATATAATATATAATAGATAGCATTCCTTCTTTCTTAAGAACGCGAACAAACCGCGGTGTAAAGGCTAGTTAAATACCTAAATATTGCAAGTCAAATAACACTAGTCTCTGCTATAATAAATCAACGCATCACGCGCTTCACTGGGCGGACGAGTCAAAATGGCCCGCGCCGCGCCGCGCCGGTAAAAATAATACATCTAAACATCTGTCAGAACCCAACCTCAAATGAAATATGTGTACTCTCTATTCATATTAAACGTTACTTCATGATTTATTTACTCACGTCCCGCGGATTCACCCGTCTAATGTAATGCGGGATTATAACATAGCCGTATATATATGTCAGTCGGCAATAGTGAAGCTTTCTATCACTGAAATATTTTGTTTTGATAGATGCTGTGGTTTCCGATATTACTCTCCACATACACACAGACTCTCTCTTTATTATATTAGTAAAGATTCTAATATAAACAAAGATGCCATTAAATTTGCGTGCGTATGAGAAATTAATCAAACACTGACTGCGCTGATCAAATAGATGAAATTAGAAATATTATAGTTCTATGTGCAGAGATCGTCCGGGGAAGAAGTATCACCGTGAAGCAGTAGTGCACTTGTAATACTGCGTTTTGTTTAGAAAGGTAAGCCCGGTGAAATTATAGTCACATGAGAATTAACAACTTCACGTCTCAGGGTTGACAACGTATTGACAATGCTCCTGGTGTTTCAAATGTGTATAGGCGGCGGTGACCACTTACCATCAGGTGGATCGTCTGTGTGTCTGATGATTTGACAAACAAGCGTACCAGAATTGATTATTGTTATTATTTATTCTGTTTTAATAATTATAAATGAATGAATTAATCTATCAAACCTCAAAATAATCTTGTCAAGAAAATTAAACGAAGACGCAAAATCATTTCGCTAGTTCCCACCAAAAGGCATAATTTAATTTAATATTTAAGCAGTAATTCTAATTCCCTTTGGCTGTTGATGAAATAACGTTTTGAAGAACGTAATTTGACGTTTCCTCATGAAAAGATAGCGCAGTAGGCAGATAATGGCGTGTGATTGATGACGCGTCGCGGGAATTGTGATCAATTATATACTTTTTGTAGCTTTGCAGATTGATGAAGGCGAAGGAATAACATCTATTGTTATTCTTTCGCATACTTTTATTTTAAAAGTTAAGTATGAATAAAAAATTTGAAGCGTACGTCGAATAGGCCACAACCAGACTGTCCACCTGATCACATTATGGACACATTTGGTCACATTATGGACACATGTGGTCACATTATGGACATTTGCAACACCAGGCGAGTTTAGGGTTGCTATTTTATGTCATCAGATATCGTATCATTATCATCAGCCTATCTCTATTCACTATACATATCCTAGTTATAAATATACTAACACTTATTTAGATATTTACATACAAAAAATTTAAAAAAATCTAAAATTTCTTTATTTCATCACGAGATCAGTAATTACATGTGTTGGGACTCCCCTTTAAAATTTTTGAAAAGCCATACAGTCAAAATACAAGCAAGCCATGCATACAGTGGAGGCGATCTCTAGGCCTATGTAAAGATCTAGGGATCTCCAGTCGAGATATACTGTAACACTGTACCTTCGACTCCTTAGTGTTTACTCGCTCCAGCAGGACACATCTTTATGTACAAAATCTTATTTTGAAAAGAGTAATTGCTGAGTTTCTTAACGGCTCTTCTCAGTAAAACCAACCTTCCGAACCGGTGTTAGAGTCTGACCATTCATAAGTGCCTGAGAAGGCCTATTTGAATAAATATTTCATTTCATTTCATTACATTTGCGACAAAGTCAGCCATTTTTATTTTACCCGCCATTTTGTAAAGCGGCTCACGTCTCAGCAACTCTATATAAACACAAGCCAAATATTCAATGGATTTATTCTATTCTTTATTGTGTTTTATAACTCACAATTTTTCTCATAAACCTCCCGTCGTTTGAAGAGTATTCATGAACAATTCTGTTTAGAAAATGAGCGCCGATAAATATTATATCGAAGGGCGGGACGAAATTACTTAAAAACTCGATGGAGAATTGTTTATTTATTCTCAACGTTTTCACAGGAATGTTGTTCTAATGGAAAATATAGTAATGAGTTGTGCATTATTCATTTCTGGTACGGAAACGGTCAAGTGTAGTCCGCCGCGTGAATTTATTAAGCGTTCTGTTGGGAATTTGTAATAATAAGGTTTTGAATACAACAATATTTACGTAGATACTTTTCTAGCTATATACAGGCGTGAGCGTAAATATGTAATCTCGGAGAAAAAAACAATAGCATCTGATTTCATAATTCATTTATTTATTTATCTTCTTTCATTTGGAGACGACTCAACTGTAACAGCAAACATATAAAGGGTGTCAGATATTATTTCCGAACTGTACATGGTTATATAAGAATGCTCTTGACTCGTGCTCCTTTTCACGACAAAAGGGCCAAAAACTTTACAGAACACATAGAAAAGCAATGTCAGTTAACTCTAAAAAGTTTACAATACTGTAAAACTGGAAAAAAACATAAACATTTTTTTGTTTTCAATGTTTAAAAAACATTTATCAAATACTTTGTTTCTTTTCAAACTTCCATTTTCTTTGAGAGAACGTTTTGTAGACGCGCTAAGTTGTCGTACACTACATACGCTAAATGAAAGTGCGGTGCGCTTTGAGGACGGCAGACGCGTATTGTTTGTATGGAAACTGTCGCACTGTGATGCGTAGAACGTAGGTTTTTGTCTGAAGATTTCATTTGAGAAGTGTTTCTGTGTTTGTTTGAAGGATGGCACATCGTCGATAAATTAAATAGAATTTATAGGATCATCTTTTTTCGAGAAATACCTATATAGATAATCTTAAATTTTCATCCAAATCGATAGAGCTGTTTCCGAGATAATAATATTTGATGAATTCTTCCTGTAGTTTTTTAATATGGTACAAACAAAATATTTTGTAGCTACTGAATAATATAATACTATGTACCCTATGTACTATGTATATATTATTATTATTTTATACTAAGTACTGTGGTTGCAAACAAGCTCACGGCCCGCTTGATGGTAAACGCTCACCGCAGCCTATTGACGCTTGCAACACCGCGGGTGTTGCAGACCCTACGGCTACCCTTCTTGAGTGGAATATACGAGTATATTAGAATAGATAAAATTGTGACTTATATACCCATAATAAATCGAAGGATCTAATTTCAGCACAACCCATCCCCCCGCCAGTAAAACCTTTACTGCGCATCGTGAAAGTTACAAAATTTACTGGTACCTACCCAATCTGTTTTCTTCAACTTTTGAAAACTCAATTTGTGACTTAACGAAATCAACCTTAACCCAATCACTTAAGAGTCGTACCGAAATCCAATTAGAATCCTTGAGGGCCGCGTCAGAATCACCGACATCAATGAATTATTCACAATCCCACCCGAGGCAATAATTACAAGGCCATTCTAAATCATAGTATTGTTCGAAAAACATCGAATAATTTCATTGAAATGTCGATTACTTTCGACGACATGGACATTTTTATTGCTGCTCTGATCAAAGCTATATATAAATCTAGACAGAAGATCGGAGCCTCATATGAAAATGTAGATTTTTTATTGAATTAAGATATTAAGTATTAGTAATAGTTTCAGAACTAAAAGCAAGAGAATACAGTTCTGAATGGAACTTTATAAAGTAATAAAATAAAAATGAAATCTGAATCGAAACTTCCTACTTTGCTGGATAAATAATAATAATTATATATCCTGGGACATACACACGGCTATCTGATCCCAAACGAAGCAGAGCATGTACTATGGAAACCAGATAACTGATATACTATACTTATATACCTAAATATTTTTTCCTATGTACATAATTCTAAAGATATTTACAGCCAGGGTCAGAACAAACGTACATACAGCTTACAGGGTATCTGACCACGCGTGCAACTAGCCAGCCATATGTTGTATATTATAGAAAAATGTTAAAAATGCCTCTTTTTGTATAAGTGTTGCCTAATCTTTCTATCTAGTACATCTCTGATTGGAATCTCGCTCCGAAGTATTGTTTAGGTATTCATTAAAATACAAAGAATGGACATCATTAAAATGTACTCTGTTGAGTTTCAGGTTCCGTTACGTCTAACGGCAGATTGTTTTTCCTCTTATTAAAAGAGAACCTGTATTTTTGTAAAGGGAATAGGTAGGCTAAATGTTTAAAAAGACTGATTTAAATCCAGAAAAAAGAACAAGAATATTTATAGAAAAATCGGGATTTCTTTTTAATATCAATTAGTATCAATTTTTAGAGCAGTCTCGATCAAATCAAATCCGCTACTAAAATGTAAATCATCCAAACATTACCAAAAACTAACAACGATTCTCTATTTTAAGAAACCTGGACTATCATCAGGCGCTACTAAGTCCTGTTCGACATAGACATTCATCATTGTTCGCATTATGTTGACAAACAGGCAGTTGGTCCACCTGATGGTAAGTAGTCACCGCCGCATATTGACATTTGCAACACCAGAGGCAACACCAATGCGATGTCGACCCTACGACGTGAGCTAAGTCTCATGTGCCTGGAATTTCATCGACCTTACCTTTCTTATCCCAACACAGTAATACAAGTGCACTATTGCTTCTGGCTTCACGGTGGAAATTGGTATGGTGGTACTACTGATTGATTGGGACATTAATCTGAATTCCAGAAGACTCAACGGACATTCGATATTATACCACATTGCAATATTATTAGCAGAGGTATTTGGCAAGCAATTAATAAAGGTAAACGCCATTACGGCGGTGTTCGATCAAACGGATCAATGCAAACCGACTCTAATGAGAACCTATTTGTATTGCAGCCGACGCGACGCGTGAACTGTCCTATGTTAGAATTAATTTGTTTTCAAATTCACATTAATTTCGGTCTATTATACATTGAAAAGGGAATTTGTGATGAATATAAAATTGCGTTTCCTGATAAAGTTGTGATCAAATAGTACGCAGCGTTTCTATTTCGAACCCACGCTCTACCTTTGAATAAAGTCATCAAAAAGAAACCTTTCATTACAGCCAATAATCTATATTTATACAAAACCAAAATAGGGTTCCTTTGACGCACCATCACCTCAAAACTACTGAACATATCGGGATGGGACTGCTACCATTCGACGCGGAATTTTTCTAAGATAGTTATAGGCTATACATGATAGCTAAAACGTGGGTGAAGCCGCGGGGGACAGCTAGTATCTATATATTTCCTATAGCTTTGGATCCGGAAGAAGCCACTAGAAACATTAAAGCAGTTAAAGGCAAGTATAAAATACTGTACTGTTCGGGATATTCGCTCAAATGGTAGCTTTTATGGGTTAATGACCTTGCCGAATTGATGGCGGGGGTGTGTTACCGCCTTAGGGAGGTTGCGTGATGGGGCGGTCTCGGTGGAATTGTTATCGATGTTTTAAACTTATTGTTCAATGTATTTTAAATATAATTAGATTTTTAGAATTAGAATTTAAGTATAATTCGATTAAATATAAATTGGATTGAACTCTAAGAATAATCGTTATTACAAATCCAAGATTTGAGTATGTCCACTGTTATTAAATTTTTATTTCCATGAGTGGATTTTTTCAGAAAAATCACTTAATGTAATGATACAAGATACATAATGTAATGTTATTGTTTTTAGTTACTAGGTTAAAGACACATGCATTTACTAATTATATATTAAATGTTTGTTCTTTTTAACTTATGACGTTTTTATGACACTTCTTAGTCTCACAAACATTCAAAGCTTCATGAAAAAATCCAATTCGATAGACGAAACTACAAAAGCGATATTCGTGATAATCACCTCGGCTATCGACACAACCCGCCCTTCCTTAAAACAATAACCCCTTCTTTATCCGTGTAGAATCAGAGCCACCTTCGATTGGTTGCACCAAACAGGGTGACACTTTTCTTGTGACAACGAAAAATACAGACAATTGTGGACTAAATAAGAAGTAAACTTTAAAAGAATAGTAATAATAGTAGTGTATCAATAAAAAGTAACAAAGCAATGTTTTTTTCATGGGGTCAAGTTGCCCTACGTTTTTTCAAATCACTACATAGTATAAAACAAAGTCACTTTCTCTGCCTTATATCCCTATGTATGCTAAAATCTTTAAAACTACGCAACGGATTTTGATGCGGTTTTTTTAATAGATAGAGTGATTGAAAAGGAAGGTTTTTATGTATAATACATGTGACATCCCACGGGAATGCGGCTAAAACCGCGGGGGACAGCTAGTATATACATATTTTATTCCACATAGACCGACAAACAAGCCAACAGTCTATCTGATGGTAAGTGGTCACCGCCTATGGACATTTGGAACACCAGGGGCATCGCCAATGCGTTGCCGACCCTGAGACGTGAAGTTGTTAAGTCTCATGTGCCTGTAATTTCACCGGCTCCTTCACCTTCCTAACCGAAACACAGTAATACACGTGCACTACTGCTTCACGGTGGAAATGGGTAAGGTGGTAGTACTTCCCCGGACGAACTCTGCGCTAAGAGGTCTACTACTCTAATATCAATTGATATTATTTATTTTTAAAAGTAACATTAAAATACAGTCATACATCTGCCAAACTGCATTGCACTTAGTCTACAGTTAGTTTACACAAGTTATTTGCAGCTAGTTTTGTTCCACATACTGGCCAGGAAATATTTCACCCTATACATAGAAGCGGGTGAAAGTGGACACTCCATTACTACGAAAGGAATGGGAAAAATATATCGCCGAAGCGGAAATGAGGGGAAATGTCGGAATTGTTCGTTTGTGCCCCGCTGGAAGGGTCTAGTTTGATTTAAAATTCATGTAAGAATATACCTATGTAGTGTAGGTATTCATATCATTATAAATGGTCCCATAATAAATATCCCGGGACATTCACACGGTCAGCAACAAACTAAGTAGAGCTTGTAAACTATGGAAACCAGTTTCTTAATATTTACAAAGATACTAGTGTCCCCTGCGGTTTTGCCCGCGTTGTTATGCGATGTGACATTTTCTCGGGGTAAAAAGTCTATATGTTAGTCCAGGGCATGCTGTATCTTGTGGCAAGTTTCGTCCCAATCTGTTAAGTAGTTTTTGCGTGAAAGAGTAACAAATATTCGTACATCTATGCTTACAAACATTCACATATTTTTTTTTTTTTTTTATAACATTGTATTAGTACGATTCTATTGGATTTATACCCAGACACAGAACCATGTACATACATGTTCATACACACAATTGTTTGTCATGGATAGGAATCGTTAAATATTTTTTTTTTGGAATATTTCACACTGCTTCTTATAAATTAACATCTCATGAAAATGTTTTTATTCTCCTATAAAATTGTGAAATAAGGTTTCCATAAAAGCTATTTAAGCCTCAAGAACGCTTTGCCTATCTATATTTTAATCTAGACTAGACATTGACGGAGATGGGAATTAACTAGGTTCCCCACTAACTACTAACTGAAGTCTCGTTGACATCCTATTAAAAACTTAATTAAATCTTGACATTGCAATTATTCATTACTTGTGATACAGTTGAATTTCTTGACTTCCATAAATCCTTAACTGAAAACCTTTGACCTCGCAAAAAGCATGATATAATCTTCTATATTACATACTAGCTGTCTCCCGCGGTTTCACCCGCATTCCCGTGGGATGTCACATGTATTATACATAAAAACCTTCCTCTTCAATCACTTCAAAACCGCATCAAAATCCGTTGCGTAGTTTTAAAGATTTAAGCATACATAGGGATATAGGGACATAGGGACAGAGAAAGCGACTTTGTTTTATACTATGTAGGGATATATAAAGGAAATAGGGTTCCATTGACGCACCATCACCTCAAAATTACTGAACATATCGGTATGGGACTGCTATCTGGACGCGTAATATTTCGTTGGTAGGCTATATTTAATATCGATAGACGCGGGTGAAACCACGGGGCACAGCTAGTTAGTTCTTTCTATATAAAAAGGCATAAACAAAATAGTTTACCATTTTCTTTTGTTTAGTAGCTATAGACGAACATGCGTGTAATAAATGACGAACAGTTTTTTCACATGCATATTATGTTTTATGATTTTTGTCGAATTTAAACCACTAGTGGTAGCACTAGTATTTTTAAAGGATTAGCTTTTTTAAGTTATATGTCAAATATATATACGATCTGACTATCAAGCATCAACCCAACAAGCCGATTGAACCGGCTTTAAAAAAATTGGGATTAAAATCGTTTAAGCCGGTGTGGAATTACTACGCCACTCGCTCTATCGCCCTCTTTTTGCTTCGGGGTTATTAAATACCGCTCACCTATCAAATGGGATGATAATTTTTACAAAAACATAATTACTTAATTGAACGTTTTTGGTATCACATCACATATCGATGTAGATTTTTTTATGAGATTTTTTTTGTTTAATTATTTGGAAAGCTTTAAACGGTTGTCTTCGTTTCTTTTGTTGCTCTTAGCGACCTGCCCTGGCTTCGCCTGAGTGGGATAATGTAAATATATTTAGCACACACTTTTCGGAAAATATTATTTAAATCATGGTAAAAACCTCATCAAAGCATTGCGTATAGACTGCTTCACTAATCACATCAACTATTACTTTCAGAAGTTTAATCTAAAAAAAAAATAGAGACTACTTCCCAATTACCCATTAACAACATGAAGATTAACAAGCGCAATTATAGATAGAGAGGCTAATCTACACGAGGGAGACGGCAACAATCGTTGTTTATGTCTGTGCAAATCTTTGGGGTCACAGCCCATCACGTTAGGTATTGTCGAACTAGAGAAGCGAAGCGGTGTAGTATACATGGTGAACACTCTAGCGACAAATTATGGGGTAGAAATCGATGTTCCTTTGAGAAAAGGAAGGTTGCCAAGGTAAACGAGCAGACGGTCCACCTGTAACTGGCAACACTAGGGGCATCGCCAATGCGTTGTCGACCCTGAGACGTGACGATGTTAAATCTCATGTGCTTGTAATTTGCGGCACATCCGATATTACCGCCGCCCATGGACACCCGCAACACCAGAGGATCGGTCCGGAAATACCGCAGGCGACAGCTCATTCCACAGTTTTATTTAGTCAGTCAAATGGATGTTAAAAATACCATAACTATGGTGGAGCGAGGTATAAGACTCCTCCATTGAAAAGGGAAGATCTTCCGCCAGGCTAGGTGATCATGCCTGGGGACCGCGGTCCGACTATTGATGTTGGAAACTTGTATATATGTCAAATCCTGAGAGAATCTTGATAGTGCGATGTAGGATTCTCGCGTGTTTCTACTCGTTCATAGATGTCGCCACACATTACTGTAGTGCGGGCGGTGAAGGATTTGTGGGCGTGTACATAGATGTCGCCACAATACTAAGTGTAAAAGCCAAAACTATAGTATATTCTTGTGTAAAGATAATTTAAAACAGTAATAGATTACTGTAAAAACGATTAATGAACATTTTAAACATTGCAGTTTTGAAAGCGTCTTATACAGTAAAAAGAATAAGAGTAAAGAAGGCAAAAGAAATTGGATTAATTACCAATTTTTTTTGATAAATATAAATGCTATCATAGTTATGAGTTAAAATAACATATTAGAAAAGCACCCATGGCTAATAACAAAACGTATTCACATCTGCAATATTTGCTACCAAAAGGTAATTCATGAGATGAGTGCGACGCAGCTATTTATAGGAAGAGAAGATCAGCTCAAACGTGCCCACATTGATTACCTGCCGAGCGACCGCGCCACGCCGCGTCGCGCCGTACCTCGCCCGGGTACACCCGGCTCGACGGATTAGTTAGAAGCACTACAAGGATATCCAATGACTGAGATTAGACAACTTAAATATATTGAGATGTTGTTGTTGAGCTTTCAGAGAGCAGCATAGTTTTTAGTACCCCCTTGTTTACTACACTTATGAGCTGTTTATGTCAAGTAGGCCGATGAACTAGCAGATGATCCTGATGGTAAGTGGTCACCGCTACCAAAGGGCTTTTGCAACACGAGGAACATCGTCAATGCGTTATCGACCCTGTGGCGTGAACTTGCTAAGTCTCATGCGAACTCTGAACCAAGTCGTCAGAGAACGAGTGATTATGCTAAAAAGAATTGATACCTTCCAGTCTAAGAGTTAAAGTTCAAAGTAGCTGTAACAACTCAGCATTTGCTTGGCGATAGATTCTTCGCATTTAGTAAATAGCAAAATAATTTTGTTACTAACAAAATAATGCAAGCTGTACACGGTCGCGGCAGCAGCAAAACGACGACGGCAAGCATAGAATAAATTACATTTTTGAAACTCTAAATAACTGTTTGACATGCGAATTGTTACTTCTGTGCTGTTATTTTATGCACAGAAAAATGGCAAAAAAAAATGCCGAGTAAAATCTGGAACATGTTGTTTTTACTGGCTGTACCCCGCGGTTTCAAGAAGAATGTTAAATTTTCGCTGAATAAAAAGTATTCTAAGTTACTCCTTATAACATTAGCTATCTGCCAGTGAATATCCTGATAGTCGGGACGGTAGTTCGTTTTAAATTATACTAGATTACTCAACTATGAAACTAATCGCTATTTGTTTGTCTAATATTCATGCTATGTTTAGTATGCCAAAGACTATAACTAAAATGGAATATGAAAATTTTAAGACATAGGTAATTGTGAAATTTAAAAGCTTCAGAAAACAACGTAAAGACGTAGGTTAACAATATTGACAGGTCATTAAAATCAATTTAAAAATGTAACCTTACCGAATCTTGCCGATTCTTTGAGGTTAAAACTAACAAATTATATTTTTATTTATTGAAAATAGGCCGTCTAGGACCTAAATAAATTATCAGAGAACCAGACGAGTTTTATTTATTTTTGATACCAAGTCACTTGTGTCCAATCACACCACAATTAAAGTATCAAAATAATAAATCATACGCCCTCCGCATAACACTATCTTAGTACTACCCGACCAGCCCGCCGCCGCCGCCGCCGCCGCCGCCGCCGGCGCGGTGTGCGCCGCGCTACAACAAAGCTAATGGCGCAAAAGATATGCTAATCAAGCGTTTATTGGTGCGGTCACGCGACTGCGATGGAGGAACGGTTTCCTTCGTGTAAGGGATAGGGATACCACAAGAGTCAATATTTAGCAGAGTCTAAGTTTAACGCACCCTGCGTTAAACTGCATGGCATCTTTATAATTGTTTGTGGTCACCACAAAATTTATGTTGAGTCCTTCGCCTTTATATATCAAGATTGATTTGGCAGTTTTTCTACAGTGTGATTCAGACCTCTTTTAGATATATTGTTGACCAATCGGTGCAAAGTGAACGTGGTCATCGGTATACTCTGTTGTCGTTTTTTCATGAACATTTGAATAAATTTTTCATTTCATTTCATGACACCAGAGTAAGTTGGGGTGGTAATCACCTTGCACGAATGTACCATATGCAAGGGTCTGTATGTGACTGTTCATGTTGTCTTAGCCTATTCGACAGACTTTTCTTTTTGAATTACAATTACATTGGGGTAATGATTTAAAAAAATATATATTTAGCACAGATTTTTTTTTCGACTTGTGTGTCGTAGCCAGCTTGTTATTCTGACAAACCTTTTTTAACCTATTCTGATAACCCTAATCGATCGTATTCCAAATGGTCTCTGGTTGATATTTACTCATGCGTAATGTCTGTTACAGCTGACGTATAATTATCTTTATCTACGGGAGGGGAGATTTTTTGCACATCGAGGTAGATATACCAATTTATTTTTACGCGTTTACGACCTTATATGCTGAAGTTAAATTACAGGCAATTTCCTGCGAATAAAGATCTAAAAAATATTAGGAATAAAATTCGATCAACTACGTAAATGAAAACTGTCACAAAGTCGGAGTTAACCGAGCTAAAGTCTCTAGAATTAATCCGTAGCTCGTAGCCGCCACGTTGTAGAACAAGTGCTACGAGCGTGAAATATGTCGTAGAGTTAATTGTACACCTACGAGCGTGCTACGATTCGTAGGAAACTTTACTAGTTTCTTGTGTTCATCGGAGTAGGGCTCTACGAATGTGCTACAGCTTGTACGTAGTCTACGCCTGTACTTAGAGATCGTAGGACAAATAAGGTCTTAATTACTTTAAGATAGACTCATGACGGATATGAATAAAGTTTGGTATACAGAACGAGTATTTTCTGCTATTTATATTACTGACAAAAGCTAGTTGTATTTTGTAAATTAATATGAATTTTAAAACAGACAATTTATTTAAAGTGTCCTTACAAATATAAAATTCTGTCCTTCGTTAATTTACAGTAAAGCTCATCTAGTTTAAGAATTGAAAACCCACAAATGAATGAAACGAACCACCTAACTAATAACAAAGGCAACTAAGCTCACAAATAGAAAAAGTGTGAAAGCTAACTACGGAGTGTACTACGGTTTAATTGTGGAATGCGGCTACGAGCTACGTCGTAGGTGTGCCGTAGAGGCGCTACGGTTTATTTGTTGGAATTTAATTGAGCTGTAGCCACTCAAAGCGGTCATATTGTAGGATTTACTATTTAAGGTTACATTGCAAGCAAATAATCATAAAGAAGTTTTAGAGTGTTTATTCAATTGTAGAGTACAGCTCGTTACAGATCGAAGGTGTTGAGTTTGACACCCGGGTCGGGAATGGCACAATTGGTGTTTCTTTGTTTAGAAATGATTTCTTTTAGCCCTGGATTAGTATGGCAGTAGTGATAAAGATAATGCTAATCACATGCCAATTTTAGGCTTAAAATACTTTCGGTGGTATGTGGGTATATTATGGACAATACTATTACAACTGTATATAAAGTAATTCAGAAATTCAAAATAAACAATAATTCAAAACCATTTATTCAGTTTAGGCCCGCAGAAGGTACTTATGAAGGTCAAGTTACTGAAGCTACCACCGGTTCGGAAGTCAGCCTTCAACTGAGAAGAACCGGCAAGAAACTGAGCAAGGTTACATTTTTCATCTTTTTTTATACTGACTGATCCGACTTGTAGGTTAGGTAAATTCTATAAAACGTTTAACATTTACAAAATACATAAACAAAAAGAAACGATACTGAAATTAATTAAACATTTATGTTAATGAGACTATAAAACTGCGTTCAAACTTCAACCGCAAACTAAACGGACCCAAACATGGCCACACACCCTACCTACACGTATACCACATACACAACCTTACAATTGAACCCCATACCCCACGCAACCTCATCCCACCGAAAGCTTTCAAATTCGCCGCCATTTCCGACAGTCTGGCTCAAAATAGCCACGACTCCCCGCGTGACTATGCGATTTACCCTGAACTTCCTACTTTTATACACAATGCGCTATAACGTATTATCATGGACATTTTATGTCTATTGCCATCAATTATCAATAGCTGTCACAAAAGTATTCTAATGTGTGTATCGCAAGGACTTCAAAACTCAATTGTTTAATTAGAAATTATCATATTAATAAGATTTAATTGTCTGTAAAATGTTTTAGAAGTCTTAAGATGCGACGTAAGAGTATACCGCTGATCATGAGCTGAGCACATTTCGCCTTCTTTCGAGTGGTCGAGAAACGCATTTCCAGAGACGGTTAGCGCCAGACAGACTGCCAAAGGAAAAGGAGTAATAGATATTGTACTAAAGTGATAAAAGTTTATGGAACTACTCATGTTAAAGTAACAATAACTTTATCATATTCAGTTGGTAAACTGAAAATTGACAAGCAAAATTGCCATCAAAAGACAGTCGCCATCACACGTAATATAAACCAAACAGTGACAGGTGGCGTAATGGCTTAAATGGCGCTATTTAGGTCGGATTGTGTGACGCGGAGTCGCGTCCGATTTGACTTCACCACTCGAGTACAGAGTGTCTGACTCTGACTTTCCTGTGGTGTGTGTTATAAATAGACAACCTAACAATTTTAAGGTTATTTTGGCTGGTGTAAAAGATAGTTTTTGAGTTTGTCATCCTCAGTTAATATTGTGATTTTCGTAAGTTAGAAGGTTATTTTTAAATTATGGATTTGTGGTTTGATGGGTTTTATATTAAGAAAAGAAATGTAAGTTATTTATATCATTTCAAACATTTGAGATTGTAAGGCAACATCTTTTAAAAGATTAACAATGAAATTGTATGTTTGTACATCACTATATGACTAGTTTTCACACGCGTTCGCGAGAGATGTAACATATCCCAGAGATAAAAAATATCCTGAGTTTTCATCTAGGTTATAAACTATCTATGTGCCCAGTTTTATCAAAAACCGTATAATAGTTTATGCAGCAAAATATATTTATAATATTTTAACTTTTACTAGCTACTGAAGACATGGTACGAAATCCTATAAGCTAAGTTAATACGCACTTGGCTCATTCTCCAATTTGTTTAACCCCCATGTCCCCACAATAAAAGTACTGATTCATGATTTCACTCACACACTATTCGAACTGCAAGTGCAGGAGCTAAGTGCAAATAACAGTTGACTGTGCACAGTGGGCCGGTGCCAGAACTGCTTCATAGTGGAGCTGGAATTGCCACAGCACGTGGCACAAACCTCGCATTGCGTTACATTGGCTCGTAATGTGCCTTCATTATTCCAAAACTTTGATAGTTCAGTGGTAGTGGCTTCTAATGTGTGCAAAGTGATACGGGTTCGAGTAGGCAATGAGCTTCAGTGTTCGTTGTCTTTTTATTAACTACCTAGGTTTTACCTGCGTTCCCAAGGGAGATCACATTTTCCCGGGATAAAAAGTAGCATATATCTTCTCTTGTTTTCAGTGTTTCAATTTGGTACTTTGATATTGTTAAATATTTGAAAAAATAAACTAATAGTCAATTAAGTTAGTTTTTTTTACCGTGCTGAGATTCTTCTCGAGTCTTCTCAGACAACAAGCTGACTTTCAAAGTATTAGTAGTTTTACCCTCCATAAATGGCCTTCTAGAGCTTAAACAGGATAAATGGCTGATCAATTCAAAGGAAAGTAGAGTTGAAAACCCTTGTTGAAAGTGTACCATATTTTAAGAATATATTTGTAAGTAACTTTATTCCAAATGTAACGATGAATTGGTTCAAATTCGTTAAGAATTATGTTTGAAGAGCCGCTAATTGCAGGAACTTGCGAGTGCAACCTCGTTATGAAATTAACGAAACGACGCTCTTGTTGTTAATGAAGTTAAGGAAATGACTTGATCACCAATGATTCATTTGTCATGTTACTATAATAATAATATTCGTTAAGCGCATTTTCTTGCTTTTTCGTCTTACAGTTCTTATTTAGCTTTACTTAAAAGAGAAAAGACATAATCTAGACTAACAGCCTTTTATCATAACTAGAGCCTGTAAAAATACTTACATCTATACTAATATTATAAAGAGGAAAGATTTGTATGTAAGTATGTTTGTTACTATTTCACGTAAAACGGATGAAACTAGGCACATAGATAGAGCATATCATGGTTTAACATATAGGCTACTTTTTATCCCGGGAAAATGTGATATCCCTCGGGGACGTGTGTAAAACCACGGGGGACAACTTGTTATTGTATATTTGACATTAGCAGCTTATTTTTGCTTTCTGCACTCCTTTTTCCTACAATGCCTTGTGCTTGCAATACTCTAAAAGAGGGTATAAAGCTCTCTTCACGTCTGAATATATAGATACCTATCAGGAAGAGTGTGAAATTGAATTTAAATATGTATGAAATACGCATCAAAATTCTGCTGATAGTATCATTAGTAATCATTAGCAACGAGTCTTAAGTGTTTAAGTTTAAATAAATATATGTCATTGAGGTTTAATAAATGTTATGTAATAAATCTAAGTTGAGAAATAAACTAATTAAATTGGAACACTGTACATATTAACATAAACAAATATATACATAGAAAAATACAAAAGCACTTAAAATTACATTAGTTACTAGATTATGTACACTAATAAAACAAAACCGAAAATTTTGCTAAAATAAAAGGTCCTCTAAATGCTCCATGGTACCCATGATACTAGCGGCGTTTCCCCGTTGGATGGTTAAGCTTAGTCTCTGGGCAAAAAAGTCCCTGGCTCTCAAGTCCCCAGAGGCTAAGACCAAACGCTTGCCTATATCCTCAAAGGCACATTTTGTGTCAGATGACCATGGGCCCATGGTTTCTACCGCAAGCGCCGCAAATTCATAGTCATCCGATAGACATGAGTATTTGCGACGCTTGAGGATCTGTGCATTTTCCGCAGCTGCTCCTGCCCCGTGACGCGTGCTTGAGATGTGGGAGGGTGCCAGTGTATCTACACAAGTAACGTCCCACACCAGGGCACGAATATATTATTATATAAATTATTTTTATGAATATAAAAAGTAATTAATTCTTGCTTTCATAAACTCAAACGTCACACATAACCTTGAGCTAAATAAATATAGATATCCGAATCGAATACATATAATATAACATATAAAAAACTATGTTAAACAAACATTGGTAATGGATACAGAAGCTGGTCGGAGCGAATTAAAATTAGTTTAATGTTTATACAAACACTAGTAGTTTTTAGGTCAGAGTTAAATAAGTAATGCAATCAGAATAAAAATAACAGACGCAATCTGTTTGTATATGATGGAATGCAATAGTAAAAAATAACATTATACAAAGTCCGGCCTCTGGAGTGCAGCTCTATTCAAATGCCCGGGGAGAAAGTCCCGGATTGAATTAGGCGAAGAACTAGGAGTTCCCGGGACTTTTGTACGAGAAGCTAATTTCGTCTGGGAACTTTTTGAAATGAGATTGCTGTTTGTTATCTCTGAATAGATCTTAAAATGGTAGGGTGTTTTTGTTCAAGTATTTTAGCTTCTTACAACAGTTTAAATAATACTTCTACTTAAGTGATAGGAACTCACAAAATGATGTCGTGTTTTCGTTTTATTATGATAAAATAGTGATAGTATGAGTTTTAAAGTGATGGGAAATTAATGCCACTATTTTACTGTCATACCCATCAAACTATTTTTTTTACTAAAAACTGACGTTTGAGAGGACGGTAACTGACTTTCTGCTGACTATAATTTGTGATAATATTAATAACGTTTTGCAGCACATTACAATACTTGGAAAGCAATTGTCGAATAGCCCCTAAGTATAACAAAATGTGTTGACTCCGTTCCATGAACTGCTACTAATAGAAAATTATAATGGTATAGATATTTTAAAGTAAATCACAGATAAATTATTAAAATAAAAATTACAATAACTTACAGTACATATCGTAGCTTATGCAAGAGTGGTTCCTTACCTGTAAACAAACAAAAAAAATATTTGTTGAAATTCACAAAGTCAGAATAGATAAAATTTATATATTAAAAACAATTTTACTTAGTAGTACAGTTTTTTGCCAGTTCTTCTCAGTTGAAGACTGACTTCCGAACCGGTAGTAGCTTCAGTAAATTTAAATTTGACCTTCATAAGTGCCCTCCGCGGGCCTAAACTGAATAAATGTCAGTTCCAATGTCGATTTTGAATATTTAAATTTATTAATACAATATAACATTGCGCTTATTTTTAGCAGAGGTCACAGTAATGAGACCCTCATTCGACCCAGGCTATTTTAGGTTCTAACGTGACATGTGGTGACCTTTGTCCTACATGTTATCAATCTCAGGATATCATTATAATCATTTTTAAATAAACAAAAAAAAAATATGATACAAAATATTTCTTAACTTTCAGATCGATAGTAACTCTTTCAAGATCTCACAATAGTAAAAATAAACACTAGTTAAACAATCCCACGCCGTCTGCCCTCTTGTAAACACGGCTAACAATAAACTGAAGTACTGTGAGATTTATTATTACAACAAGTGTTTATGTATTTTGCTTCTCTAAAATGATTGTTGAGTTAGATGTATGTAAAGAATTTCAGCTTTTTTTCTCGTTCGGTCGAGTGGTGTAGCTACTGCCCGAGATAGGCAATATGCCCGAGAAACTTAGTCATGTTGTGTACACACGCTAGGGAATGCAGTCCTGTACTAAACCTTTGTTTCTGTAAAATCATTATCATAAATGAATAAAAAAAAAATAACGTCGAGAATGCTTCCCATATGTAACGTTAGGGGCTTCATTTGTTACCTTCAGATCATTACAAGAGGACTTCTGTAATAATTACAAAGTATATTTTCAAGAAATATATTTTAAATGCTTGTCTTAATGTAATAAACCGCGTGAATGTACATTCGTGATGTGATGACTATTTGAGGATATTTGATTTTGCGACGTGACTAATGAGAGCTGAGAGACAGTAATGTGAGAGTCACGAAACCGAAAGAAAATAAGATATTTCTGTCACTATCAACAGATCATATTTACGTCAAGTGACGAATGATTCATGTGACTACATTTGATTTAATGATATTAAAATACTTCAGAATTAAATTGTTGAATGATCAATCGTCAATTTCTGTCATAATATTATCTAAAAGTGTTACATTTAAAACTTTTTAAAAATTGGTTTGGATAATTGTCAGCATTCCTTTTTAATGTATAAGTTTATTTTGCATCATATTTAATATTCAATATGGAAAAAACCAAATGTATTATATTTGTGAGAAAAAGACTCAAAACCTACTAATATTATAAATGCGAAATTTTGGATGTTTGTTACTTTTTCACGCAAAAACAACTGGACGGATTTGGATGAAACTTGGCACATATATAGAACATGTCCTAGAATAACATCTAGACTAACAATAGCCTTAAGCCCGGGAAAATGCATCGTGAACGTGGATGAAACCGCGGGGGACAGCTAGTTAATTTCAATATAAAAAACGCAAATTTCAAACAAAAAGATTTCTAAGAAAGTATAACTTGAATAAATAAATATTGTCTGGTCATCACATTTATCAACTAGCAAAGACACAGGATAAGTTTCACGAGAAGCAAACAAGCTGGAATATAATAACATAAAAGGCTATTCACTTAGAAATACTCGTATTATTACTTATAGCCCTTCCCCGCGATCGTAAACCCAACTACCCGGAAACAGGTAACTTATGTATAACTACTTGTAAGAAGAATAATGATATGATCATAATATTATACGAGAGAGGCTGTTTACTTGTACACAATCTGTTAAAGGGTAGGAATATTGAAGGTATAAATAAGAAAGAGAATGTTGGCTATAATATTAAGAGGAGCGTACAGAAATGTTCCCTTATATCAATTCTGCTCCACTTAGCCTTGTTGTAGTCAATTACATATTTGTGTTCTAGTTTCATACGGAGGCACATTGTTTTTATTATATATCTAAGCTTTTTTTAAAGCGGTTTTAATACACGACTTTTAAAGAAAACTGACAAACATTGAAGGGTTATTGTAATCCCATAGTCTCTTATACAAATATTAAGCAATTTCAACGCCATTGCAATAGGAATACTTCCCTAATATTGCTTGTAAATATATTAATTTCACTATCTAGAGTCAACCAAAAATAAACAGAAGAAAAAATAATAAATACATATTATTGCTGAAGAGGTATGCAGAGGTGTCGAAGCGAAAGATATTTAATAGTTATAACTTTGGCGTGGTATCTCAGACGCATTCCCAGACTACAGCTCATCATTTCTGGCAAAAAACAGCTTGCCCGATTTAGGAATTGAACCAATGATCTCCCTCTCCTCAAGCTGACCTTTACACCGCTCGAATAAGTCACAAAATTGGTCATCAAATATTTACATTACATAAAACAGTATTTAAAAAGCAATAAACCCTTCAGGTCTCTCGCGGCACAGCGGCCGGTGGCGGGTGGCGCGGGCGCGGCGACGAGCTCAACAATATCATTTAACAAAGTAGGGGCGACTCGTCGGGTGCACAGTGAAACACACCTCCCAGGGGTGCTCAAATCAGGGCACATCCAATTGTTTTTATAAACGCTATTAATTATTTAGAAGACAAGCTTAAGCCAGGCTTTCTTTTAAGGAGAAGGAAGATGCTTAAGCTGACTTAGTAGGGGGGTTGAATCTATTTGTAATTATTTGAATGGATTGATTTTCTTACGTTTAATGTATAGCTAAGTATCAGGAGAAAATATTATTGAAGCTGAAGTAAATTTTAGCTAGTAAATGTAAATTTTGGTAGAAAAAGCGACAAAAAATGAAATCTTCTTTTTTACAATAGGCTTGTGTTTGACCACAATCTCACTATGGTAAGTGACGTTGTGCTAGACTAGCTGCCCCCGCAGTTTCACCTTCCTGAGGATGTTACATTTCTCCGGGGTAAAAATAATCGTTTATGGCATGCTCTGTCTATGCGGCAAGTTTCATCCAAATCCATTCGGTTCCAAATAAATGAGTAACGATATAAAAGTTAGGGCTAAATAATTAGCCATATATCTTTATCATTATTTGAAAGGATATGTGATCGCAGGGTTAGGGGATGTATGATTATAAAAATATGTAGGCATCTATAGATGAGTGTGTGAGAGAGTATATCCTTCCGAACTAGCTCCGAGAGCTTTTTTAAATATAATTTCTCAACCATATTGGATATCGTTCGGAGCCCGCTAAATTCCGAAGGGTATTTATATTGGTACCGTATTGAATATTCCAGAGTAACTTGTATTGATAATATATTAACTAATAGTAGTATACTAGGGAAATCGATTATTAGTGGTGTTCGCTCGGATCATAAGGCTCAATTAATAGAATTGCCATTTAAAAGACAAGTATTTAAAGTAACGAAAGTAATTAGACCTACTACTAAGGCAAGATTAGACACCTTTAAGAATAATTTAGAGCTGAAACTCTGTAATACAATATATCATAGTGATGAGCCCAATGTCTTGTATAAAGGTTTATTGTCTGGGATTTGCGATAATTTTAATAGAGCCTGTCCTACTAAAATAGTGAAGGTAAATAGTAAAATGGGATTTAGTGACTGGGCTACAAAAGGTATTCGTAAGAGCAGGGATAGGTTGTATGAACTTTATCATTTAAAATCTCTAACTCAGAACGAAGAATTTCATAAATATGTTAGAAAATTTTCAAAGACTTTCAAGTTAGTGTGTAATCAAGCTAAATCTTACTTTATATGTAATAAAATAGGTAATGCTAATAACAAAATAAAGACAGTCTGGAATGTTATTAATACGGAAACTGGTAAAATTAGAAATAATAATGAACAGGTAACTCTTAAAATTAATGAAAAAATTCTAACAAATAATTTAGATGTAGCCTGTGCTTTTGAAAACTTCTTCACGAGTATACCTGGTAAAACTACTAAAAGCCTTAAATCATGTCCTATAGCAGCGGAATCTTTACTCAAGCAGCATATTCATAATACATTTCCAAGTTTTAAATTTGACCATATTAATGCTAGCGATATCATAATAACTTTTAATTCTCTCAATATGAAAAGTACTGAAGATTTATGGGGCTTATCAGTAACAATCGTAAAATCAATAATAACAGTGATTGCACCTGTTTTGTCAAATATTTTTAATGAATGCATTGATCAGGGTTGTTTTCCTGATTTAATGAAATATAGTAAAATAGTACCTATTTTCAAGTCCGGTTGTAGGGAGAATCCATCTGATTACAGACCAGTTTCCGTTCTGCCAGCACTTAGTAAAATCTTTGAAAAATTGCTGCTTAATCAAATGTCAAGTCACTTTACTAAGCATAAGGTATTGCATGGTCATCAGTTCGGTTTCACGAAGGGAAGATCTACATCCGATGCGGCAGCAACATTGCTGAGGCACATTTATGGCGCATGGGAGGATTCACAGGATGCGATTGGCATTTTTTGTGATCTGTCCAAGGCATTCGATTGCGTTGACCACCGTACGCTACTACTAAAACTTGACTTCTACGGAATTCGTGGAACTGCTCATGATCTTGTTTTATCTTATTTATCAAATCGCCAGCAAAAGGTAGGGATTACCGGCACAACATCCAAGGGCTCTTTAGTCGAAATGGGGGTACCCCAGGGTTCAATTTTAGGTCCATTTTTGTTTTTAGTATATATAAATGATTTGCCATATGTTGTAAATGACCTCACAGATATTGTCTTGTTTGCTGATGATACATCATTAATTTTTAAAGTTAATAGAAAAGACAAAGATCTAACTAAAGTTAATCATACTATGTCAATTGTCTGTGGGTGGTTTGCTACAAATAATCTATTACTAAATTCAAAGAAAACTAAATGCTTAAGGTTTTCTTTACCAAATGTAGCACAAGTAGATAGCCAAATAATAATAGATGGGAGCCATATTGATCTTGTAAATAAAACGGTATTTTTGGGTCTTACATTAGACAATAAATTGCAATGGGGACCTCAGGTTGATACTCTAGCTGCTAAATTAAGTTCGGCTGCTTTTGCTGTTAGGAAAATTAAACAATTGACGAATGTTGAGACGGCCAAATTAGTTTATTTTGCATATTTTCATAGCCTCTTGTCCTATGGTATTTTGTTTTGGGGAGCAGCAGCGGATATAGAATCAATATTTATTATACAAAAAAGAGCAATTCGTGCAATTTACAGTATGGGTCCCCGTGAATCATTAAGAGATTTATTTAGGGAAATAAATATAATGACATTACCTTCACTATATATTTATGAAAATATAATGTTTATACGTAGAAACATAGGAATGTTTGAGGCAAAATTAGATATTCATAGTATAAATACAAGACAAAGGGAGAAGTTAGTTGTTCCATACTTTAGACTAACTAAAGTTAACAAGTCATTTCTTGGTAATTGTGTTCGATTTTATAATAAGATACCGCTTTCAATAACCAAAATGTCTGATCATAAATTTAAAAATTATATTAGGAAAGTTTTGAAAGAAAAAGCGTATTACAAGGTAGTTCATTATATTGAAGATAAAAATGTATGGAAATAGCTGCTCTCTGCACAGTGCACCTCTAAATCTCTTGTTTAAGTTGTAAGTACCTAATTATTGTTATTTTCTATTTTGTAGTCTTGTCATATTTTTTTTGTTTTGTTTTTATTAATGTTACCTATAATAAGTATCTTGTAATTGTTAAATATAAAATTATGTAAAATTGAAATTATAAAATAGCCAAAAAGTCAGAATAGATAAAAATTTATATAACAAATAAAAAAAATGTAACCTTGCTGAGTTTCTTGCCGGTTCTTCTCAGTTGAAGGCTGACTTCCGAACCGGTTGTAGCTTCAGTAACTTTAAATTTGACCTTCATAAGTGCCCTCCGAAGGCCTAAACTGAATAAATGGTTTTGAATTTTGAATTTTTTGAATTTTTATCCCGGGTATAAATATTCTTGCCGAGTACAGCCGAGCCGTGAAAGTAATTTTCGCAAAGCCATTACGAAAAAGTATGTAGTTTAAGTCACTTCGTAATACTGATGGATGATGGAGTTTACGTTTTATGTAAATGATCAGAGGGTTCATTATTGCGTGTATATATGTTGTTTTTTTTACCAATGGTTATTATCCTTAAAATAATAAGATTTATGTATTTGACGCCCGATAATGTCTGTTGATAGGTTAATAAAAACGTATATTTATATTACTTCAAATTATTATTAAGTAAAATGTTAACGAGAAGATAAGTCTGAAAGTCTAAAATTAGTTAGTCATCAACTGAGAAAAACGTCAAGAAAGATTTTTTATTATTGACTATTTTAGCGAGGTTTATTTAAAAAAATTACAAGCCACCTGGCTGTCGTCGTTGCATTGTGTGTCTGCCACTGTCCAAGAATACGTGACTTTTATTTCACAAATAGAGAATATTGTTTGCTGCTGAGTGGCCGGCCACTAGGGGCTGTAAATGGCTCTGAGCGCTGAGTCCCATTGTTCCAAGTGTCCGTCACCGGCGCAGAGCTCGGCCGACAAACAATTCAACTAATATTATAAATGCGAAAGTTTGCGCGGCTGGAGGCTGGCTGGGTGGATGTTTGTAACTCCATCACCCAAGAACTACCAAACGGATGTGGTTGAAAAATTACACATGAATAGTTTATAACCTTGTTTAACACATACAATGTTTTTTTATCCTGGGAAAATATAGCATCCCTCGTGAACGCTGGAAAAACCTAGAAATATTACAAAAGCGAATGTTTATGAGGATGTACGAATGTTTTTTACTCTATCTCGCAAAAACGACTGTACGGATTTTGATGAAACTTACCAAATACGATATTTTTATTCCGGGGGAAACGGGGAACAGTTTGTGAGGATATATGGATGTTACTCTATCACGCAAGCACTACAAAACGGATTTGGTAGAAATTTACCAAACGTTATATTTTAATGTATGTAAATGTAAACACGCAGGTGAAACAGCGAGGGGCAACTAGTCTGACATAAATCAGAGCCACGCGCCTTCCCCACGTGTTATTTCTACTCACAATGAGTCGTGTTGAGCAAGCGAACCGACATCAAGAGATAGTAAATCTAATTCAGTTGTAATAAAATGAAAAATGCAATAAAGTTCCAGTTACGCGTGGTTTACGATCACCGACAGCTGTTCACAATTATAGCTAACAATGCATGCCGCGGTGTGAACTAAAATTACTAGTAGAGTCGGTAACAGAAGTGGCGCGGGGCGTTAACCTGGCCCTTGGATTGCTGGTCGCTGTTATCGATACAGCTCTCAATTGAGGATGTTTTTAATGTTGCTTTTGTCAGTAGTGTCAATATTGCGATGCGTATTGCGCGCGGAAGATAGTGATATTTTGCATAGTTCATGTTCATATGGAATGGAAAAAGTTAGAATTAACATATAATTGTTAAATTAAACTTTCAAAAGTAATTAATTACGGTCGAAATTCGAACAGGGCGTCGACTAGTTGTAATAACAGGCCATAATATTTTGAACAATATTTATGCTAAGTAAGATTTTTTTTTAATTTATTTTACCAACGTATTAATAACTAATAAACATAAAATAACATTCTGTCAAACCGCAGTTCGGTTTGTCGACAGAAAAACTCTCTTATTTAACTATATTTCATTAGCACTTAATTATTTTACAATCTAATCTTATCCTATTTATTTATTTAATCATTCTTCTAAAGCCAAGGAATACATTTTTAATTTTCGCTTAATCTGAGGCCTAGATTTAATATTATCGAATAAGTCGTGAGGTAATTGATTATGCAGTGTTGGAGTCAACCAACGCCGCGTTCTCTCACCATAGTAGTTACGCGCCCTGGGGATAACATATTTAGGTCTGGTTGAGCTACGGGCTAGGAATTTATATTCTTTGTTTATTTTATTGTCGTCAATGTTGTACTGTTCAAGTAGGATTAGTGTTTTAACTTTATTTTGAATACTTTAAACATTATAGTAACGTACAAGGCTTTTTTTAAGGCAACGTGACCAGATTAAAAAGTGATTTTTGTTTAAGAATATTTTATGCAGGTAATTCTGCCACAATTTCTTAGTAAGTAAAATAAACCTACGCAACTGGTTACATACGGTTTCTTTCGAAGAATAAACGTCGTGCGAACGAGATCTCAGAGGGCGGATCTCTCGCTTGATTGTGTAGTTAACGAAAGAGAGACCCCCTACGAGGTATTGGTGATGGTTTTACCTTACAAAATCAACCCTAATAACGTAGATATAAATAATAATATTGGTAAGCAACATGGATCGTACCACAGGTTTCATAAACTAGGAAACACATAGAAACTGTACACTTTATATCTAGTTAATTAAATCTACCCGTTACTATACCAACAAATAGTCAACAAACGACAACGCACCTCCTTACCGCGACGTTAATTCGATAAAAACACCGGCAATAACTTACAAGGGCGCTCGTCTTGCGAGTTAATGAAACATAAGGCATTAATACCGAGCAATGTAGCACTACGGGTGTATAACTCACGTGCGAGGCGACGCCGCCGCCATTTTACGACATTTAAATTGCCAACGAAACAGTTATTACGAAGAATGTGCGACGACATTGAAACACATAAAAAGCGGGAAGTGAAGACATCTATAGATGATTACTCGTTATTGTAAAACATCGATGGTGAATACCAATTTTAATTTAGCTAACTACCGACCCGTAGTTTCCCCCGCATTTCCGGGGGAGCTGATGTATTCCGAGATTATATCATAGGCTATGTTACTTAGTAATAGTGTAGCTTCCTATCAGTGAAAGAATTTTTGAAATCGGATAAGTAGTTATGGATATACAACTTCAAAACTTTACCTCTTTATAATAGAAGTGCAATTTTTAAAGTTGAAGAGCCCTTAAACTAGAGTTCTTCCAGGGAAGTACTTCCGCCGTGAAGCAGTAGTGGACCTGTATAAATGTGATTCGCTTAGAAAGGTAAGTCAGGTGTATTTACAGGCACATGATGCTTTAATGTATCTGGGTCTGGTGGACATTCTGCCGTTTTTTCAGCTCGTACTAGACGTCAAAAAAAAAAAAATTAGTCAATATAACTTGTGTACTCGACTGTACCAATTTTCAATGGGCTTGGTAGGTTTCCAAAAATTAAAACAATGTCCCTTCAAAGACTTCAAACTCAATGACATCATATTTGAGAAATAACAGTAATAGTTTCCACAATACAAGTCTTAGGTTCGATTCCCAACCAATATATTTCTGCTATTTGGGAAAAGTAAGTTTGTATTTAGATGGCATGTCTAAAAATGTCCCATGACATATTTTATGTTTAAAAACCGGGTTACCTCTCTGTTTTACCAGTGTTCGAGGGATGTTACTTTAGGATCCAGGTTATAAACTGTCTATCTGCCAAGTTTCATCAAAATCTGTTTAATATTTTTTGCGTGAAAAAGCGTCCAACCTCACAAACTTTAGTAGGAAGTTTGGATAACTTATGCATGTAGAGTTCTAGTTGAACGTACAGGTCGTTAAAACTTTGATGAACGTATCCTGTCTCTGAATGGGTAACAAGACATGAACGCGTCCGGAGTTGTGTAGTTGTGGGAATTATTCGAGTGATGTCGTAGGTCACACAGTGGGCAAGTGGGGAAAGTTGTGGCATAACCCATGTATAGAGAGACTAGCGGTTTTACCCACGTTCCGGAAGGATGTGACACTTTACCGGGATAAAGAGTAACCTATGTGTTAATGTAGGTTATATAAATAAATATCCTCAGACATTTTTACACACGGCCATCTGATCCCGAACTAAGCAGGGCTTGTACTATAGGAACCAGATAGCTGATATACATAATAAATATTTACATCCAACAGAGATACAGAACAAACAGAAATGTTTGTCCTGGGTGGTCATCGAACCCACGACCTACGGCGTGGGAGTCAGCAGTAACCACCAAGCCAGCTGGCCCGTCGAAAAACTCTTTCAAACTACATATGTGACAAGTTTTTTCCTAATTCGTTTTGTCGTTTTTGCGTGAGAGACTATCAAACATCAACCTAACCAACTTTAGCCTTCATAATATTAGTAACTTAATAATAGTATTCAAAAAATATAAAATTCTAAACCATTTATTCCGCGGAGGGCACTTGAAAGTGAACGTAACTGACGCTACATAAGTTTGAACCTGTGATAAAAATATTGGAGCGCCAAGTTAGCTTTTATATTACCTATTGGATCAGATATTTTGCCATCCATACTCTAATATTATAAATTTGAAAGTGCCTGTCTATTCGTTGCCGGCTAAGCGGTTAAAAGGATCTTGATGAAATTTGGTAAGGTGATAGACTATGCTTAGGATATATGCTACCTTTTACCTCAATAATTACCCTTAAGGGTTTGAAAAGGGGGGATGAGACTTTATAACACCAACCCATAATCGATTAGTTAGTTTATTACTACGTCAATATTCGTTTTTTTTTCATTGTAAACGTAGATTTAGGTTGTGTTCGAGTAAATACTGCGCTTGCTGTCGCCTCCGCAAATACCAACAATAAAACGGCTAAAACTGGGCGCTCCACAGATTTACTGCTCTCCCATAAAACACTGAGGAGATATGAGAGTGCTGGGAGGTTGGAACATTCCGGTAGTAGATAGGCGATCATGGTGAAGTTGGCAATACATTTGAATATCTTTTAGGGTAATAACATTCAATTGAACACAGATCTGTAGATATTTCTTGGATGTTTTGAAAAAGATCTTTTGAGGAAACTCATTTATTTTTGTTGTGTTGATTGTTTTTGATGTTTTCATTAAGTTTTGTAGTGCTAAAGATTTTAAAACAATTAATAATTATATACCGGTGTTACTTTGGAAGATTTTACAGTCTTAAGTAAGGTTCCAGAGGCTAAACTGAATTAATATCTTTAAAGAGAGGAGGCGATGATTGAATGCAGAAAGTTTACACGGCATCATTGCAACAGGGTTTTTAAGCTTGGAGTGATGAATTAAATAGAAAACGTGTAGTCCGGAATTAGATCTTATTGAAAGAAAAATAGCTTTAGTCTAGAGGCGACTATAAAAAGCCCTTACAGCCTTTTCAACCCGTATCAATGCTATTCATCAATACTCACAGGGAGGGTAGTCCGAAATACCCTTGAAAAGATACAACTCTATTACGCAGCAAACAAAAGCAGTTTGTGTAAAAGACATGGAGTGAATAGACTCGAGGAGTTCGTAAGTTTAATGACCTCAAAAGTCGATCCAGTAAAGCACAAAACACCATACTAAAACTACTCATTAGAATCATAACAATACAGGTATTCTTTACATATATTTGCTTGATATTATATAATTAACTAAAAAGTTAATTAGCAGTTCCTTTAGGTAATCGTTTTTTAGTAGTGTAAATCAAACAAACCAACACACGATAGGTTTATTATGTTAAGACTTCCTATGACCACCTTCCGACTTGCTCATCAGGCCAGCTTGATGGTACCAATATGCATTGTCACCGAACTTACATATGTATTCCAAATTTCTATAAAAAATCTCAAAAATAGATTGCAAATTTATACATACGCAGAATTTTAATAAAAGCTTGTAGGAATACTAACTGGTATAAATCCTACAGTAGCGACAGTTTCAAATGACAGTAGTACAGTCGTAAAACCACAATCGCGCTATCAATTGCTTTTTTATAGATTGCGGAAATAGGGGTTGATTGGTGGGGTCACGCGATGCCGCCACTGATTTCTGAAACTATAAATACTAAAGCTTAGCTACTAAGTTAGTTTTCTTTACCGGGTAGTTTGATAACCGACTTGAACTAGTTTTCGTCGGAGGCGTTGAATTTTGAAGAAAACTTCGTGAACACACTTTTCATTGTGAATCCGTTCGGGGTTAACAGGGTGAAACTTTCGCGGTATAATATGAGTTGGAGGCCGAAACTAGAAAGTGGAATTCTGGTATCAGATGTACCTATATCTCATTTATATGACGGGCCAGTAGGCTTTGTGGTTAGCGATCCCGACTGCCGAGCCACAGATCGCGGGTTCGATTCTCAACAAGAACATTGGTGCAGAAACATGTCTGTTTTTTCTGTGTGGATGTATGATATCTATATATTGTATGTATATACGAATAATCTAAGAACGTCCTCGGATATTTAATTTATAGGTATGTGCTTGACAACGCCACACCATGGTGACGATGTGAGCATAGCTGATAAGTTCACAAAGCATAAAAGATAGTAGATAGTACGTGCTGGTAGATGCTTGGAGTAAGGTTTCTATATGAGGCTGGTAGCCAGTCAGGCGTGGACTACAGAGTACCCTTACACCGCGCTGTGGTTTCCCCTTCACCGAAAGATCGGAACTCCTTGTAGGATTCGAATTTTCGACTCTTGTGACGGAATTGAAAGTCACTACCAACTGAGACTTAAAGAATTTTAAAAGGAGGATTTAAAATATATACCTATAGATATAGTTAATGCATATAGCTAATAACAGATTTGAAACTTTTTAATAAAAACAACAGAAATTAAATATGGTTTCGTGAAAATTGCATCAAAACCTTACATATTTTCCCTTAAATGAATGAAATACGTGTCAATTGTCTTCCGTGTTAGTTAGCAAATAAAGCAAAGAACAAAAGAGCGAACAGAGATAATAATTCCAAATGAACCTACTGTTTGTATTGCAACTGTACATTACCATACAAATGTTTTCACTCGGATCTACATACATTTCTGCTTTAACACCCTTATTCATACACATTAATGCTAAATATGCCATTATATTTACTGTTATTCTTACAACAACTTCCCATTTAGGTACTATAAAACCGTAAGTATTTATGTTTCCATGTCTATACTAACATATAACGCTGGAGAGTTTGTTTGAACGCGCTAATCTCAGGAACTACTAGTCTGATTTGAAAATTCTTTCAGTGTTGGATAGCCCACTTATCGAGGAAGGCTATAAGCTATATAACATCACGCTATGACCAATAGGAGCGGAGCATCAAAGGAAAATGTAGCAAAAACGGGAAAAAATATTCATTTTGAGAGCTTTCGTTGCATGCGTTGCGTAAACGGTTAATATATTATATAAAGATTATAGTCTCGAATAGCGTATTTTTTATCCGAACGCGGGTGAAACCGCGGGGGACAGCTAGTAGGTACATATATGACATAGAGTATGTTATAATCCCGGTATACGTTTAATCCGTGCGGAAAGTAGGGGAAACCGCGAATGGTAGCTAGTTTATAAATATTTTAGTACGACAGTAAGCATACTGTATCTACGTCAAGAAGGGCACATCTATGTAGGTTATTTATATTCCTGTTTTATAGATAAATGTTCGTTTGTATTTAGTTTTGTGGGTCTGTAGACCTGGGATGATACGAATTTCAGCTTCATATGTCGCGTTCCTGAGAAAAAGGGTCTTGAGGGACAGACAGTCAACAAAGTGATCTTATAAGGGTTCCCTTTTTTCCTTTTTAGGTACGGAACCCTATAAAACGATATAATCTAATAAAATAGATACATTGAACCCAAACAGTTACAAACCTTGAAATATGCGTTAGAGTGTCTCTTTCATCTAACACGTGTCAGAAAGAGACATTGGAATTCGAACTATTTACGAATAAGGGTCACAATTTCACGTTGTTTATTAAAGTTTTTATTCGAATGAAGTGATAAACGAATCACGAAAATGATAGCCAGGTTTAAGAGATCCAAGTTCCCGACCGTGTTTATGAAATGACTTATATCGCCACGGTAATCGAGTAGTATGAAACTTGGCTAGAAACCCGGAGATCCAGAGTTCTCATCCTGGGTCGGGCAAGGATGATTACCTGTCACCCGGGATTGGTTATATGCGAGAGTGAAAGCGACAATGCTCACGTATTGGTGCTTAGAGAATATTCGATGTAATTTGGGATTCATTACTGAGACTTATAACCTCTACGAGGATAAAGGGCGTTAATATATGTAAGTATTATTGTTATCCCATGTTCTCGCTCATAGTGATACGGAGGATCGAGGTATGAGACTCTTGAAGAAAGATCTTCCGCCAGGCTAGGTGAACGTGACTGTGGACCGCGGTCTAACTGTTGAAGTTGGAAGCTTCTATACTGTTACAAAACTATCCGTAAAGCCGAAAAGAGTTTAAATGGGGCCTTATAACGAGTCCATTCACATAGTAAAGAACCTTAGTAACGCTGTATGAATGAAAACTAGAAAAACTATTAAAGTAGACAACTATTATGTAAAATAGGTACCTGGTTCCCTGACATGACAGCTTACTAGGGTTGTTGGCTTTGATAATAAATTATATTTTTACGGGGTACTTCGTAACACGTTGTATATGGTCAAATTCTAAGAAAAGCTCGATAGTGCTATGTAGGATTCTCGTTTGCGTGTTCTTAGGTAGCGTTGCAGAAGGATTCGAATCCACAATAGTCACAGCATTCTACTTAGCAACATCTATTTCTAAATTGGTAGAAAAATTCATCAATTTAAAATGTAGCGCTCGTTAGTAAATACTTGAAGTCCTTTGAAACCTCCACGGAACCCAAAAAGAGGGAGCGTATGTTAATTTGGGACTCGTTATCTCCAACAATAATTTCAGGACATCAACATAGTATGTATGTGTGTGTGTGTGTTTGCATGTGTGTGTGTACCCTAGAGTCTGTCAGTAATTTTATGTGCATTCTGTTAACATATGAAAGTATGTCGTTTGACCGTCGGTCTGTTTGTCCAATCCTTTTTAGTGTGAAAATGTAGCTGCATATCCTACTAATATTATAAATGCGTATGTTTGTATGTTGTTACTCTTTCACGCAAACACTGCCGGACAGATTGGATGAAACTTAGTACATAGATAGAGCATATCCAGAAATAACATTTTATTCAGGCTATTTTTATCCGCGGAAAATGTGACCTGACTCTCTAGTCTCCTTTGCGTTTCAGAATGTTATCGAAAAATGTATCCTAACGCTTCGTGAGAAGGTTCTTTTACTCAATCATCATAAAATTAACCATTAGTGCAATAAATCAACCGCATTACAAAATCAATAGAGTTTCTTTTTCAATTAGATTTTTATACGTGTTTCAATCCTTTTAAAAACCGCAAATCAATACTAAGACACAGTAACGTATCGCTGCTTAGCTATTTATAAAAGAGATATATAACCAAAGCCAAGTCCAAGTTTAATGTACAACAAGGCAGCAGATAGGGGGGAGGGCCAAGTTCCCCGATACGGATAGAACAAGTTAGTGAATGCAGTTTTCCAATCGTTCCGATGCGTATTCCCGCTCGTAGGATCACCATGCATTACCATACATTTTGGGATATTCCTGACAAATTTAAATTGAGTGTAAAGCTGTATTTATAGATTTATTGTTGAGCATTATTTAGGTTTAATTCAAGTAAAATCGAAGATATACCCTTTCATTTATTATCATAAACATTAAAGTATCGGGATTTATTATATATTATATTACTTACTACCCAAACGGTTTCGTCCGTGTTCCCGAGAGATCTAACATTTTCCCGGGAAAAAGGAACCCTGCGTTACTTTCTATAACATCAGCTACCTATAAAAGTCCCGTCAAAATCGGTCCAAACGTTTTGAAATCCAGTGTTTATTGGTATTATGTGTTTTTATATTTACGCAAACCTGTATTCTATATCTATAGAAATACAATCTAACTTAGACTGTACGATTATCAAGAAACATCTCACATAAAACTGTACAAAAAACATAAAGTAGATTCATACAGTTATACTTTAATATTACTTTCGTAACGTAGGTAATGGATATTCGCTCTCGAACCCAGGGCGGTATTGCATTACACGTCGGTGTGAATTACTTCCAATCTGTCTCACAGACCGGATTAAGATATTGGATTCTCCTTTATTTTGCTGCGGGATTATCTATTTTACTTGTTATAGAAGGTACCTTAAATCTTCAAGTTTTATTTTTATGTGAAAATTTGGAGTTTGAAATTCAATCAGGCGTAAACTGGGGAACGGATTCAAATGAAATTTAGATAACAGATAGTTTGTGTCCTGGAAAATTGCAGTTCTAAAGCTGGTATAGTAGTCGTGACAGAAATTGAAGGACAAAAAACAAACTAATACGCACTAAAAAGACAAAAAAATGCTTTATTAGACTACTTAAATGTCAATCAAATTATTACGATAATATAATGTAGTTACAATTGTTGTTATTTTGGAGTCGGTTTCAGCCAACGTAGGCTTGTAGCTCGTACATAGTTATAGGTGAGATGTGCTTGTGTCGCACGCGCGACTTTACCAGTCGAGAGGCGAGAGCGGGGCCGCGGCGGGATGGGAGCTGTTAAATGTGTTTAATTATTAAAGTATTCTCGTATTATTATTGCTGCCAAGGAATCATCAGCCTCCAAAAAATAACAATAATTGTAACTACATTATATTATCGTAATAATTTGATTGACTTTTAAGTAGTCAAGTCAAAAGCAATATTTTTTTTCTTTTTAGTGTGTATTAGTTTGTTTTGGAATAGTTTTTTTTTTGTGAAGTCGGTTTTACTTTTGTTAAAATTTTTGTTTATTTTTTGATTTTTAGTGAATCTGAAGTACACTAACATTTTTTTCTGAATATGGGTAGACCTACTAAACGTGATTTAAGGATTTTCCTCAATTTTCTCAGGATTCCATCATCAGGTCTTGTTGTAATGATTATGGGACCATCTGTGAAGTCCCCTTTTATAAATCGAAATCGGTTGGCATGATATTGAGTTACTCGTTCATTTGTCGCGCACATACTTAAGGCTAATTTTAGACTTATATGGTTTTCTCATGGATGCCATTGTCAGAACTGGTCCAAATTGAAATGAGACCGTTCGGGAAGGACCAGCTTTCAAATAAAAATAGAATCATTAAAATCGCTTCGCCCAAACATAAAAAAAAATATATATACAGACGAATTGAGAACCTCCTCCTTTTTTGAAGTCGGTTAAAAAGGCATGGCCCTATACCAGATTATATTCAGCAGTCTATATAGTTCTTAAGGGCTGAAGATTGCTTTAGCAGAAATATTGTTTAAATATAAGTGAGTTTCTTTTTTATGTTAAATAGACCTACAAACAAGCAGACGGTGCACCTGAGGGTGTATGGTCACCGTCGCCTATAGACATTAGCAACTCCAGGGGCATCGCCAACGTGTTGTCAACCCAAAGTTTCTTTATTTTATTTGTATTTGCTGTTATAGGGTGTAATAATGTATTACATGTTATCTGAAAAGAATCACATAATAAAACCTTCACAAATTGGACAGGGTTTCTTAACTCACGCAGAGGAAACCAGGGTAGGTCGCTAGTCTATCCCAATATTATGAAGAAAGAATGCGAATTTGTATATACATATTTTGAGGATATTCTTCGGAACCAAATTAGTAATTAAATAAGTAAATTAAAAATTCTTTTAAGATACATTATTCAAGAGGGACATGAGCCATGTCATAATCCCCGGGATACATTAGCTCGCTCAGGAATGCGGATCCATCCGCGGCACGTAAAGCAAGTATAAAGCAATTTCCATGCTAGGGCATAGTATGTTTAATATGAGTGGGTAATAAGGGCTGGGGGGTATTCGAGGCGATAAAGATCGGTAACGAGCGGAACTTGGCAGCAACTCTGCAACGGCTAATGTTCATGACTTCTGCAAGTCGTGATAATGTCACTTCTAGTTGTTATACACTCTTAATAACGACCATTTCTGATAATGATAGCTGATAGAGGGTATAATGTATCTTAGTTCTTAAGACTAGCTACAGTCTCAGGGTTTCAGACTGTTCACCAGGGTTTCGATGGTGGCTTCTAAGGGTAGTAGTAAGCATGATGTAAAAAACCTACTTCTTCAAGCTAAAACTTTTATTAAAGTCGGCTGGTAGATCCTAATAAAAAGAAACGAAACCAGTATGAATTCTAATTCAATTCATTCCCTAGCCTTGAGGCTATATTGGAATTGCCATATTTCTCTAACATACTTTTATAATTTGTAACTAGGTTAAAAAATAGGAGACCCATATGTTTACTATATATGTAGAAATAAGTTTATTTTCATCCAAAAATTGTAAATTGCAACTACAACCTTTCCAGTCGGAATTAGAGCGAGCTTTTCCTTTGTCTAAGCGAGATCAGAAAGTAATTTATGAGAATTACAATGAAAAGACATAGTTAAACATACACAAGAAGCATTTGATGCTTTAATGTCTTAGTTGAATTTAGTGCATCGAATTCAGAAGAAAAAATTAAGGAATTAAATTAAATTATCTTTTCTGTTTATGGTTTTACTACCCGTCCCCCGCGGTTCCACCCGCATTCCTGTTAGAGATAACAAGTAGATATTGTATTATCTGGCGCATAAAATATATTACATTAAAATAAAATAACTCATCCTTTCTCCAGCAACAAAAACATAGGACATTTACAAAGACTTACGATAGCCTAGAGACCTCCTTTATTTGGTTTTGAGACAAAATCCGTTCATATTTGATGTCTCCTACATAAGAACAACCTACCTGGCAAAGTTCAGATTTCATACGTCAAGTATTCGAGATTTCGAGCTTTTATATACATCTATTCTAATCATATTATAAATGCAAAATTTTAATGATAGATGTATGGACTTGTTACTTCGTCACGCAATAAATAAATCAATATCCCGGGACATTCTCTTACACACACCCATCTGATCCCTAACTAAGCAGAGCTTGTACTATGGAAACCAGATAACTGATATACTACAAATACAGTTTTTTTTTCTAAATACATACTTATATAGATATTTACACCCAGATATATTCATGCACACAAATGTTTGTCCTGGGTGGGAATCGAACCCGCGACTTTAGGTTTGGCAGTCAGAGCGTTAACCACGAAGCCAACTGGCCTGTCGTATGGATTTGGATGAAACTTGGCATCTAGATAGTATATAACCTGGATTATAACATAGAATACTTTTATCGGGGAATTGTTATATCTCTCGGGTATGCGGATGAATGCACAGGGGTCAACTAGTATTATTGTAAATGCGAATGTTAGTGAGAATGGATGTTAGGATTTTTGTTACTCTTTCAAGGTATTTCATGGATATGGATGAAACTTAGCATCTAGATAATAATAATAATATCCCAGGACATTCTCTACACTCGGCCACCTGGTCCCAAACTAAGCGGAGCCTGTACTATGGAAACCAGGGAACTGATATACTACATATACTACTTTTCTTCGAAATAAATACTTTAATAGATTACACCCAGACACAGAACCAACATACATGTTCATGTACACGAATGTTTGTCCTGGGGGGAATCGAACCCGCGACCTGCGAATTGGCAGTCAGAGCCGCTAACCACCAAGCCAACTGGCCTGTCGATAGTTTATAGGATGGATTAACACAGGTACACAGGTATATAAGGAAAAAGAACGCTGGCGGTTAGGCTGCGCAGTAGGCGATTTATCGGTCTATCTAATATATTTTGCCATGTACTTAGCAATAACCAATATACGAAGCTGCGAGCGAAAGGCTAATTGTAAATTATTTAAAACAATAGGCCTACTACTTTTGTGTGCGAGTGTACTGTTAAGAAGGTATATGCTAGCCGTTATTACTGTTGTAACTGGCTGACAATTATTTAAATTGATAAGAAAATATTCGTTTTATAAAAAAATAAAGAGAGTGACAGTGCGCGAGCACGGACAAAGATGAATTTTTTTATTATACAATTTAATATACTAAACTAAATAATTAATATTTGATGAGTTCTTCATAATTATGCCCCCGTTCTTCCAGCGTTCCTATACTATAGGTTTATCCCGGGTCATTTATAAAATTAAATTCCAATTTATCGTTAAATAAGTTAAGGATATAGTTTCAGAGTCGGTAACCTAAAGTGACAATCGGCCAGCCACGCCGCCCGACGCGGCACTCAAGTGGCGACCACGATACGGTTTTTGACATTAATAAAATTACAACCAAATAATAATCCAATACAATTCAAATAGAACTTTGGGTTAAATGAAAAGCCTTTGTGAAATCAAGTTCAGAGATGTTCTTTGTTTGATGTCAAAATGTCCGAGACAGACACTGAATACCGATTGGGGAGGACTTCATATTAATTAATTATGTCAGCTTTCACCCCGTGCTTTATGCCGAGTTCCCGGGGATTTTATTCTTTCCCCGGGATAAAAAGTCATCTGTGTGCTGAAATAGAACACAAACTACTTCGCGGTTTAGCTTTCTATCAATGAATGATTTTTTGAAACCAGATGAACAGTTTCATACCTGCATCTAAGTTACAAACTTTATGATCACATTTTGCCGGGATAAAAAGTGGCCTATATGTTATTCCAGGATATGCTTTATCTATGTGCCAAGTTTCATCCACATCCGTTAAGTTTTTTTCGCGTGAAAGAGTAACAAACATACTTAGATACAAATCTTTCCTCTTTATAATATTAGTATAGATATAAATATGCCTAGGAAATTCATCACATATGGTCCCTTACCTGATCCCAAACTAAGCAGAGTCTGCTGGTGGTACTATGACCACCAGGCTATTGATATACTACATATATTACCTGTCAAGTACTTATATATTACTTACCAGACCAATTGGCTTGGTGGTTAGCGACCCTGACTGCTAAGTCGGAGGTCGCGGGTTCGAGGCAAAATTTCTGTGCATGAACATGTCTGTTAGATCTGTGTCTGGGTGTAAATATCTATTTATGTATGTGTTTAGAAAAATAAAAAAGTAGTATATGTAATATATCACTTATCCGGTTTCCATAGTACAAGCTCTGCTTGGTTTGGGATCAGATAGCCGCGTGTAAAAGAGTGTCCCCGGATATTTATTTATACATAAACTAGTAGATATTTACACCCAGACACAGAACTAAAAGCCATGTTCATGCACACAAATGTTTGTCCTGAGTGGGAATCGAACTCACGAACTGAGGCTCTCTAATTGTTGATAGATTGTGATATAAAATCCGATTAGTCCGTTACGGACTTGATTCATAATAACTATAAGTAAAAACTTTCACATAAGTTGATATTTCAATTGTTTAGTAACATAGTTTAAACAGAGCACAAACTAAACACTCAAATGGTTTTCAACAAGTGTCACATACTACTGAACTCGTAACGGAATTAATTCCTCATTAGTATTCACATACAGGGCGATCGTTTCGATCCGAAACAAATACAGAGTGTCCCGGCGGGTTGCCATGGCGACCCGCAGGCTGGCTGGCTTTAACTTTTTATTTAGTTTCCAACGAGAATAGTTGATGGACTACGATTTTGTGTTTGCAAGTTGTTGTATTTCTTTAGAAATTTGTTGGAAACACTGAAACATGATTTCTTATAACAGTGATTAAATCATTGAATAAAATTAATAAAGATTGTAGACATAGATTTTTTTATTCAATCCAGTTACATTTTACAGTTCTTTCCATCAGGGTCATTATTCGCTTATTTCAAAGGCTTTAATTTATCCCGGTTGTTAATACAGAACAAATTCTATCTGCGTGCAAAATTTCATTAAAATCCGATCAGCGGTTACGTAATTGAGTGGTAACAAACAAACATAAATATAGTTTAGTGTATAGATATTAGTAAGATTATATAGAATTTTAATTAAATAGCAATCGAGAATTTTGCGACGCACAAACACACCGTCACTACACCTTTAAGTTAAATGAATATTTAGACAAAGATCAAGTAAACAATCCCATTCCTCTTGTAAGTTCATCCCGCACCCCTATACGAGTCAACAAACCCTCAGACAAACCGACACCTGGCCGTCACCTGTACCTTTACTCCACATTGTAAAGTACTTGTGACCCTGAGTAACAGTATAGTAGTGTATCTAACGTGTTACGTTCCACCGTCTCTCGTATGAATGGGATCGATCGAGGCAGCGGGTGGGGGGGCGGGGTCGATGACCTCGCCGCACGGCTTACCGTGTAACTCTATCTTTTTATTGGTCTTTAGGTCAGTGGAGGGACTTTTGAAGGTTTGACGGTTTAACGCAGTCGGACGAAGGGTGCGGGTTTGAAGATCACAGTGAGCTTCAGCTATCGTGAGGAAACTTTAACAAGTGCTAGGGTAATTTGTGCCTTCCTGACTGGCTACCACACTAGAGGTAAACCTGTCCTCACCTACCAGTCTCGCACTTGAGAGCCAGGTGCCGGTCTAGGTACCGTCTTAATCAGTTTATTTTTTTATGCCACTAACTAAGGGGACAAACTTTCAGCCCCCCTCAATGGTGCAACAGTAGAGGTATCTTTAGCGCGTTGCCAACCCTGCAAAAATCTCTTCACACCCTTCTTGAAAATATACTGACGATCCCCCTGGTATAAAAGCTGTAGAAGCAGGAAGTCCATGGCAGTAGTAACCGCAATCAGAAAATTCCGATGGTTAATGGTCAAAATGAAAGAAATAGGCACATAGACTCAGGTTTGCTTTTATAATGTTGAAGTAATTTACTACTTTCCAAAATAGCTATTAGGAGAACTAGTTATAGTAATGTTATAATAATTCCACGATAGTACGATGAGTACTAGATGCTAAATGGGATCCCACTTGGAACCTATGATCCAAAACAAGTAAACGTGTCATAAATACCAACCAAGTTAATTGTTGAAAATATTTCATTCCCCTAGAACAGCTAACTAATATTTTACTTCGTCCCAAACCTTCACAAGTATGCAAATCATAAGGCGATGGAATTCCTCGGGACCACAGCAAACACGATTCCATTAAACTTAATTAAAACACCGATAAATTAATTTCGCAAGATCGTGGTACTTATCTACGCTGTGGCAGTCACCGGCAGATTCCTTCTGTGATGAATACACCAATTTCGTAATTTTGTACATGACACTGCGAAAGTGTGATTCAAGGATTATTAATCAAACAAAATGCTTTAAATGATTTAAGAGTGACGTGAAGGAAATTACATGAATCGAGATGCTTGCGAATAGACTGGAAGTTTTAAATATAATTTTATAAGGCTGTGCAAAGAATATTCTGTCCGGGAGGCGGTGATATAGTTTGCTTTTTAGACAAGAGATGGCGGTGTGACAATTTAAGATACTATATTACGATGATAAAAGTTTCTTGTAGATAAGAGTGAAACCGTTTTTCGTCAAACATTTCGTAAGGAATCCTAGGATCTTCCCAGGAGAATAAACCTATGTCAATCGGGAATTGCGTAGCTTTGTATTAATTAATGAATTCGGAGATTACCAACGACATCCAAACACAAACTTAAATTTTTAGTAATATTAGTTATGAATATTTTGCTCACATACGAATTATTTGATAACGCTTCTAATGAGTACTCACTATTATGACCTAGACGAGAGCAAAGCCACAAAGGCGTCAGTTTAAAATTCTTTTTTTAACTGAAATATTAGCTTAACCATCAATATCAGAAATCATTACTTTTCCTCAGTGCCGCTACCTATCCACGCGGGACTACAAGCATCAAGATATTTCCTTTACTTTAATGAATGAATATTATATAAGGAAAAAAGTGAGGGATTACGAAAAGTTTGACAAAAAGAGGCAATTTGTCACACGCGTGAGTTGCGTGTAAGTTGTACAAATCGCCTATATCCGACAGTTATCCGACGCTTATATGCGACAAATCCGACTTTTATCCGAACATTTCTAACTTTCACAATGTCTTATAAACTTTTCATCACATGTATACGAGTATAACGGAGGAGAAAGCTTTTTATTATTTAGGGATGGATTGGGTTGATTGAACCGTTGCATATTTATATGAAAAATACTACAGAACTAATCCTTCTTAAATTCTTAATATTATAAATTCGAAAGTTAGAGAGGATGGATGGTTTTTAATAACGCTCTCACGCTAGAGCTACAAACGATTAGGATGAATCTTGGCACATAGATAGCTTATAACCAATATATATATACCATATATTCTCGGGATAAAATGTAAATACCTCAGGAATGCGTGCAAAACTGCGGGGATAGCTAGTTTACTTTATAGAATTTATATGGAAATAAATTGTAATGTATGTAAAAACTTCTTTTCGGTGTTACCGGCGCGTGCCGATATATTTTTATCAGCAGACATGGGTTAATTTGAATAACCCATACATCACTAAAACGTAGAGTTTTGATAAATTCTACCACATTTATAGAGAAATATTTTTACGATACGGTTGGCTGAGTCCAAAAGTTTTTCGTAACGGTTAGCTGAACCATAAAGTTTTTAATATAATAAAAGCGTTATTCATTAATTGAATATAGAACATCAACTACAGACTGATGTATTTTAATAGATGACTGATATGTTTATTTAACAAAAGCCATACCTGGTTCGCCGCTCTGCCCGACGGACTGAAGATCCTGCTGCGAGCGGCGGCGCTGACGATACTCGGCTCTATAATCCGGCCACCTCCCGTACTGAGCTGGTGCGTTCAGGTACTCCTGGGAGGAGAACCTCGAAGCCCGCGGCGGGGAGAACCCCATCTGACTGTAGTAATCATGTCTGAACACCACATCAGGGTGGCTCATTCCTCCCGGTGCGACCTGACTCCCAAAATGACTCCGATGACCAAGATACTCTGGCTTCATCGGCCCATCGGTCAACTCGTGGCCATGGATAGACGTAGACCTTTGAGGTCCATAATCCCTCATGCGGTTGGAAAATTCCATGCCCATTCGGTGGGGGGAGTAGTCCAGTCCGCGTGGACCCATCTCAAAGTGACCGTGTGGACGGCTGCTTCTATAGAAATGCGGCGAGAATGGGTTCTTGCTCTCCTGGTTTTGACGAGGAATGTAACCACTATCCGGTTTGATTTTATCCTCTAGTTTAGGTTTATCGGGTTGTTGCACTGGTTTATCAGTGCCATTTTGATTCGGTTCTTTTTTGGGGTTTTCCTGGACGTTTCGTTGTGGTTTCTGGTGAGATGGTGAATCAGACATGTCCTGGGACGCCCTGCGGTTGAACTCCTGGACTTTCTCGGGCACGAAACCTTGCTGAGGTACTTGCGACATTGTTTGTATTTTATAAAGACATCAAAACGTTACACTCACTACACTCGGTTAAAATTGACTACACAATAAGTCTATATATCAAAAGTGTTTAAATATCGGTTACAGTTCAGTATACTTTTATAAAGTGTATTCACTTAAGAATCGTGTAATTATTTAATAGGAAAATGATCACAACCAAATATACAAGCTGCGACACGAAAAATTATTATTCCCTGACTTTTCACTTTTCGAGGCCAAAAGCGACGCAAACCGTGGTTTCCATGAATCCAAACTGTGGTGGCATTTAGCGCGGATCCAAAAGAAAACTTGCGCTTTTTAAGTCTTATGTCCGGAAGTTAAGGATGATCTTGCATTGAATGGCCAGACATCACTTTTTTGTTTTGATTTAGTTACTCTGTTTCATCATCATCATCATCATCATCAGCCTATCTCCGTCCACTGCTGGACATAGGCCTCACCTATGGCACGCCACTGAGCTCGATCTTCAGCTCTTTGTTTCCAACCGCTGCCAGCCAGCTTGCGTTACTCTGTTTGTTTAAGCTGAATTTAATACTAGTTAGACAATGCAACTTTAGACAAAGTGACGTTTCTTTAAATCCAACATGGCGGATGTGACAAGAAGGTACTTTTTTATTTCCTAACCCACCTCCATGACGGAGGTTTTAACTTAAAGAGCTTGTCAAGCATAGAACGTGTCGAAATGATATTCGATAACCTGAATAGCTCCTTCTGGGGTCAGTCGAAGGCCAAACGCAAGCCCATTCTTAATAAAAAAATGTAATAAATTAACATTTGTCTATAAAATCATGTCACTACATACAATACATAAAACGATCTCAATTATTCAAATTCTAATTCATTTTTACCACAAAACTAATCGAACTAATAAAAAAGAAATGGAAGGCCTAAGAATTCAACTCAGACCACAATATCTATGATCGTGCGAGTGTCGATTACTTACATAATAATCCTACTAGATTCCGATCCTACCGATAGTTGGCGGCGCGCCAGATGCAGTTAAATCCGATATTAATATCGAATGATCGGACCTTATTTCCGAATCGTGAACCTGGCCTGCTGGCCATTGGTGTGACGAACTTTGCGCAGGTTATTTTCAGTTAAGATTGTGAATAATAATAACTCAGACTAATAACAATTTGCTTAAAAAAATATACAGTGTAAACTCTTTATAACGTTATCCTTTATAACGATAAACTCCCTATAACGTTGAAGTGAGCCCAAGTTGGTTGGTTTGTTCACTTTGTTTTGTTTTTTTTTGTTCACTCCATATAACGATAACTCTCTATAACGACAAAAAATGCTCAGTCCCTTGAGTTTCGTTATAAAGAGTTTACACTGTAGTTTTAAAACTGTAACAGCCTGTAAGTAAGGAATCAATTTTATTTTTTCATATCTCGTTGTTTATTGAAACTGCGGTGCTATGGTCTATTTAAACAAAGATATAAATCGAATATCCTATATATTGTTATGTAGGTACATATTGAATCCGTCGATCTTGTATGTCATCATATCGGATAATAATTTGAATAAGACCGCACTCGCTCTATTGACCTCTTCATTTGGCTCGGAAGAGGGAAATCGATTGTGACGTTGAGATAGGTTAAGAAATATGATGGCTAGGTGACACCATAATATAACTCTCTCAAATGTGTACTTTTATGTATCTATAGTGTGTGAAAGAGAGGTAAATAACGTGTATGCTAGTATTTATGATATAATGGGTAAAAAATACACGATTGAAAGTTACAACCTTGTAGTTTTGTCCGCTTCCCCAAGGGGATCTTAAGTTTTCCCTATCCGGTATCGTAAGTGTTAGTTTAGAGTAAATTCTATCCATGCGCCGAGTTTCATCGAAATCCGTTGAACCATAGCAATCATATTAACATCGCTCTAAATATAATTATAGTATACAACAAAAAATCTACTCGCAATAGATTTTGATGCAGTTTCACCATCATTTAGAGAATTTCTTTTGGAAAGTTTGTGTTTGATTTGTATTTATATGTCATAGACAAAGTCAAGGTGAGACGTAAGTTTTTAAATAGTAGGATCAATTAAAAAAAACTGCATTTCACAAAAATAAAGTGTCAATCTGTCTCATTACACCCCAGTAGGTAATTAACAGACATATAATGATTCAGTCATTGGTCGCGGCGTGCGGCGCGCATCGTACGCAGGTGACCCCAGCTCCGACTAGCCGGGGGATTATGTTGCAGATTTATCGTGCCCCAGGGAACTCCCCTCGAACCCGCACTGTAATATTTAAATACATAATACGCCCGAAGTTGGGGATTGCGTTTTTTAGGCGAATTATTAACGGTTCAGGATTTGTTGCCCCCGAGGACGTTGTTTTAAGTTTCACTTGTTAAACAAGTTATACAAAAACTAATTTGGGTATTGCCAGTGTTTATTTGCTCACTCAGTGTGTACTTGACTTGAAATTGAATACGTCCATAAAGTTCTTTTGTTTTACATTTTAGCTGAATTATTCAACATTATACAATGGTCCCAAATATGTTGTACATGAAACTAACCTTTACTTAAATAATTGGATCTCTCTTTCTGAAGTAAATAGAGTAAGGGAATGTTCTGTTTGTTTTTCACAAAACTATGAATTTTAATGTGAATTTAATGCAGACTGGCAAAGGCAAGACTAATGGGACGGACAGATGGATATGTCAAGTAAGCGGATTAACAAGGAGACGGTCCACTTCATGGTAAGTGGTCACCGCCGCCTGTGGACGTTTGCAACACCAAAGGCCTCCAAAGCGTTGTCGACCCTGAGTCGTGAAGTTGTAAAGTCTCATATACCTGTAATCTCACCGGCACCTTTACCATTCTAATCGATTAAAGTAAACCCCTATACAGAGCAAAAAGTGTTATAGAAAAATAAATCTCAAGGTGTTATGATAAGGACCATCACCATGCAATTAACCATTGGATCAATAGATGCACCTTATCACTTAAGCAATAGAGGTGTTTTTTGTATAATTGATAATATTCTTAGGTGTCAATACGAGCCTTTTAGAACTGGGGAGCTTTTACGAACTGCAATAGCTCCATGATTGCGGAGTCGTAATCTGATAAAATATATATAGCCTATCGAGAGAATACGATGTACAGTTTATTGGTTAACGGTTGTTTATTAATGAACAGTTTCAATTCGAATATAGCCGCGGTTGAGTGTTCCAAGAGGAATCCTCGCATTTCGCTATCCAGGTGAACCAGGTCTGCATTGTAACTTGTTTTTGCGTAGATATCAATAATCGGAGCAATTTGGGTTTTCGCCGAAGTACCTACAAGTAGTTTTGGCAGTGTGCTTTGACCCGTGTGAATCGTAGAACCTTAATTATCATAAGGTCGCGACGTCACACAAAATATAGGATAAAAATACTGCTTTTTAATTTTTGTTTCTGTTGTCTATGGATAGCATATTTTTATAAAAAAATAAACAAAAGATGTAAATTTTTATTTGTTTTAAATTCAAAAACCATTTACTCAGCTTAGGCCTGTGGAGTAAAGAATCCTTTTCCCGTTTCTCTTCCTAAAATGCAAATACCTGCTTTATTCCATATTATTTGGAATCGCCATTTATTCAGTTTAGGCCTTCAGAAGGCACTTATGAAGGTCAAATTTAAAATTTACTGAAGCTAACCTACGATAAAATTCAAATAACAAGAGATTGGGCAGAATCTTTGCCTGCCTTTCCCCAGCCCTCTTTGGGAATGCTTTTGGCGTCCACTCGGAGCAAGGTTTTAGTGCACGAGGTCATCAGTGTACTCTTCACCAAGAACCACTAGCTACTTTAATGGCCAGTTATAACACACAGGAAACTAAGGATGTTTTTAATCTACGGAGCGTACAAAGCAAAATAGCATGAGGGTGAGACGCTTATCTCAAGATAAGTGCAACTCCGACCATTACAATCGAAACTTTACTACAAAGTATCAAGGCTTAAATTGCCTCGTAGTAAACCAGGAGGGCGATTTCGTAAAATTGTGAAGGGCTTTCAACGGTACGGTAAGAAAATGCGCATTATACAGGATGGGCGCAGATGCGCGGCGGGGGCGATAGCAGAATCACTTTAGCTTTGCACTAGTTTGTTCTATAATGACGCCTTAAGTGATGCCTTTGGGTGCCGGAGGCCTTTGAGACTGCCAGAAGAAATATTATAAGAATTATTTTGGTTACTTGAATTAGGTTGGTGGCAATCTGTTTTTCACTGCTTAACTTGATGCAATGTATGGGCATCTCCCTTCAATGTTAAAAAGATGAGAGGAAAGAGTAATGCTTGTGTTGGATACGTACTCGTGTGGGTTATGGTTGTAATTAAATCAACATGTCTTAAAATCTTCCAAATCTTTTCAACTTTAGGAAAAGAATGAGATCCGAGAATTGATGTGTGAGCAGCAAAGGTTTAACTACTTAACACACAAGTCTCATGTCTGCTAAAGCAACATTCCGAACTGGCTTCAGTTAGAATATTCGCAACTTATCTTTTAAAAATTCAAGTTTCAAGTACAAACAACTTACAAAATGCTTTGTTAGAGAAAGCTAGATAATCTTCAAACCAACGCACACACAGTAACAAAACACCAATGCTTATATTTTCTGTCGCTACAGTATCTCAAAGTGTTTAGTATGCGACGCGTGGCGCGGCGGCGGGCGGCACGCGGCAGGCGGCGGCGGCGCGAGCGACACCCGCCCGGTGCCGACATGTACCGATATTATGGAGTTGCACTTTTCTACACTACACTTATATGCAGCAACACTCTGTAGACATATGGTAGTTGCTTGAGGTTTCGGTGAAATAAATCAGTAAGGTAATTTGTAGTAGACTGGCTGTCTATCTCTCTTTTAGGCGTCCGTAGCCAAACGGAAAAAATACCTTATAGATTTGACCAATCAGTCTGTCTGTATATAATAAATAAATAAATTTCCTGGGACATTTTCTTACACACGGCCATCTGATCCCAAACTAAGCAGAGCTTGTACTATGGAAACCAGATAGCTTATATACTACATAAACACCCAGACACAGAACAAACAAACATGTTCATGCACACAAATGTTTGTCCTGGGTGGGAATCGAACCCGCGACCTTCAGCGTGGCAGTCAGAGTCGCTAACCACCAACTGGCCTGTCGAACATATCACAGCCTTTTCAGACGACTATTAAGATAGGTAGAGATTGTGAGATACGTATTTCGTAACCAAAATGAGGTCGTCCCCCCCCACTAACTTTTTAGGTGGTAATTTCTGGAAATATCAGAATTGTTAAAAATAGAAACCCATACGACAAAAGTTGGATTGAACAAGATACGTTTAAAAAAATCAAAAATATCCGTTATTAACTACTTGGTCTACTTTCAGATCTCCTAGGTTTTAGACTTACAACCTCCACCCGCCATCACTGACAAAAGCAAGTTGGTAGAAAAACAAGTCATATATGGTAAAAACGTGGACGTGCGAACTAGCAGCTTGTTTTTATCATTATTTACATTGAAAATTGTATGAACTCGCTCGAGGAAATTCGTTTTGTAGTGTACACAGCCTAGTTTTCAAATTGCACTCTAGTTTTGCAAACAGTGCTGAAAATGTGTACGCACTTATTGTGTGTATGTAGTGGATGACCACTGTGGTTAGTGACAATGTGGTCAAGGTGGTAAGCACATTATTAGATAAGAAACAAAAAATGAAACGTTTAGAAGTTATTGTAAGTGTCTATGTCGAGCATTTGTAGTTGCTGAGAAAAGCAGATGTAATATACACACAGTCCGACAGAAACCGTAATCTTATCGAGTTACTCTATTCCATTTTATAAATCCTAAGAAGCCACATTTAGGTTCTAGCTTGCTCTTTCTATTTCGCTATGTTTGTCTCTTTTCGTACTTCAATGGATATATCATGGAAGGTCTTTGAGTTTTGTAATCTTCTTAATTTGTAATATACTAATAAAGTATGAAAGTAAAAGAAGTTAAAAAGATCAACCAACTTTTAAAATAGATTACTAACGAATAATAACCACAAAAACCTATTGATGTGATAAATGTGAAAATGAGTCACATTGTTTCACTACTATCTACTCGATTTTTAGCATGGAGATTGGAGATCGATTACAAGGTGGTGAAGCACAAGGACTTTTCACTTCGAGAACGCGGGTAAACCACAAGGCAGTTCCTAGTATATTCGTAATGGGTTATCAACTGATGACCCGCGTCTCCCGCGCGTCCGCCGCCCGTCTCTGCGGCGTGGGTGCGTCTGTTAGTGTAATATTTGGCACAGAGGTTTATTGTGTTTACATTCACGACTCGCGTGTGTCGGCCGTCGGCGTCCGCGTCGATCGTGACTCGAATGATTGATGTACTATGGGTATCGATTCGGAAATCGATTAATCGCACACAGAAATCCCTACTAATGAAATAAATAACTATCCTGGGACATTCTTTACACACGGTAAACTGATGCCAAACTAAGCAGAGCTTGTACTATGGAAACCAGATAACTGATATACTACATATAGTATTTTTTTTTCTAAATACATATTTATATGTATAGATATTTACACCCAGACACAGAACAAACAGACATGTTCATGCACACAAATGTTTGTCCTGGGTGGGAATCGAACCCGCGACCTTAGGCTTGGCAGTCAGAGTAGCTAACCACTAAGCCAATTGGCCTGTTTGGACTAATATTATAAATGTGTGCATGTAAGTTTGTTTATTACGCTTTTACGCAAAAACTACTTAACCCATCATCATGAAACTCTGTACACATATTCTTGAAGGTATTAGAAGTAACATTGGATACTTTTTATTCCAGAAAAATGTTTCATCCCTAGGGAACGCGGGTGAATCCGCGGGGGACAGCAAGTTCGAATATAAAATAGCTGGCATTTCTTAACAGTTCACAAGTTCTATACAATACTATGTATACATTCCTTCCGATTTTTTTAATACTGTGATGTCTTTAGCATTTCAAGTCAAAGATAGCACTTATGAAATCTGACATCCAAACCGGTAACTTTAGAAGCTTTGACCTTTAATATTGCTAATACACTTAGTGATTAAATGGTTTTGAATTTGAATAGTCCCCAAATTAGCAATTTATATAGCCGGCAATAGCCGGTCGTGAATTTACCGTTTAATTAAGAACAGAACATGCTAAATACATTTTTCGGCGCATTTGAGGTCGTGTCGTAATTCGTAACTATACTGAGTCAGATTCCGAACTCAAACACTTAAAAAAATAAGAATTAAAAGAAATATCATATTGGAAATAATATCTCAATTCCTATCATCATCATTGCCCTGTTGCCACTGGTGCTGTGAAGAACAGTGTCCTGTCTCATCCGTTTATCCAAGTTTTAAAGCCGTAGTTATGAGTTTATCTGAATTTCTTCGTAAAATAGATATAATACCTGTGTAGCATTAGATCTGAAAGTTAAATCTGATAGAAGTCTTTTTAAAGTAATAAAGCAACAATTTCTAGTCAAAATCTATTTTCTACGTCATAACTACGTACAGATTTAATTAATTCCTCTAAAAAGCTCTCCATAAAAGCGTTATCAGTTCAAAGAAGTGATAAGTAAGGGCGGCCGGCCTCGACCGCAACATAACATCCCCTTATAAAACACGGCATGTCCGATTCATACATATTTATTGACCCGGGAGCACTCGCTTGGACTACATCCAACCGCCGAGATGGAATATCATTAGAGGTGGGACGGCCTCGTTTATTTACTTGTCGATGTCGATAACTCTGAAGTATATGTAGTTTGCAACTTGGCATACCAATTATTTATGATCTCAATATTATGTCAAGGAATCGACTTGTTGCACCTTCATGTTGTAATCTACTGATATATGATTGTCTGGAAGAAATTGATTTTAGCGTTAAGACCACTAATTATACCTTTATGAATCAACTTCTGTACCTACTTTTTTCAGTCTACAATAAAGTATATTTATTATTATGAAAAGCTATTTATCTATGAGGCATTACTTCTCGTATTAGTATAACTATAGCATTTACATAAATAGCTTAGATACAGGTCTAACCTAGTCCAGGCAGACCGTTTATAGTTTTTTTTTTTTTGAGCCGATATAACTTCTCCTTTTAACTGTATCCTTAACTTAAAATAGCTTGAAATAAGTATTATTAACTATGCAATTTGTTACTCTTTCACTCAAAAACTACCAAATGGATTTGGATGACTTATAATATTAGTACGATAGTAAACTGATCGTTTGATAATCATGAATAATCATTTTAAATCATGTAGCTATCGATATTTATCGATGTCGATAAAGTAATAAGCAGTAGAGCTCTACTTATTCGACACGAATATCGAAGAATACAGCGAGACTTCTTCATCTGCCAGCGACAGTGTACAACCTTACTTTTGAATAAAACTCTTTGATTTGTCATTCCTGAAATATATTCTCGGAGCATTTACTTGTACTTTCTTGTTTATAACTATGTATTTATAGTAAATGTGGACTGTTATAGAAATCAGGGAATTAAAAGGTGCTTTTCGTTTGTGATGTAGAAACAATTTGATCAATCAAAAACTTCAAAAATAACTTGACATTGAAGAAAAAAAGTATTTAAAAAACAGATAGTATCAAAAATATAACGTTAAAAATGTTTCAGAGATATACTAATCATACTTTTTACTTGGTACTACCGTCCCGCAGTCACACCCGCATTGCCGAGAGCTCTAAAGTGTCCCGGGACACAGCCAATATCACTCGGGAACTGTTTTGTGTTCTGTTTTCTATCATTGAAAAAAAATTGTATTTTGAGTGGTAGACTCCGGGGAAGTACTACCTTACCCATTTCTGCTGTGAAGCAGAAGTGCACTCGTATTACTGTGTTTCGGTTAGAAAGGTAAGGAGGCCAGTGAAATTAAAGGCACATGAGACTTAACAACTTCCCGCCTCAGGGTCGACAACGCAATGACGATGCCCCTGGTGTTGCAAATGTCCATAGGCGGCGGTGACCATCAGGTGGACCGTCCGCTTGTTTGTCGGCCCTTGTGGTATGAAAAATAAAATATATATATATATATATATATATATTATATGAAAGCGGATGAGTGGTTTTGCAGATTATCTCTTTTTAATATTAGTGTAAATTCAAAATTACAATTTTATTTTTGGCGTAAATTTCACTGACTAAATAAAACACGATCAAATTAAAATAAACTCATTGTAGTATTATTATTCGTTTATATATATAGTTTTAAGTTTCTGTAACTATTGAGGACAGTTAGTGTAAACGTAGTTTTGGTAAAGTTAGTTTTGGGGTGTCGGTGGAAGATCGGTATGAATCTCGGCTAAAGGTCCTGGGTACAATTACCGTGTCGGCAAGGTAATACTTACGTAATTTTGTTAAGAAATGATTATCTTTAGCCCGGACTGGGCCAGGATATACGAGGACAACGCTTAACACGTCGGGATCTATATTGTTGTATGTCTATATTGTTGTGGACACTTTAGAGTTGGAAGTGGGCCTCACTACTAACACCTCTGCCTACCTCAGGCATGGCGAAATTGGGCGATAAAGAACCAGGTTACAGCGACCTATTACTATATTTCTAAGTTCTCTAAAACACACCTCATCGACCAATCATCCGGAATAGTAGTCTTCCACATGATAGCGTATTTTAAGAGAGGGACAGAGCACAGAGGCCGCCCCGATTCATCGCAAAGTTTTTTAATTAACAGAATAGCCTTGCTACATTTGACATAATATTTCTACCTTAAAAAGAAAAAAAAAACAATGATGCGTTCCTTTCCAAGGGTTGAAATTAATGAGAGACGTGACCGAGACCTACCCTTATTACATGCATAGATAAAAAAACACGACTTTCATAAAAACGTTTGTTTTATCTGCATTTCGTTATAATATAAAGCCAAATTACGGACGGACCAATTGGTGTGGCGGTTAGATACCCTTAACTATCGCGGTGCAGGTCTGGGGTTTGATTCCCACCTAGGACAAAGATTTGTTGGGCCGTGTGACTGTTTGTTATATGTCTATGTAAGTATATATTTAAAAAGATGTATATTATTAATAAATATCTGGAGATATTCTTTATCCACGAGTCACCTGTTCCCACACTAAGCAGAGCTTGTGGAAACTAGATAACTGACAAAGTACGTATACAATTAACCGCATAATATCCTTATCCTGGCTGGGAATCATGCCTACGGCGTGCGGCATGGCAGTCAGGGTCCTTAGCTACCATGCCATAGCCCCTGTTCCCGCACTGCTTAGTACGGGATCAGATAGATGGCAAGGTGTAAAGAACTCCCTAAGAAAAAACAATTTATTTATTTTAGTTTCCGTCCTGGTTGTACTAATAAAATATTTTACACTACATGGGCCAACAAACAAGTAGACCGTACATCTTATGGTAAGTGGTCACCGCCGCCTATGGACATTTATAACACCAGTGGCATCGCTAATACATTGTCGACCCTGAGACGTGAAGTTGTTAAGTCTCATGTGCCTGTAATTTCCCTGGTAATTCCCCTTATTACCTGTAATTTACCTATCTAACCTAAACACAGTAATATAAGTGCACTACTGCTCCACGGCAGAAATGGGTAAGGTAGTACTTCCCCGGAAAAACTCTACTACTCTAAAACTATCATTGACCACAATTGTGGTAGATGATGATTTGATCGAAGGTGATAAGGACATAAAGCTTTGAACAGAGCTTTTAAGTTTCCCAGCCGGAACACCGGGAGGGAAGTGTGCCTGCCGGGAGTGAGCAAAGTACTTCAACACAAAACGAATCTTCGACTTTATGAAGATCAAATAATCGTAAATATATCCAAAGCTTTTACTACGTCACTTTATTCGACGGAAATTGCTTTTCAACAGCTCCGTGTACATTGTAACGTCGTGTTTGTTTTGATAGATGCGTGCTAAACAATGTATAAAACCAAACGTTTTTTTATACTACTTTGGCCGACAAACAAGAAGACGGTCCACCTGATGGTAAGTGGTCACCGCTGTCTATGGACATTTGTAACACCATGGGAATCGCCAATGCGTTGTCGTCCCCGAGACGTGAAGTTGTTAAGTCTCATGGGCCTGTAATTTCTTTATATTTTTTCTTTGTATAAAAAAAAAGTTTTTATTGTTTCTCATACAAATGTTTACAGCGCGAAATTGAGGCAACCCCGGTCAGTTATAGGGATACTTGTGAAGGGGTTACCTCGCAACTTTCTATGGGTTACAATTTAAAATGTTGAGACATAACTAAACTAAAATGAAAATAACAAAAAAAAAAATAATTGTATTGGTAATATCTATAAAAGTATGTAATAAAATAAATTAAAAAAAAATATTATCCAGTAGATCTGTTGTCCATAGTTCACACAAGCTCTGCTTAGTTTGGGATCAATCGGCCATATGTAATGAATGGTTCTGGATATTTATGATCATTATTATTTTATTAGAACAAAAAACAAACACGTACTGTTTTTCTTTCTTCCCTATTAAACATTTAAATTGTCAATAATCTACTCCATTTTTACTCTTATATCAAGACGTGTGACAGAGACAAATAGCGACGGAACGCGAGAGCCTGTCTTGAATTAGAGAGTTTAAGTATTGAAGTATTTTGTATTATTGACCTAACTTTCAGACTATTCCGACGTGATCCCAGAGCCCTAATCAGCACACTAGAACAACTGTATCGAGTGCCAAGTCCAGAAATACACCCCTGCAATTACAGAGCCGAACGGATCCGGTGTTTGATTGATTTCTACAAATATTATGTAGTTGATGTGTTTGAAAGACTGCCGTCGGCTCGTCGTTTAATGCAATAAGCAACCCTATTGCTATTGCAGTAGTCTATTCGCATTTTTAATAAACATATTAATAACTTAGAAAATAGATATAGCCGACTCTGGAATAACATACAGGTTATTTATTCCGGGAAAATGTTAAAACCCTCGGGAATGGGGTTGAAACCGCGGGGTACAGCTAGTCAATAATTATTTTAGGTAGAAAATACTACTAACCATTATTTATTGTATATGTATTATTTCCGCCGTGAAGCAGTAGTGCACTTATATTTCGGTTAGAAAGGTAAGTCGGTGAAATTACAGACTTAACATCTTCACGTCTCAGGGTCGACAACGCATCAGCGAAGCCCCTGGTGTTGCAAATGTCCATAGGCGGTGATCACTCACCATCAGGTGGACCGTCTATCTGTATGTCAGTCTACATAATGCGAGCAATGATGAAGGTATGGAGACCTACATCAAACAAGGGGTTTAAGCACCTGATGATAGTCCAACGTTTCTCAAAATAGTTAGTTATTCGTTGGGAATGTACGGATTACGTTTTACAATTTTCATTTTAGTAGCAGATTTAACTTGACCGAAAATGCTCCTAAAATTAATAAAATAATATTATTTACACAACCATTTTTAACTCATATTTTTCTTTGCAGTTTATATTAAAACTATTTTTATTAATAAGCGATTCAAAATCTTCCTTGAAATTGAATTGAGGTTTGTGGAGCTAAAGTTTGAGAGCCTCTGGCGTCAACAAAACAGGCAATCAGGATGAAGATTTTAAAATAAGCAACCTTTAGGGTGATCTTATTAATGTATTTTTTTAGAAACTCTGAAGAACTGAAACTTCGAAACTCTGAATCGAGTTTCGGTTTTGAAAAGTTGTTATTTAGAAATATTCACCCATTTTCCCTACCCTACATTTAGGCGAGATTTTCAATTAATAAAAAAGGGATTGTCTAATTCCGTAACAAGGTCAGGTGGATCGAAACATCCTCTTATAGAGGATTATTAGAGGAACTTCGAATGTGAGGCACGTACTGAGAGGCCTCCGTTCAGAAATTGATATACACTTGCTGATCACGTTCATTATAAGAGGCAGTTTTAAGAGAAAATTCTCAGGCCTGACGAGAAAGACACGGTATTTTTTGTGTTGAAGTATAATAGTTAAGTATTACATAAACTGTAATAATGTGAGTTGATTTAAGATAAATTTAAATAGTATTTCAGTTTTACAGTAGCAACAAGTTATTTTACACTCAAAGTTTAATGAGTTATTGTTTAATTCTAAAGCAAAACATTGTTCTGTTTGTTTGAACGACAAGGCTTTTATTTTCCGGTGAAAAATGTGCGTATATCCTTTAAATAGGCTATTATAGACCAACTGTGGTCATACCATTTTACGACAAGTACTGGACCTGAATTCGTGACCATTAAACCACGTTCACACCTCAGTCAGAGGCGTGCAGGTAGTGATCGCTGTCGGTACCAGAAGTCACGCAACAAAATAACAACAATATCAAGGCTTAATCAACCGAAACTTAACAGTAAGAGTCTTGACTCGTCACAAAACATGGAAACCACTGATTAAGCACTCACGGTTCGTTGTAAAATACACCTTAACACTACGATACTAGGATACATAATTATAAAGCATTGATATGTTTTATTATAGGCCTCTGATATGCGCGGGACATTGCGGGCGGGCGGCGAGCGTGCGGGCTCTCGCGAAGGCGGGCGGCGACTGACGTAGGGCGGGCGGCCCGCCGGGGTTGCCATGTGGCTGCTGACAAAAACTGTAGTTCTGCGCAATAATTCCGAGGGGGATTATCATTATTCACAACCCAATTTACGGACCTTTCCTTAGCGCAATGGATCGAGTTTTTTGCACGGTTGGCTGGATAGGCGGAGGAATATCAAGCTGCATCTAATTCAACAAATAACTCTGTACAAACATCCATAATATCATAGCTATGTTTGTTTTTAATTTGAACTGGAAATATTAAATAGAATACTTATTCTCCTAACATTTACCTTAAACAGATTACTCAAAAGAATATAGCGTATAATTTTTACAAAGTAACATAAAATGTTCTCATACAATACCCCATCAGATACCAGAAAACACCAAATTAACGCACACATTTCCCGAAACGGCAACCCCACAGCTACGCTAGCTAGTCCCACGACGAAATAGGTTAACGATCACGTTTCCTCCGCGCCACGGCAACGCCACGCCACGGTAACGCCACGCCACGCCGCGCCACGCCACGCCGCGCCGCGCCGGCCCCGCGTCTGATTTGTGAGCGTGGCAATTCAAGGTTGGCAACCTCATTAGCTAAGATGGACCTCATTGCGGATAAGGAACGAGGGTAAATAGAGATAAGGATGTACACTGAATTAGTACCTATTAACTATGTACGGATGTTGATGGATGTTGCCAAGAATAACATCTTATTGATACTTGTTCACGCTTCGCGGCTTACCTACATCCTACATCTCGGAATATATTATCTAACTTATATGTAGACTACCTGTCCACCGCGGTTTTACCCGCGTTTATCGATATCATATAATAATATACGAAACATTATATGTATTGACAATAGAGTTCAGAATCGATGGTCCTGCCTGGTGGTAACAGCTCATAATGAATAATGCCCTTCCAATCCCACCACACACACAGCATCACCTTGTTGCGAGTTAACCCGGGTTTCGCCACAGTCTGTGAAGCCTGACCGGCCTTTGACCACGACCTTTTTCGCACGTTCTTGTCGTACGTGATCCACTTTTCATCACCAGTTATCAGCTTCTTCAAAAATGGTTCGGTTTCATGACGTCGTAATAAAGAATCACAAATGAGTACACGGTTCATTAGGTTTCTTTCAGTGAGCTCGTGAGGTACCCAAATATCTAGCTTTTTTGTGTACCCAGTTTTTTTCAAATGCGCCAAAACTGTTTTGTGGTCAATTCCCAGTTCTTCAGCTACGTCGTAACTACTGATATGCCGATCTTGCCACACTTTTTCAAAAATGGCATCCATTTTATCCGTAATGGGGCGACCAAAGCGACGTGCATCTTTGACATCAAAATTTCCGGATTGAAAACGCTTAAACCAAATTTGTGCTACTCTCAGACACTGCACTAGGTCCATAAACATCGCAAATTGTTTTCGCGGCTTGCGTTGCATTTTTACCTTTTTTGTAGTAAAATTTTAAAATGAATCGAATTTCTTCATTATCTTCACTCATCTTGGCGGTACGAAAAACAAATGCAAATCACACATTTTCCTAATTTGAATTATGTTCTTTAAAATTTAAACTTTCAATGATACCAAAACCAGCGAGATACAAATAGTATAGCCAAAGAGATTTTATTACAAGTTCATACATACTATAATGCGACAGACTGGGAGTGTATGTGTGTATAATTATGTGAAGGCTATCTATGATGATGATCTGTGATTGTAATAATACTTAAATATTTATTGAAATTTTAAAACATTTTCAGTTTCTTCATATGGTAATGTTTTTAGCCAGTTTGTCAGGGTTTTTTTGCATTCGTGGTGAGTGATAGTGTTCTATTTATCCTGTTATATAGATTAATTGACTGAGTATTATACTGTTTTGAAGCAAATACAGTTTTAATTATTTTTCTATTTATTACAGAGTGGGGATTTCGCTTCTTAAGGATTTTAGGGTCTTTCGAGATTGATTTATGTACTTTAAGGATGCACTGTAACATATATAGTTGTCTAACTGTCAGAACATTTGCCTCACTATACAGCTTGGATGTACTGTATATTCTTTTCTTTCGCAGCATAACCTTTAGAATAGTACTTTGTGCACGTTCAATACTGATAAATTTCGTTTTAAATGTACCTCCCCAGATTCTTAAACAATATAACAGAATAGATTGGACTAGTGTTATGTATATATAAGTGAGAAGTTCTTTATTACTTATATTTCGTAGATATTTGAAGAGCCATATAAGTTTTCTAGCCCGATTTGCCACCACTTCAAGTTGGGGGTACCAGGAGAGGTTTCTGTCAATAATAATGCCCAAATATTTTGTGTAGGTAACTCTTTCTAATTTTTTACAGTTGCATTTATCTGTGCTATCTTTTTTTATTCATGTATGGACAGTCAATGTAAGGTCAGTATCAGGCTGCATGGAGTCATAAATAGAAAAAGTTATGTAATTAGATTTGTTGGTATTTAGGGTAAGTAGATTAAGGTTAAGCCATTTAATCACTTCACGCAGTCCGGTATCTGCCCTGTTAAAAACATCAGGCCAGTTCTTACCCTGAAAAAGTAATGCCGTATCATCTGCATACGAGTATATACATCCGTTATTTAGCTTTAAGTTGGTTAGGTCATTTATATAAATAAGAAACAGGGTAGGTCCTAGCACACTACCCTGTGGTACACCGTATTGGGTAGTAACAAGATCTGAACTAAAAGTATTCTGATCTAGTTTTACTCGTTGGGTGCGATCATTAAGGCAGTCGGAAAGTAAGGTTAAGAAAGTACCCCTAACACCCACCTTCTCTAATTTGCGTAGAAGAGTAGTGACAGAGACGGTATCAAAAGCTTTTTTTAGGTTCAAGAATATACATAAGGTTTTCTTTTTTTCATCAAGATATTTAGTAATATTTTTCGTGAGGTCCAAAACTGCATCTTCTGTACCGATACCCTCTCGGAAACCATATTGAGCGGTCGATAGGATATTGTATTTATTCAGGTATTTGATAAGTCGATAATTAATAATTTTTTCTAAAATTTTTGCTATTACTGGTAAAACAGAAATAGGTCTGTAGTTGTTTACGTCGTCTCTGTCACCATCCTTATATATTGGATGTATTATAGATTTTTTAAGTAGTCGTGGAAAGTCTGGCTCAATCATACCTATTGAATTTGATACAGAAGGGAATGCTCTAAAATATTCATCCGTTGATATTGGGTCAATTTTTATTTTCTCGGCCAACAATTTACCTACACTATTAAATTAGTGTTTGTATTGGTTTCCACAGTACAAGCTCTGCTTGGTTTGGGATCAGATGGCCGTGTGAAAAGAATGTCCCAGGATATTTAATATTATTTTTTCGCGTGTATGTGTGTGTACGTGCTCTCTCTACAAGTCTAGATTGGAGAATAAAACAAATATCGAAGATTTTTCTAAGAACGTTGGCCTAATTCTCTAAGGTACACAGTCAATAAAGAGCGGGGCAGCGCGGAGCCAACTCCCTAGAATAGTTTATGTATGGTTGGGTATATTGACTGTTATATGTACACACATTGAAGTAACGATATCCTTACTTGTTCGACTTCTAACAATTTTAAAAATAGGTATTACCACTTTGATAACTACAACATGACTCAAATCTTAAAACATATAATTCTTCTGTCCGTTTGTATGTTAGTAAACTCCTCCCTAAATTATGAAAAGTGATTTTTTTTGTGTGATCCAGTGGAATCAAAAATAGTTTAGATTCACGATCGAATTCCTGCATTGTTTTTTTTTATGGATGTATTGTATGGACTCTTTCCGACAGGACCACGTCTGTCTGGACAGCTAGTTATTTTTTTTTAGTTGGTTCGAACCTATATATTTGATTGTTTTAGAATAATATGTAAGTAGATATAGGTCATCCAGGTTCAATCTTACGACTGAATTTTAAGCCAATTCCCAACTAGCGATTGGGCCTTTTTATTAGCGAGCATGTACGATTAGCTATGTGACGTCATTCTAAATCCAATATGGTGGATGTAACAAGATATTGCTTAATTATTTCCTTAACCACTTCTCTGTCACGGGTATATTTGAAAAGGATTGGTGAATGGCATACGAGGCGTCAAATTTGAAGTTGAAGGGTGCCGGTGAAATTACAGGCACATGAGATTTAACAACTTCACGTCTCAGGGTTCACAACGCATTGGTGATACCCCTGGCGTTGCAAATGTCCATAGGTGGAGGTGACCACTTACCTTCAGGTGGAGCGCCTGTTTGTCAGCCTCCTTAATATAGAAAAGAATGTACCAAATAACCTTCAAAATCATTAGACAAGTATAAAATCCGCAAACAAACCGCTATATTAAATTAAATCTCATGTTGAACAGACGTCCTAATTAGGTATTTTACGCTAATTACGAATCCTGATTATCTATATTGTACGCGCGAATGTACGGCGCGAAGTAATTAGATTATATAATATAGCGGAGCGAAGGCGCGCACCGATAATATACGTAACATGTTTTACGTATCTGACACGCGAAGTTTACCAAAATAAGGAAACTTCCTGTTCATACAACTTTACTGAATGGTAGGAAAGCGGGTTTACCTGTATGATAACTAGAAACTAAGTGTCCCCCGCGGTTTCACATGCCTTCCCGATGAGTGCTTAATTTTCATATAATAATCCAGGTTTATCAAATAAATTAATTAATAATAATATATGTATATTTATTTACCCAGAATTCGTGTTGTTCGGTTGTTGATACATGTTCTGAAGTTAACTTACAAACTATGTTTTGAATAATAACTTAATTTATGCACCTTGTACCATATTTTCCAAATTCTTTGAGAAATATTTATTTTCTTAGTACTAAAATCATTGTTAATTTTAATATAATATGTAAAATGTACCAGGAAGAACGGTATTTAAAAAATCCGAGACTAGTAGCTCTATCAAATGTTTAAAGTAACATTTAGAAACGTCATTTCTGTCGGTACGTCTGCATGTTATTGTTGGCACAAACACATCAGGCTGGACAAACAGCCTTCAGTGGCTGAACAGAGCTATGAAACAAACAGTGAAGTAATGGGAAATGCTAGGTTTGACCGGGCGCCGCGCGGAGCCGCCGCGGCCGCGCCAGCGCCGTGTCGCGGGCCCTGTTCATATTTACACGTCGGCCGTGCCTCAAAGGGGCCAGTGATGTACTTTCGTATCGATGAAGTAACTGTCCAAAACATATGATTATCAAAATAAGTAACACAATTGTTCAGTAAAAAAAATCTCGTATTGTAATCGATAAGCCCTTTCATTTTATCTTATTTATCAAATCGACAACAAAAGGTAGGGATTACTGGTAAAACATCAAAGGGCCTTTAGTCAAAATGGGGGTACCCCAGGGTTCAATTTTAGGTCCATTTTGTTTTTAGTCTATATAAATGATTTACCATATGTTGTAAATGATCTCACAGATATTGTCTTGTTTGCTGATGATACATCATTAATTTTTAAAGTTGATAGAAAAGACAAAGATCTAACTAAAGTTAATCATACTATGTCAATTGTCTGTGGGTGGTTTGCTACAAATAATCTATTACTAAATTCAAAGAAAACTAAATGCTTAAGGTTTTCTTTACCGAATGTAGCACAAGTAGATAGCCAAATAATAATAGATGGGACCCATATTGATCTTGTCAATAAAACAGTATTTTTGGGTCTTACATTAAACAATAAACTGCAGTGGGGACCTCAGGTTGATACTCTAGCTGCTAAATTAAGTTCGGCTGCATTTGCTGTTAGGAAAATTAAACAATTGACGAATGTTGAGACGGCCAAATTAGTTTATTTTGCATATTTTCATAGCCTCTTGTCCTATGGTATTTTATTTTGGGGAGCAGCAGCGGATATAGAATCAATATTTATTATACAAAAAAGAGCAATTCGTGCAATTTACAGTATGGGTCCCCGTGAATTATTAAGAGATTTATTTAGGGAAATAAATATAATGACATTACCTTCATTATATATTTATGAAAATATAATGTTTATACGTAGAAAGAAAGATATGAATGTTTGAGTCAAAATTGGATATCCATAATAGTAATACAAGCCAAAGGGAGAAGTTAGTTGTTTCATACTTTACACTAACCAAAGTGAACAAGTCATTTCTTGGTAATTGTGTTCGTTTTTATAATAAGATACCGCTGTCAGTAACCAAAATGTCTGATCATAAATTTAAAAATTATATTAGGAAAGTTTTGAAAGAAAAAGCGTTTTTTTTTTTTTTTTGAATTTGATACCCATGACATAGACGTGGTTTATCGTCTTTTTCTTCTTATTTGGTCTATATTCGCCTATTTATCTTACTTCTATTATAAAACTAGAAGCGTCATCTTGTGTTGTGATATTGACCTATATGATTGACGATAGAGGTTGATGTAATAGTGAAGGAGTGTAACAGAATACAGTGAAACCATGTTTGAAAACTTTGTCACTGGCAGGTAACTTTGGGCAACATGGGGTTATAATCACCAAAAGCAGCTTAGCTAAGCTTAGCTCGTTCAACGTATAAAAAACAATTCTGGGTGCAAAATTTGTAATTATAGACAATTTGATGTTGTTCGAATATCATATCAATCGGTCAAAAATTAAATTGTAATTGTATATTTTTGAAGAAGTTAACAAAACCAAATCAGAAATACCATATCGATATCCTTAACAACAGAACAACATCACTACAAGGCAGCCTCACTCGTAGACGTCGGCTACGAGTCCTACGACCCTCGTCCTGTTTAGTGCTACGACCCTCCGTGGCTCGTAGCCCCTCCCTCTACGCAAAGAGTTTCAAGGGGTACTGTTTTATAAGAGGAATATTTTAACGCGTTTCATTTGATGCCGAAATATGATCAAAGGAACTTCAAAAAATTTTAAAGAATATCGTCTCTGTGTTCAAGTGGCTCTGCTAATAACCGCTTTGATTCTCGAGCAAAAAATATCAGAACTTTTCTTGTTGAAAAATCAGTAGGACCGAAGAGTAATGTGTCTGATAAACGGCAACACTGCTCATCAGATGTGATGGAACGATATAATATTTAAAAAATATATATAGCTTATAGATCAAGTGTATATAATCAAGGCTAGAACAATGTTGCAATAACACCACGACCCTAGACAGTAATAATGCTCCCAGAGAGCGCCGCCCGGTTGCGAAATGAATCTCGCAAACGAAATTCTCCAAGTGTCCATAATTCCCTGTTCCGGGGGATAAATTGATTCATATTCCCTTCTGAGGCAACGCTTACTTGTTAAATATTACTTCTATTAACAGCGCTACACACGATAATCAACTTTGTTCTGCAAGTGATAAAGCTTAGTTTCCAACACGCGCACTTCGAGGATTATAGTCTAATGTTAAGTAGTGGGAAATTGAATTTTATAGATAAGGAATAGAGTTCTTATTTGGATGGAGGGCCGGTGGTGAGGATATAAGGGATGCATTCTTGATGTTGGCTACTGTATAAGTAGGCGGTTATGTTGGCAACATTGGCAATATTCAGGCTGTACATGGTGTAAGTAATTGCTTGTTAGGAAAATACAGACATTCTTATTAAGAAAAGCTTGGGATTTATGTTAAAAATTGAAATGAGAGCTCAGTTGGTAATGACGACGGTCGTGGTTCAAATCCTTCAATGAGCTTAAGCTTTACCAATGGAAAACTTCGCGAGGACGCCGCAGCACGTGGGTACTTTATAGAACCCGCCTGGTTGACTACCCTCAAGCACACAAGCCTATACAAAGTAATTTAAAAAACGACAAATGTTACAAGAGGAAATGTATTTCTTTAGCGTACAGTTATATTTATGACTGGGAGGTAGCATATTCAAATGTCGTCCTATATCTGCCTACCTTTTAGCTAAAGAGGTTCAACAGTAAATTTATTAACGTTAATACCGTTTGGTAAGGTAATTTAAAATCTTTATACATAAAATGAACTGATTGTTGCACTCAGCAGCAAGCCTGTCGGTTGTTGTATTGATGGCCTAGTTATCAATAACATTAGTTACGCTGACGACGTGATACTGCTGGGTCCAACAGCCGGTTCAATCAGGGATTTACTACGAGCCTGCGAGGGGTACGCAGCTAGTCATGGGCTTGTGTACAATGTACAAAAAAGTGAATATCTGATTTTTAGGGCCCCCGAAAAGAAGATTGAATATAGTCCATCTCTTTGTTTAAGTGGAGTACCATTCAAGAGAGTTGAAGCATTTAAATACCTGGGGCATTATGTTACCGAGGACCTTAAGGATCAGATGGACATTGAACGTGAACGCAGAGCATTAGCCGCTAGATGTAATATGTTGGCTCACAGGTTTACTCGATGTAGTAAGGAAGCTAAGATTACTCTGTTTGAAGCATACTGTCAAACCTTCTACACGAGTGGCTTGTGGACCAATTATACGCTGAAGGCGCTCAGTGCCCTGAGAGTTCAATATAATAATGGCTTCAGGATTCTGTTGGGACTACCAAGATATTGTAGTGCCTCCAATATGTTCGCTCAGGCTGGAACTGATGACTTCTACGCGATCATCCGTAAAAAGAGCGCTTCTATAATAACAAGGATGCGGTCTAGTTCCGACAGTGTCCTGAAGACTTTATCGAGTAAATTTGACACTCCTTTCTTAAAACGTGCTGTAGACCTGATTGTGTGTGGAAACTGTAAATAGATAATAAGTAATTTTACTCACCTTATTTTATTTGTTACTAACATAGTTTTTAAAAATATATTGTAATACTAACAAGTGGGCCTTAGTAGCCGCAATAAAAAAACTATTATTATTATTATTATAAAAATGAATGTTTGTATGTCCTTTATAGAATCGTAAACTATGCAACGGATTTTAATGCAGTTTTCAGCAATAGATAGAGTAATTCAAGAGGAAGGTTTATAACCAGGATTTTAAGCGGGGAAAGTAGCAGGGCACAGCTAGTTTATAATAAACCACACTAATAAACATTTAATCGATAAATGCACAAACGTTCAAAACTTTATTAAAACCAAAAATATCTAAAGGCCAATCCTCGGTTAAAAGTAAAGTTTTTCGCAAGGTGGCCCACTTAAGTGACCTCTATCAACAAGTTACTCCTTAATGTGTTTTGTCTTCGTGACCTCTTGAATGGCGAGCCTTACGGTTGCACATTAAACTTGGTTATACGACTATATGTCCGTCAGGAATAAATAAAGGGTATAAGTTAGTATATGCTAATATTAGCTGTACCCCGCGGTTTTACCCGCGTTCCTGAGGGATGTCACATTTTCCCGGGATAAAAAGTAGCCTATATATAGCCATTTCACAAGAAAGGCCAATTGACTTAGTGGTTAGCGACTCTGACTACCAAGCCGAAGGTCGCGGGTTCGATTCCCACCCAGGACAAACATTTGTGTGCATGAACATGTCTGTTTGTTCTGTGTCTGGGTGTAAATATCTACATAAGTATGTATTTAGAAAAAAACTTGTATACGTAGTATATCAGCTAACTGGTTTCCATAGTACAAGCTCTGCTTAGTTTGGGATCAGATGGCCGTGTGTAAGAGAATGTCCCAGGATATTTATTATTATTTATTTATTATATGTTATTCCAGGATATGCTCTATCTATGTGCCAAGTTTCATCTAAATCTCTCTGGTAGGTTTTCTGTGAAATAATAACAAACATCCATACATACAAACTTTCGCATTTGTAATATTAGTAGGGTAGATAATTCACTATATTTTCTAAGCTGCGTAATTAAAACCAGACAGATACTACAAAATAGAGATTTTTTTAAAGGGTCCCGGTGGTTCCCTGGTGGAAGTCACCGTGAAGGGTGAAGGGCGATGAGCGAGGGCGACTTCCGGTTACAAGGTTAACACGGGCGTTGTTTGCCGAGATCGCCACCCAATATAGCAATGACTTTAAGAACGTCTCAAGTTGATCTGGGTAGGACCACGCAAACGGTTGAACGGATTTCAATGAAATTTGGTACGCGGGTAGAATAAGTTCTGGCACCACAGGGGTTTTTCTGGAAAAACATTAGATTCCACGGGCCTGAGATTATCCGCGAGCTGGAATCTAATAAGCTATGACTTCTGTTTTAGGATTCCGTACAAAAATCACGACGGTGTCTCTATTACTTAGCCTCCGCTGTCCGTCTATCTGTCAGCGGGATGAATATCATGCACCATAACAGGTAAACAGTTGAAATTTTCAGTGTGTACACACTGGTACTATGACAGCTAAAACAATAAATAATAAAATCAATGTAAAACATAGACAAATAAATAGTGCTTTTTTCCGCGAATTGTAAAATATAGTCGTCGTGTGCGTTTTTTTTTTTTGGTATAAAATGTGTTTTAATAAAAAAATCATGTAAAAACATATTAGGTAAGACTAGTCAAATTGAAAAAAAAATTTACCCTTACTGAGTTTCTCACAGGTTGAACTCAATTGAAGGCTGACTTCCGAGCCGATGGTAACTCAGGAGATTTGATATTTATAGATGCCTTAAGCTGAATAAATGCCGATGACTTTGCAAATCCGCAGATTTCGGGGTTGTGTAGCACTTTTAGCGTATCTTTGTTTTATTAGTAACTCTGTTTCACCCGCGTTCCGAAAATATTCAATGTAACCCACGATTCTAACAAAGCCTATTTGGATTTAGAATAATTTACCTTTCAAATGGTGAAATTATTTTAGAAAAGTTGCGGTGGTTCCGGAGATTACCCTCCACATATAAACAAACGAATAAACCCTTTCTCTTTATAATATTAGTTTACCCGACAGACGTCCTGTCCTATCCTGAAGTTTATACAAAAACCCATCGAAAAGAGCACTTTAAAATGTCCCTCCAATTTTCAAATCTTTCTCATTTCTTAATAACCTTATTCAGAATATTATAAAGGTTATATGTACTAAAATTATCCGAAGTAACAATCTACCATGTTTTTAATATCCAAGTACTTTTTAAAAGCGAATGGAATCTTTTATACAAATCCGCCATCATTAATCTCATCGGGTCCACGCAAATTACTCCGTACATTTGTTACACTTTGTTACTCGGCTACTTCCTTTTGTGTGACTTTTTAATGACTTTCGATCAGAACGGTTTAGAAGAATGCTCTTTTATCGTTTGAAAGTCGGAATTTATCTGGAGATTGGAGGATTATTGAGACAGTTGTTCAATGTATAAGTTATGTGTATGACATTTCATTATTTATATCCACACTAATATACTCGTAAAGACACAAGATTTGTATTTTTCATTGTAATGGATAAACTTAAAAACTACTGGACCGATTTTAATCAAATACTCATTATTAGATAGCTACTTTATTCAGAATTGACATGGCTATGTTTCAATGGTAGATTGACACAGTTTACTCGGTGTATAAATCTAAATAAGTAATACCACATAGCCGAACACTGTCTCTTAAGATACAGGCTACCCTAGTTTAAGAGGCAGGCTTGTCATTTTTTGTGTACAGATTCCTGCAGTATAATGTTATTTAATACAACATTCTATCATTGTTTTTTACCCTTATTTATATACTTATTGTGAAATGTAACATGCTATGTAAAATCTGTAACCTTGTTTGTTAATTAATAAAATATTATTATTAATTTCAGGATGCATTAGATACTCCAGGACCGCGGATGGAGTAGTGAGATGGAATTTATGCATATATAGATAAATAGGTACTTCTTATTTTAGTAAAACAGTAAAAACATCAGAAATGCCAGTATAGTCGCAGGAAGACAGATAACTTCGAACTATAAGCCACATGTGTTAATTATTCTTACAAATCAATTTAAAATTAATAAAATAATAAGTGTTTAATTAAAAGTGCCTAGTTCCATCAGGTACCAACCTATTGGCGGCGGCGAACAAAGTCGCCGACGCCGGGCGCCTGTTGGTGGGGTGGGCTGCAGCGCGGGTGAAGCGGCTGCAGCCCAGGGCCTTGCGGTGCTTCCGCTGCCTGGACATGGGGCATGTCCGGGCACGGTGCACCGCCGAAGTCGACCGCAGCGACCAATGTTATCGCTGCGGTCAGACCGGCCACAAGGCGGCGGAGTGCTCGGCGGCGCCGAACTGCAGCCTATGTACGGCTGCAGGGAAGCCCGCGGGGCACAGGGCGGGCGGGAAGGCGTGCGCTGCGCCCGCCCCGAAGAGGAGGAGAGGGGCTGCCAAAGCTGCCGGGGGCTCTTTACCCCCCCCGCAGTCCGGCGGCCCTCCGGCCGACCCCCGGCCTAGGGATGGTGCGGAGGGGATGGATTGCGCATAACGGCGCAATACCATTTCCTCCAGGGCAATATCAACCACTCTGCCAGAGCTCAGGATCTCTTGCTCCAGAGCATGGCAGAGTGGTCGATTCGTGCGGCGGTGGTCGCCGAGCCGTACTTTGTCCCCCCCAGGGACAACTGGGTGGGAGACCTTGACGGTTTGGTGGCCATCATCGGTGGGGCTCTGGTCGGTCCGTCCCGAGGTCACGGCTGGGTGGCCGCCCTCGTGGATGGGATCGGCACAGTTGGGGCGTATTTCTCGCCCAACAAGAGCCTCGCCGACTTCGAGGTGTTCCTTGTCGAGTTGGGTGCCGTCGTGGGCCGACTCCACCCTCGCCCCGTGCTGTTGCTGGGTGATCTCAACGCCAAATCTTCGGCGTGGGGATCCCCAGTGACCGATGCTAGGGGCGAGGCGCTTGAGGAGTGGGCGGTCGCGACAGGCTTGACCGTCCTCAACCGGGGTTCGGTACACACGTGCGTGCGGCAGCGGGGCGGGTCTATAGTGGACGTTTCGTTCGCTAGCCCCGCTGTCGCGAGCCGTGTCTCGGGCTGGCGTGTCGCCGTGGAGGTGGAGACGTTGTCGGATCACAGATATATCCGTTTCGACGTCTCTGCCCAGACCGCGGGCGGCCGCCGTCCGCCGACCCGGCAATCGGACGGTCCGCGCTGGTCGCGCAAGCGCATCGACAGGGAACTACTCGAGGAGGCCGCCATTGTCCAGGCCTGGATCCGGGGGTCGAACGGACCCGTCGACGTCGAGCGGGAGGCGCTGTGGTTTCGCGGGGCGATGACGCAAATCAGCGACGCGTCGATGCCCCGCGTCCACGCTCAGTCCGCAAAGCGCCAGGTGTACTGGTGGACCGCCGAGATCGCACAGTTGCGTGTCGAGTGCGTGGCGGTCAGGCGCCAGTACACCCGATACCGGAGGAGACGTCGACGGGTCCCGGAGGAGGAGGCCGCGCTGTATGAGGTGTACAGCGCGGCGAAGGGGACTCTGTGGCTGGCCATCTGCGAGTCGAAGACGCGTGCCAGGGAGGAGATGTTGGAGACTCTGGACGGAGATCCGTGGGGGCGGCCTTATCGCACGGTCCGAAGTCAACTTCGGGCCGCGGCGCCCCCGATCACCGAGAGTCTCCAACCCGAGCTGCTGGAGGAGGTGGTAGCAGCCCTCTTCCCGGCGAGAGGCGAGTTCACTCCGCCGCAGATGGCATTGCCCTCGGCCGCAGAGTCCACGGAGGAGAGCGTCATCAACGTCCCAGAGGTGACACAATCAGAGTTGGGGGCTGCCGTGATCCGGCTCCGGGCCAAGAATGTGGCTCCGGGGCCCGATGGGATCCACGGCTGCGTGCTAGCCCTCGCTCTGAAGGAGCTAGAGCCCCAACTGAGGGGGCTCTTCACAGCGTGCCTCGAGCGGGGCCAGTTTCCCAGTCTGTGGAAGTCTGGTCGACTGGTCCTGCTCGGAAAGGCGGGGCGCCCTGCGGACTCACCGTCCGCGTACCGGCCCATAGTGCTGCTAGACGAGGTGGGCAAGTTGTTCGAGAGAGTTCTCTCAGCCCGCCTCGTCAGCCACTTGTGCCGAGAGGGGCCGGACCTGGACGGTAGTCAGTTCGGGTTTCGGGAGGGGCGCTCTACCGTGCACGCTGTGTCACGGGTAAGGGCCCTGGCGGAGGAAGCGGTGTCCCGGGGCGGGGTGATGTTGGCGGTGTCTTTAGACATCGCCAACGCGTTTAACACCCTGCCCTGGAGCTGTATCCGGGAGGCACTGCGGTATCATGGAGTGCCTCCCTACCTCCGCCGTATCGTTGGGGCTTACCTCTCCGAGAGGTGTGTCACCTACACGGGACGTGATGGCGCTCACCAGCACCCGATGTCGTGCGGTGTTCCGCAGGGTTCGGTTCTTGGGCCGCTCCTGTGGAACATCGGCTACGACTGGGTGCTTAGGGCCGAGCTCGGCCCGGGGGTGGACCTGACGTGTTACGCGGACGACACGCTGGTCACCGCCCGGGGGAGCTCGCACAGGGAGGCAGCGTTGCTGGCGACGGCTGCGGTGTCACAGGTGGTGAGCCGCATCCGTCGCCTGGGCCTGGAGGTGGCCCTCAGCAAGTCGGAGGCCATGACGTTCCATGGCCCCCGGCGGGCGCCGCCGCCCGACTCACACATCGTGGTCGGGGGGGTCCGAATCGCTGTCGAGTCCACCATGAAGTATCTGGGATTGGTGCTCGACAGCCGGTGGACATTCGGACCCCACTTTCAACGGCTGGCGCCCAAGCTGTTGGGCGCGGCGGGAGCGCTCGCAACGCTGCTTCCCAATCTGGGGGGCCCGAGCTCCGTCTGTAGACGGCTCTATACGGGTATCGTGCGATCCATGGCCCTGTACGGGGCCCCGATCTGGGCCCACGACCTGACGGCCGGTTCGATCGCTCTGCTGCGGAGGCCGCAGAGAGCGATGGCCGTCAGAGTCATACGGGGGTATCGCACGATCTCGTATGAGGGGGCTTGTGCACTGGCCGGATCCCCGCCCTGGGACCTGGAGGCTAAAGTACTCACGTCGCTATATCAGTGGCGCGAGGAAGAGGCGGAGCGGGGCGAACGACCGATGCAGCGTCAAATCGAGCTGCGTCGGTCTCAGCTCCGCGAGGTCCTGGTGGCGGAATGGCGGGACAGGCTTTCGCGCCCTACCGCCGGCCTCGACATAGTCGGGGCGGTCCGGCCGGTGCTCGAGCGCTGGCTCGGGAGGAGGCACGGCCCCCTGTCGTTTCGAGCGACGCAGGTGCTCTCGGGGCACGGTTGCTTCGGGAAGTACCTGTGTCGCATAAACAGGGAGCCGGACGCCCGGTGCCACCACTGCGTCCATTGCCGGGAGGACACGGCGCGGCACACGCTGGCAGAGTGTGCCGCTTGGGAGGAGCCGCGTCGTGCCCTCATCGCCGGAGTAGGCCCGGACCTCTCGCTGCCGGCCGTGGTCGAGTCGATGGTCGACAGCGAGGAGGCCTGGGACGCAGTGGTAACCTTCTGCGAAACTGTTATCTCACAGAAGGAGGCTGCGGAAAGGGAGAGGGAGATTTTGACCCTCAACCCGGCCCGCAGCCGACGCACCGGGCGTCGGCGGAGGGCTGATAACGCCCTCCTCCAGCCCCCCTAAATGGGTCCAGGGGCGACAGACACGGGGACCCGTCTGTCGCCCCCCATCATCATCAGGACCCGAGGTGGCGGCGCGCGTGTGGTGTTCCACGCGCGCCCCTCAGAGAAGTCGGGGGGGGGAGGAGTTAACACCTCACTCCCCCCCCTCGACCAGATGGGGCCCAGTGCCAGATAGGCGATGGCGGGCCAGCACCAGCCGGGGGTTGCGGAAGCTGAATTCGTGCCCGCGACCCCCGGCGCTTAGGTGTGTGAAGGAACACCGGAGGGGTTTTAGTGGGTATACCCTCGGGCCCCTTCTCATTTTTGATATGGGAAGGGGAGTTTGCGAGTGGGAGTCCCACATAACCACCGCGTCTCTCCCCGGGCGCGGTGGTATGCGTAATGCATTTCCCCTCCGGGAAAAAAAAAAAAAAAAAAAAAAAAAAAAAAAAAAAAAAACCAACTACCAACCTATCCACTATGCAGATAAAACCTTAGAAAGCTTATTATTAGTTAGATGCGGAAAACTTTGCAGAAAACTTTCTACTCCAACTTTTAATTAAAATTGTCACTGAGCAAGTATGCTCATCAACTTTGAGAATCCTGGATTTATAAAAAAAAGGATGACTTTTAAAACTTGTATTAGCTGTCGCCGAGCGGTTTCAACCCCATACCGAGATTTAAAAAAAAATACGCTCTACTCAGCTCTGTCAGCTAGCAAGGAGTAAAATATCAAATTTATAAAAAAAAACAATGGTGTTTTTATTTATCATTTTTTTGTACGCATACACAAAATGTTAGCTATAGCTTAGCTAAGTCCATGCAATATTTTGTGTTAGTTCCTATTTCAGATAAATAAGGGTTAACTTTGGAAAACCTTGCAATACATACATACTTCGTTTGATCGACTTTCAAATATAATTTACAGAATTAAACATGGTAGTCTTTCAAAAGCAAGCTTGTCATAGCAGCAAATAGCTTTATTATCAAATTTTATCCGCAAAGTTTTAGAAACACAATGACCTCTTTAGACTGTAACCTTTTTAAACAGTAATAGAACGTGGGGCTGTCACTTTTGACAGTACGATTTCCCGCGCTTAGTGGCGACCCTTCTCTGGTTGCTATTAAACCTTGTTGTATGCTTGGCAATCTCTCTACAATAAAAAAAACAATCATTCTTTGTTTGTCTCGTTTGCGTTCCTACTATTTTTCCGATTGCAATAAAACTTTGGTGAGTTGTTGAGTTGTGCGCGCCCCGCAAAAATTTATATGTAACAACTAAATTTCAAGCTTTATGATATGGTATAGATATATGATGAAAAATAAACCTTATTCCAAGAATTATAATGTTAATCTTTCTAAAGCATTCTGACATGTAATAACCGTGAAACGGGCGTTTTATGGCGACTATAGCACTAACTTTTTAAATAGGTAGCGCGAGACGTTTCAACTAATTACCGTTTTTTAAAAGCCAAACTATGTAAGTAGTCCGTTTCAAAATTTGAAAGCCATTTTTCAACCACTGGGTGGTATCTGATTGAGTTGAAATTTGATACGTTGGTTCAATTCAACTGACAGTGCATTTTTATGATAAGTATCACCTGATTCAGCTCCAAGGTTGTCTCGAGACCAAGGAACTCCTCAGTTGTCTACAGAATAGACACGAATGTAAACACATTTGATTTCACTTTTCGCTTATTTGAATAATTCTACACGACCAGAATTCGATACACAAACTGCGAGAGAAGTTCCAAAGTAATTAATGGTTCACAGCTTATAATATAGGACTGACCTTTGCCATGTAGTTGCTGCCTGTTCTCAGTCCCCTTCAGGCTCTCAGCAGTGTGCAGTAGCTCGTCCAGCTGAGGTTTCTTCTGTTCCAATTCTCGTAGGACGCCCTGGGAACAATCAAGAGGAAAATTGACACTAATCTTCTCAGTTATAAATAATGAAGATATCCTCGGACATTATTTACACACGGCCATTTAATCCCAAACTAAGCAGAGCTAGGAAATCAGTACAGATAATTCTACTTCTTAACAAACTGATATAGATATTTACACCAAGACACAAAAAATGAGCCATGTTCATGCACTTGAATTGTCCTGGGTGGATATCGAACCCACGACTTTAAGCGTTGGAATCAGGGTCTCTAACCACCAAGTCAATTGAACATTAGAGCAATAACAACCTTTTAAGTAAGACTTGCAAAGGCTTAAGGATGAAAATCCTCACAAATTCATTTCTTCGTCACGCTTTCACTAATAAACGGTTGAACCTAACTAGCTGAAATTTGGTACAGACGTAGCTTATGGTATGTAGAGGGATCTGACCATTTATACCCAAGGAGCGCGCATAAAACCGCGGGGGACAGCTTGTATATTTACACAAGACTAGTCAAACATCCCGACTGAGATGATTCGTGCCGAGTTGGGCACATTACACACGAATGAATGAATAATTAGCGCCGAGCTCCGTCGTGGCCTCGTTCATACATGCAAGTACAATCATGCTGGATAATTCACACACAGAATTCAATATTAGAGACGTGTGGGTACACTCCGTAGCGTGTTTAGTTACATAGATCTTTGACAAGGCTGAATTTTCTGTCAAACAATAATTTTTTTCCTTGAAGTCATTTGTATTACAATTAAGTTAAGGCTGAATTTGGTCGCAATGAGACTTCACTACATAGTATAAAACAAAGTTGCTTTCTCTATCCCTATATCCCTATGTATGCTTCAATCTTTAAATCTACGCAACGGATTCTGATGCGGTTTTTTTTAATAGATAGAGTGATTGAAGAGGAAGGTTCATATGCATTAGTATCTACATTGCACCTGAGCGAAGCCAGGGCGGATCGCTAGTAATGATAATAAAGCTCTTTGTAAACTAAAATTAATGCATTTTGTAGAAATGAAATAGTGTAGGCGTTTAGGCTTAATTACATAAATGACGCCAAAGGAAACCTTATTACTAAGGCTCCGTATGTTACAGGGCTATATCTTTTGAACCGTTATTGGTGGACTGTTGAAATTTTTACTGTGTGTACTATGGCCGCTATAACAACAAATAATAAAATAAAAGAATGAAAGATTAGGCTTAAAGGTCCCTATGTAGCGGTTTTAGCGTTTTGTTAAATATTGTACAGTAGTACAGAACCCATTGAGTGCGAGTCCAAGTCGCACTTGACCGCCTTAACTGCAGATGTTTTTACCAAACACTGTTCACTTAATCTTTCTATAGTATATGGGGTTATTGGTTGTTGTAGTGTACAGGTGTTTTGTCTCGGATCTGTTATGTTGCTGACTGTACAACGAGATGGTGAAATGTGGAAAGGAGTTGTTGATAGTCGTGGTGGAACTGGAGTTATGCACTCTAGTCAACGAATTATGTTTATGTATCATCTTATTTTTTGATTCAAGATTTCTTTAAGTATATGTTTACTTTAATTTGGGTACTTGGGTGTATGGGAGGAAGTAGTTGGCATTCATTTGATTGGTTTTTTTTTGGATCAGATCATATTAACCACTCGATCAGCCTCCTTATTCAGCTAATACAAACTTCTTCGTCGAGCCGTGGTACGGAGGCCACGGAGAGCTTACTTCTCACGTGATCGTAGTTAGCGAAAGAGACAGAGCCTGACGCGACGAAACATCTTCGAGCTAGTATATTTTCCTTCCAGAATCAAAGCTCAGAATCAGAAAATAAATAAACTTCACCAATAAAAGCTCACATGGCAATGACATTGTGTTGATTTGACGTGAGAGATAAATGTTCGTCCATCCCGCGGGGACGGCCGGGGGCCGACGCGGTGAAACGTACCCGAGGCTCGGAGCTCGGGGCTGATGGGTAACCGAGCGGAACTATCTAAACTCATATCATACAGAGGTATAGTTTGAAAGTTTCGATGTAGGAGGTATTTTGTAAAACTATTCAACCGACAATAAAAAAATCTTTTGCTGATCGCTCCGATTTCACGCGACAGAGACAAAGCAAGAATTTAGAAAGCATAAATGAAGCGACACTGATTGACATGATACACAAACACTAAACTATTGTTAAGGTTAAATTTGATTATTTAATAACAACTACAGACAAGTGAATTTGTAGGCGTGGATAGCCAGAGGAATGGAGCAAAATAATTAATCAAAAGAAATCCCAGCCTTTTTGAACAAACATAAAAATATCAATGCATCATTGGATTAAAAAAAAACTCATATATCATGCTCTTCGCTAGTGGCGCTAATAAATGAACCGAATTCTGGGAAGTAATGACAGACGGCTAACTTAAAGAACTTGGCACCAAAACCAAATTAGTATAATACTTAAAATCTCATTATACAGATTACCCTTATTAGATACATTTAGCCAAATCGGCGGACCGAGACTATATTGTACTTGCTAATGAAGCGGCAGCACCGGATACATTGCTATGAGCTTCATTTACAACACACTGACAACTGGAGCATAAAAGAGCACGAACCCCCATTGTGTGGTAGAATTAATATTATTTTTATTTAAGGGAGCTTCTTTTTATTTACGATTTGATTTGATAAGATAATTATTATCTAGCTTTATAAGTTATTTTAACATATTCATTGTCTATCTGCAATAATTATAAAATTCAGGGGCATTTTAACACACGGTTTTTTGATCTAAAACAAAGCAAAGTTTGTGTTATAGAATCCAGATACCTAATGTATTGTATAATACTACTTATTTATACATAACAGCCCGCCCATCACCTCGAAGAGGTAGGCAGAGGTTTTACTATTAAAACCCAAAATTCAATAATTATATTGTGATTTGTCATTTTGAATTGCTGTCTAACAAACATCAAAGATGGAAAAGAGATCGAATCCTCGACCTGTGCTACTACTGTACTAGCTATATATAGTTTTAATAGCTTTTGATAATTTTATAAATAACATTTTAGTATCTTATATTACTTACCTGTACCATGTGTTAACCTTATATTATGGCTATTGGAGAGCGGGGTCTTCTGACACAAGTATTTCTGATCTTAAAAGAAGGTCCCAACCTTAATTTTAAATTGTAAACCTTGGAAAAAAAATGGAAAATACAGAAATAAACATAATTTTTTTAAGGCTAAGAAAGGAGCCTAACTACCAAATTAACCCTATATACGTATTTATGTTACCTTCAGTATCATAGACCTTCATAAGTGCCCTTCGTGGGCCAAAACTGAATTTATGGATCAGATTGTTTTTTCTTTTATATTTAAGTATGAAGGGACATAGCCGTGTGTAAAGAATATCACAGGATATTTATTAGGGTATTAAAATTAATGTAATACCTAATCAAGTCGTGTTGCGGCATACCTACCAATTATAATATCTGATCACATGTCATGATTAACATAGTTTAATGGACGTGGCAAACCATTATTTAGTGCCTGTTGTAACATGGAGTTAGTGATATTATGGTGTTGGCAGAATTAGACTACTAGATTTGTTATTTTAGAACACTAGTAAATATTATAAGCCAAATTTTATTAAAATATTTTCAGCAGTTTGGGCGTCATTACATTGGACAGGGCAGTTAGCTTGGTTGTTAGCGACCTTGACTGCCACCTCGCAAGTCATGAGTTCGATTCCCACCTAAGTAACGTTTGTATACATGTACATGTTTGGATGCAGAACCCAAAACAACAAAATTCAAAACCATTTATTCAGTTTAGGCCCTCAGAAGGCACTTATGAAGGTCAAATTTAAGGTACTGAAGCTACTGCGGCTTACTTTGAAGGCTTTGGAGGGGCATTTGACTTTAAAGTACTCAAATGGATCGGAAGCTTCGAATCGAAGAATGAGAATACTATGGGACCCTAAAAAGCCAGAACCACATCATCAGAATTTTGAATATTATACACACTTAAGGCGCGGCGCTTCTCTAATGGTCTGTCAGTAGTTGCGTGGAGTGGGGGGTGGGTAGTGGGAAGTGGGAATATTGAGCGTGGGAGGCTCGTTAAATATAAGTCATTAGCGGCTGCATGGCGAATATCTTCATTATGGCTGTATCGGGCTGGCTTTCAGATGAGTTCATCTACTGGCTCGCGGGGTTGTGTCTCTTTATAATTATGCATCTAGCTTTCAGTAAGGGTTCATAATTAATTATAACGACTAGTCATAACTATTCTGCTAATATTATGAGTGCGAGTTTGTTAGGGTGGATGTTTGTCACGCTTTCACGCAATAACTACAAAACATATTGGGATGAAATTTGGAACGCCTGGATGAACGCATAGGATACTTTTCAATGACTCACTGAGTTTGATCAATTATTTATTCGTTTGTTTGTCGCGTCTTCACGGCCAAACAACTAAACCGATATTGTTGAAATTTGGCAAACACATCATGGAAAGGGAGATAAATTGCAGTTTGTTGTATTTTTGGATGTAAATATTTTATAATAGTTCACGTTTAATATTTCAGAATTATGCAGTTTTGTTTATAAAATTTAAAATGATTTTCCAAAGTACAAACTCTGTTTAGTTTAGAATCAGTTAACTATGAGAAAGTCAAGATTTTTAATATCTTTATAAAGTACTAGCTAACGTCTCACGGCTTTACCTGCGTTTTCGAGGTATCTAATATCTTCCGGGATTAAACATAAACCATTTCACAAGAAAGGCCAATTGGCTTGGTGGTTAGCGACTCTGACTGCCAAACCGAAGGTCGCGGGTTCGATTCCCACCCAGGACAAACATTTGTGTGCATGAACATGTCTGTTTATTCTGTGTCTGGGTGTAAATGAGTATATAAGTATGTATTTAGAAAAAAAAAGTAGTATATGTAGTATATCAGTTATCTGGTTTCCATAGTACAAGCTCTGCTTAGTTTGGGATCAGATGGCCGTGTGTAAAGAATGTCCCGGGATATTTATTTATCCTTTTCAAAAAATTATCTTTACAGTATGTTTATGAACTGATACCAGTATCAAGTACTCATTAAAATAAATAGTTTTTTCTGATCGATTCTTGTAAACGAGAATCCAGTTGTCAGAGAAATCAGAAACTGAATTATACAGTTTCTGATTAATACAATATTTTGTGACTTTCCATACTGAGAAATATGTCTCGGTTTTTATTGGAATACAAATCTATATATTAATACGTAAGCGAATGCTTTATACCCCTTTTTACGAAGATTACGCGGGCGGAGGAGCATACAATTTGGCACAGTTGAAGTTTATATGGAGAAGGAGTGCAGGCCATAATAGTTTTTATTTAAACATGAAAAATATATTTAACAAATTAAAAAATATTAGGCACACTACCATTCATTTCACACATACCCAATGTAAAATGTCAAACACCTAATGACATATTAGTTCAAAAAGGTAAGTAAAAGACAATTAATACTGGTATAACCCTAATATAAATATTAAAGAAATCGTGACAACCTCAACTCAAACTTATAGAGCCCATACGCGAAAGATGGGGTGAATTTCGACATGAGTGAATCATTTAAAACACCGCCATCTAGCGACGGACGCCGGTACTAACATAACAGCGAGCTCTCCAAAGCACAAAAGTTCATGGGTTCATGAACGAGCACGAAGTTGGTGACTTTAGTACACTCAGTTTTACACTAGAACTCAACAAAGAGTATACCAAACTTTCAATCGTGCGGTTTTCGCGAGTTTCCGAGAGATTGAATTTTTTTAACATGAAACGCAGACAGGTTGCGATAAAAAGTACAAACTGTAAAGCGAAAAACATGGTTGAATTATGGAAAATGTTTTGCAGGTGAAGGGACCAGCTGGGTTAATATCACAGACCACCAATTGAATAAATAGCTTGTACCCGCTTGCAACACATTGTCCAACGGTCAAGCTTTTTTTTTGCTTAGTAAGTTCGGGTAAAAAGTATCTCTGAACATATTTATCTGTGGGTCAAATGTTCATTTATGTCTCAACATTGAAGTGTGAGCGTGGATAGATGGATTGTTTATTACTCTTTCGTACAAAAACTTCTATACGGATTTCGATGAAACTTGACACATTCATAGTTTATAACCTAGATTATTTTGTATGTTATTTTGTATTCCGGGAAAGTGTTCACATTCTTCGGGAACGTGGGTGAAACCGGGAGGATAGTTAGTCAGTTATAAGTTCTTCGAGCGATATGGTCTGCCTATTGCCACTTTAGCTTACTGACTCTAGGAGTTTTGTCCGTAGCTTGTAGTTATCAGAAAAAAATAATTGGCACCTTCAAAACGTGGAGCAAGCCTTGTTTCAATGAAGCATTGAGAAGCACCAGGCGTATTATTGATCAATATAGTTTTTTAGGTGCGTTTATACAATTCCCGCGCGTCGGGGACGCGGGTAACGGGACGCGGGATGGCTGCTAATGCGGGAGTACGGGATCCGCACGAGACCGGAATACTTTTACGAGTAGCGCGGGAGCCGGGTGCCGGGGGAAACAAAAAAACGGAATTGAGTATAAAAATATTCCTGTAATATATCAATGTGGGTTACCTGTAAATGAATTTGATTTTTTTTTATAATTAAATACTTAACTAAGAAAAGTATTACTACTTATATTTTTAGGCATAATTGGTGTGAGGATATTTTCACTACTACTAACAAATTTGAAGAGTTTAAAAGATCTTGTTAAACATATACATTTCCATGCAACTATGGTCTTTTCGGTCGTTACAGAATGTCAAAGAAAAATGTACTTTATAGCTTTTGAAATAAGATTCGTCGATTAATCCAATGGTCAATTGAACTGATGATCTAAATAAATCTTATGATAACGGAGAAGGGTTCATTTTCCTATAGCATTCTTCAACCATAAAAGGGACTTCTTATGTTTAGTCAGATTGAGTATAATTACGTTGAAGTTACAAACTAATCGTAATATAAGGCAATGTTATGTAACAAGGCTTACGGGCTCGTGTTTAGGGGTGTGTTTATTGCGAAGGGTTCCGCCACCAGCTGACGATAAGCCAGCTCGTTGTTATCTTAATGATAAGCTTAACGTTCATCCAAACGCAGGTTTAGTGGCGGATGTGTGGTTGTATTTTAGTTCCAGTAAAGTGAGTAGAAAAGTCGCGGTTGATCATCGAAGTTAAACTCGATTCACTTTGACTTTTTATAAATATGGCTGAGTTGAACCTACAGTTAATGTAAAACTCGGATAAGATGCCATAGTTATATTTACAGGTCATTTTGCAATAGTACCAGTAACCCAAAAGATTCCCGGACAATTGAGAAGGAAACTGACATGTTAGGCTACTCGTAATTATACGAGATATAGTGATTGGCCGGCCCTGTTGACAGCAAATGTTTAGGCCATATGAGGTTGACGCGAAATGTATTTTTTTCATCTAGTTCAAATATTTTACATGAAAATTTAGTTATTTTACAACCTGCCTAACGTCAACCCTGGGTGCAAAGTATAAAGTGCACGTGGTCCTCGGTTTACTTTGACACCAAAGCAAAAAGTTAACATTGTATATGTTTTTTATTCATGATAGTTACAAAACTGCGTCCAGCTCCCGGATCATGCGGTGTTATTGACGGCCTCCGCACGGGACGTTTCAAACGCGCGCTTACATCCCGGCGGCGGCCCTTAATTCAATATCTTTGTTAACGGACCCAACTTTGGGTCATAACAAAAGGAATACAATATCTAGCGGGTGCAATGTGAAATGGACTCTGAACGTCTACAAATTGGCTCGGAATTAGGTTGTAAGACATTACAATGATGTATAGTTTGTTCAATTTAGTGTGACCAGTGCAATAAATTGTTGGGTTATGTTGCCAGACACTACGGAGGACTTCCTGCCATAATATCGCAACGTAGAAGCTTATAATTCAATAGCGCGATGTACAGCTATATATTAATAATAGACGTTTATGAAATATGTCACAAAAAGCTTTTATTGGCATAACATTAATTAGATAACAACATCTGTTGGGCTACAATGAAATAAAATTGTATAACACTAAGTTAAAACTGAGACCGACCTTTTTTACACGTTTTTGTTAGCTTCACTTGTAACGATGTAATAAAAACTTGGATGTCGATTTTTACCTACTTCTAATTGTACTTCCGATTCAAAAATTTGCAAGTATTTGGGAATGAAATGATGTCACAATCATTTGATGCCATCGAGTGAATCTGGTGATAAGAGACAGGAGGATGGTAGTACTCTTCAGAGGCTACAGTTAACCCCTTGAATTTGGGCTCATTTTGTTTTGAGGACATCTTTAACGGTAACGAGAGCCTGTAGAGTGTTCTTAATATTTTATTATTTTTATTTAATTATATTATTAAACAATAATATTCTAAAAATAAACAAGCCCACACACAGTACATAAAGGAAACTGTAGGTATTCCGTTACCTTTGAGCCCCAGCACAGCTAAATACTTGGCGTGCCAGAGATGCCAAGTTATTCGAGCCCCAGCTGACCCGCTGCGAATGCCTTCACAAAAACTTTGCGTTACAAGCGAGATAAACTATTCTTAATTACGAAATGCGGCCGCTAATGACCCTAAAAATAACTAAATGTTTTAAGTTAAACTTTTATACAAAGCTTTAAAAGGTTCTTAACGTGAGGCACATTTATGGCGCATGGGAGGATTCACAGGATGCGATTGGCATTTTTTGTGATCTGTCCAAGGCATTCGATTGCGTTGACCACCGTACGCTACTACTAAAACTTGACTTCTACGGAATTCGTGGAACTGCTCATGATCTTGTTTTATCTTATTTATCAAATCGCCAGCAAAAGGTAGGGATTACCGGCACAACATCCAAGGGCTCTTTAGTCGAAATGGGGGTACCCCAGGGTTCAATTTTAGGTCCATTTTTGTTTTTAGTATATATAAATGATTTGCCATATGTTGTAAATGACCTCACAGATATTGTCTTGTTTGCTGATGATACATCATTAATTTTTAAAGTTAATAGAAAAGACAAAGATCTAACTAAAGTTAATCATACTATGTCAATTGTCTGTGGGTGGTTTGCTACAAATAATCTATTACTAAATTCAAAGAAAACTAAATGCTTAAGGTTTTCTTTACCAAATGTAGCACAAGTAGATAGCCAAATAATAATAGATGGGAGCCATATTGATCTTGTAAATAAAACGGTATTTTTGGGTCTTACATTAGACAATAAATTGCAATGGGGACCTGAGGTTGATACTCTAGCTGCTAAATTAAGTTCGGCTGCTTTTGCTGTTAGGAAAATTAAACAATTGACGAATGTTGAGACGGCCAAATTAGTTTATTTTGCATATTTTCATAGCCTCTTGTCCTATGGTATTTTGTTTTGGGGAGCAGCAGCGGATATAGAATCAATATTTATTATACAAAAAAGAGCAATTCGTGCAATTTACAGTATGGGTCCCCGTGAATCATTAAGAGATTTATTTAGGGAAATAAATATAATGACATTACCTTCACTATATATTTATGAAAATATAATGTTTATACGTAGAAACATAGGAATGTTTGAGGCAAAATTAGATATTCATAGTATAAATACAAGACAAAGGGAGAAGTTAGTTGTTCCATACTTTAGACTAACTAAAGTTAACAAGTCATTTCTTGGTAATTGTGTTCGATTTTATAATAAGATACCGCTTTCAATAACCAAAATGTCTGATCATAAATTTAAAAATTATATTAGGAAAGTTTTGAAAGAAAAAGCGTATTACAAGGTAGTTCATTATATTGAAGATAAAAATGTATGGAAATAGCTGCTCTCTGCACAGTGCACCTCTAAATCTCTTGTTTAAGTTGTAAGTACCTAATTATTGTTATTTTCTATTTTGTAGTCTTGTCATATTTTTTTTGTTTTGTTTTTATTAATGTTACCTATAATAAGTATCTTGTAATTGTTAAATATAAAATTATGTAAAATTGAAATTATAAAATAGCCAAAAAGTCAGAATAGATAAAAATTTATATAACAAATAAAAAAAAAAAAATGTAACCTTGCTGAGTTTCTTGCCGGTTCTTCTCAGTTGAAGGCTGACTTCCGAACCGGTTGTAGCTTCAGTAACTTTAAATTTGACCTTCATAAGTGCCCTCCGAAGGCCTAAACTGAATAAATGGTTTTGAATTTTGAAATTTTGAATAGTGTAGTGGTTAGAAATCCTAACTGTTATCCAGGGGACGTGTGTTCCATTCCCACACACTCACAACTTGGGGGTCTTAAGGAAAAGAGTGAATAGGCTACTAACGGGAAAGCTAGATCCACCTTCGGCCTCATCTTCACTTACCATCAGATGAGATTGAGGTTAATAATCCCGCCATTTATGATTAGTTTGGAATTAGACCGTGTTTGAAGAATATCAACGTTTTTTATTTATTTGAATACAATTAAAAATATGCAACTTAAAGCGCAATCGAACACCCTAAGGTATAGTGGTTATAACTGACCTTCTGCTTGTCGAGTTGGTGCAGGATCTCGTCGACATCGCCGACGGCGACCGACTGCGCGCGGAGCATGTCCACCTCCACCGCCACCCAGTCGCGAATCTGTCAATAGAGGGTAGTTATTAATACATGTAGCATGAAAGGTTGTGTAGATTGTTCACACCTGACAACTTTCGTTGCCTTTGAAGAGATGCATTTTTTGTTGTTTCGTGGTATCGTACTGTCGCGCGTTCAATATCCCCTGTACCTCGACGTTTGGCTATATTTAACACACTAGCAACTGTGTAAGAAATCTGGTGTGATCTGTTTGCGGACGGCAGGCGATAGTTGTAGAATGCTTGAGGTACTGTGAGACGCTACAGTGACAGGTATAGTTTTTGTACAATTATTTATCACATCAATTGTTATCCTTAGTAGTTGATATAATTAGTGTTATTGGTAAAAACTGTTTAAATTCCTAAAATATACAAAAAAACCGCGAATGAGGACTTTATGTTTAGGGCATTGCAGATGCTTGTTGAATGTTATCGTTGGTGGAAATAATTAAATTCTTTTTAAGGTTGCTTTTGTCAAGGATTTCCAGATTATAAGAGCATGTGGTCGAGCGACCGAAGGCTCTGGGTTCGATTTCAGACTCAAGTTGTGTAGAATAGGCATTTGTTTTTTTTTTCAAAAAGACAATTTGGTAATGTGCCCAAGCGTCACATGGATACGACGTTGACGAGTGGAAACGAAAATAACTTCGGTGTAACGTGGGTCGTACTGTGACTTCAGAATACCTCGATTTTTTATAGAAAATAATTGGAATACAGTTGTTTGTCCTTACATATCCACCAAACCAACAATACGAGGGTTTGGAAAAACATATAGCTTTCAGTAAGGGACTGAAGCAATCATCAAATATAGCTAGAAAATAATTCTAGATCCCACGGAAACAGTTCCCGGGAGACGCGCACGCACACACATACAATATCGGCGCTATCAATCGAACCGCTGAAGCGGAAAAAACTGATCGCCTTCAAAAAAATATTCTTTTACAGCATATCCCAGATAGTGGACCAAGATTTTATTCTTATAGCCCGTACGATGGCGCACTTTCATCGAGACCTAAGCGTAAAACCTTCCAGGGTTCCGTGCGTGGGATATAAAATATCTGAGGTTATGTTTTGGAGGAAATAGTGAGACGTGTTGTGGGCTGAAATTTCGTTCATACATTTTTTCGAATTACCGACTTCCTCGGGGAAAAGAAATTGGAGTGCATGGGTCACACCGTGGTACGATACTACTTATTGATAGGTAGGTTAGCTTGGTGGTTAGAGACCCTGATTGCTGCGCCACAGGTCACGGGTTCTATTCCCACCCAGGATAAACTAGTTTGTCTACTTAACATGTCTGTTTGTTCTGTCTTGGTGTAAATATAAGTAGTCAAAAAATATGACGACGATTTATTGGAGATGTTTCAGTTATCTAGTCGTCATAGTAAAAAGCATGCTCAGTTTGGTTTTGTTGGACCGCGTGTGAAGAATATCCCAGGATTTTTATTTATATAATAGTGTATATGATTTAGAGTTTAATAAATCTTCGACTAAGCTACCATTCTCAAAGTTATATTACGCCGCCTGTCCGATAGATTTCGAATATTGAGACACTTCTAACTCGTTTGCAGACAGTTTGGCCTATAATGCGCAGAAATATATTATAAAGGAATACCAAAGCTCTCATAGCAGCCGCATTTCGCTGACAGCCTGGTTTGAACCCAGTGCGTTGTACGATTTTGGAAGGCACTATTAAACATACACTTAATCGACTGTTGATCAATGTACATCAAACATATAGTTACATACATGTATCATTACATATATGTATATATAGTATCATACATTCGTACGGAAAGAACACTGCAATCGCATTAACACTAGCAAAAATTTAATAAAGATCTAATATAAAATAAAGAAGAATGCATAAAGGTGCATCCATTGTAGCATACAAAAGGTCATCTGCATCCAGAACGGAACCCTAAAAACAATAAAGAAAATAGGAATAGGATCAGTTTTCTTTTCAATAGAGGCGCCGAGGTCATCTGACCGCAATCCGGCCGCCCCCGCCTCGCGCCCCCCGCCCCGCGCACCGCGCCCGCGTCCGCGCCCGCGCTGCCTGTAACGTCCACATTCCAACACTGATTTACAGAACCTTGCTGCGACCTCTTGTGATTACAAACGGATGTCAAATATATGCGGGAATGCTGCGGTTGTGTTTATTTCACATTTTTTATATTATTTACTAGCCCGTTTCTTGCGATGGAATGCGTGATTGAGTCATAAGCTATTTCAAATTATAGCATTAAAACATTCTCATTTATGATATTAGTGGAATAAGCAGTAACATAGCTTGAAATATTAGTGGAATAAGCAGTAACATAGCTTGAAATATTAGTGGAATAAGCAGTAACATAGCTTGAAATATTAGTGGAATAAGCAGTAACATAGCTTGAAATATTAGTGGAATAAGCAGTAACATAGCTTGAAATATTAGTGGAATAAGCAGTAACATAGCTTGAAATATTAGTGGAATAAGCAGTAACATAGCTTGAAATATTAGTGGAATAAGCAGTAACATAGCTTGAAATATTAGTGGAATAAGCAGTAACATAGCTTGAAATATTAGTGGAATAAGCAGTAACATAGCTTGAAATATTAGTGGAATAAGCAGTAACATAGCTTGAAATATTAGTGGAATAAGCAGTAACATAGCTTGAAATATTAGTGGAATAAGCAGTAACATAGCTTGAAATATTAGTGGAATAAGCAGTAACATAGCTTGAAATATTAGTGGAATAAGCAGTAACATAGCTTGAAATATTAGTGGAATAAGCAGTAACATAGCTTGAAATATTAGTGGAATAAGCAGTAACATAGCTTGAAATATTAGTGGAATAAGCAGTAACATAGCTTGAAATATTAGTGGAATAAGCAGTAACATAGCTTGAAATATTAGTGGAATAAGCAGTAACATAGCTTGAAATATTAGTGGAATAAGCAGTAACATAGCTTGAAATATTAGTGGAATAAGCAGTAACATAGCTTGAAATATTAGTGGAATAAGCAGTAACATAGCTTGAAATATTAGTGGAATAAGCAGTAACATAGCTTGAAATATTAGTGGAATAAGCAGTAACATAGCTTGAAATATTAGTGGAATAAGCAGTAACATAGCTTGAAATATTAGTGGAATAAGCAGTAACATAGCTTGAAATATTAGTGGAATAAGCAGTAACATAGCTTGAAATATTAGTGGAATAAGCAGTAACATAGCTTGAAATATTAGTGGAATAAGCAGTAACATAGCTTGAAATATTAGTGGAATAAGCAGTAACATAGCTTGAAATATTAGTGGAATAAGCAGTAACATAGCTTGAAATATTAGTGGAATAAGCAGTAACATAGCTTGAAATATTAGTGGAATAAGCAGTAACATAGCTTGAAATCGAATGTTTTAATTACTCTTTAGGACATGTTTAAGAGCAATTAACGATTATTTGACTAAATTTGTTAATAAACAATTAAATAAGAGATGCTGAACTGCTTGGTGTAGATACTACAATAATGCTCACCACTGTGCCGAGGGGACGATCGCGTGTGGAACTGTGCTTAAGACTTGACTTCTGTGATGATATTATTATTTACCAGAACGCTAAAATCAAAGACGATAGCAATGTACATAATCTACCCGAAATTATCGCGACATGACCGCTTGTATTGTCTCCACGTATGTTTCCACATCTCCAAAAATGTACATATTCGACAGCGGGACAAAGTCGTTGCTGGGTTTCGATTCTGTATGTAAAATTACACTAGCTCGAGGATGTTTCGTCGCGGATTCTGTGCTCTGTCCCTTTCGGTAACTACGTAATCACATGAGAGGTATGATCTCCGAGGCCCGTTGCGGCGCGACCTGACGAAGTTTCTATTAACTGAATTAGGGGGCTGGACGTCGTCGCTCGCAGGCAAAGGGTTACAGTCGATAGTTGAAAGATATCGGATATCCACAGCCTTTTGTGGACGTATGGATTGTAAACGGTTAACCTTAGATTCGTTCTTCATTTCAAATAAATACAAAGTGTATTAAATTTGCATTATCCAATGTTAAAAAACTAAGCTGTAGTTTAATGTTAGACAACGAAGCTCTTAGCCTTGTTGAGTCAACAGTTCTGTGTTCTTAGGAATTAGTTTAGACTCAAAACTTCAATGGGGGACACAAATATCATGTCTTGCGGGAAAACTTAGTTCAGCAGCTTACGCAGTTAGAAAAATCAGGCAGATTACAGATGTCGATACGGCTAGATTAGTTTATTTTAGCTACTTTCATAGTGTTATGAACTACGGCATTTTGCTTTGGGGTAAAGCTGCTGATATAGAAACCATTTTTATATTGCAAAAAAGAGCTGTTCGAGCAATTTATAATTTGAGTTCTCGAGCTTCCCTCAGAGAAAAGTTTAAACAAATTGATATCCTCACAGTTGCATCGCAGTATATTTATGCAAACATAATATTTGTACATCAAAATATTAGTCTTTATGTCAAAAAGAGTGATATGCGAGTGCATATCACTCTTTTTGTGAAATATTTATTCAAATAGGCCTTCACAGGCACTTATGAATGGTCAGACTCATCAAGTATGATGTCATCAATACTAGAAATAAGGATAAACTTGTCACTTCTGCATATAGACTGCAAAAAGTGCAAGGCTCATTTTTAGGACTTAGTGCACGCATCTATAATAAAATCCCTGCTGAAATTTTCAATTTGCCTTTACAAAAATTTAAGGAAAGAACTGTTTAAGGAAGAGACTGTTTTAGTACAAAAGGCTTTCTACAACACAAAGGATTATTTTAACGACAACAATGCTTGGGTGTAGCGCTCGCTCCAGCAGGACACATCTTTATGTACAAAATCTTATTTTGAAAAGAGTAATTGCTGAGTTTATTGCCGGCTCTTCTCAGTAAAAGCAACCTTCCGAACCGGTGTTAGAGTCTGACCATTCATAAGTGCCTGTGAAGGCCTATTTGAATAAATATTTCATTTCATTTCATTATTTCATTTCATTTCATTAACATGTGAAATATACAAAATGTTTAAGTTATCCTACAAATGTTATTAGGGCATATGTGAAAGTTTGGAAGCGTAGATGAATGAATGTTTGTATTCCATGTATTCGACTTTCACGCAACTACCTACTACTAAACGGGCTTACACAAGATATAGCGAATGGATAGTTTATAGCCTGGGATATTTTTAATCGCGAGAAAATGTAACATCTCTTGAAAACCGCAGGGAATAGCTAGTATGCAAAATATATTTACACACCCATTATTTCTAAAGAGGTAGGCCGACGTCTCAGCATTTTACCGATATCACATTTTATGTCCCAACGCGACATGTGGTGCTCAGTGTCGCCGCCTTTCCTTACGTTACTCATTCCGGAACACACATATTATTGCTGACAAAGAAACAACAACTAAACATTTTCCGATCTGAGAATCGAACCCAAGACCTCCGGTCGCTAAACCGAGATCTGCATCACTCGACCGTTGCGATTAGTAGAGTACGAGTATAGTGTAGAGCAATAGTAGTATAGTCATTAATATTTGCGGTCTCACTACAACTTTAGCTATTCAGTTTCCATTAAAACAATCTTAACACCCAACTCAACAGGGAAAAGTTCAAATGTAAAGGCAGGAAATTGTAAGGAAGCAGTTGAGTGTCGCGGCGCGATCTATCGACACTCATTTACACTTTATTTGATCTGGGGTCCGCGGCGAGCAGCGCGGGGCGGGCGGGGGGCGCGGGGCAGGGCGGGGAGGAGCAAGAAGTGGAGTAAGATTCAATAAAGCCGCATTTAATGCTCAATTGGATTTAGTTACTATTAAATCACCGACCGAGTTTCTTTAGTTTAATTTGATTCTCAGCTAATGTTTTAATACAACATTTACTTTATTATCATATAAAGCGACGCGGTTTCACCCGCGTTTATCGATATCATATATAGCCTATCATGCATCACATGTTAAGAGTATATACCAACTTTCAACAAAATCGGTCAAATTGTTCTTCAGTTATAAAAAGACTTACATAGCCAGACAGACGGACAAAAATAATTGTAGAATTGTCGTCAGCGAGTAATAAAACGAATATAAGTAAATCACAAAAATTGACAAAAAATATTAAATTTAAAGACAGATTTGTATAGTAGGTAGATGATAATATCAATTAGCTTGAGATTTCAGTTTGAAAAATAAAATGATGTCAGTAGCTTTCAGCATATTTCGACAGTTCCAACTTCTATAACTAGATGGCGCTAGTGCACACGTAGTTTAAAAGCGCCAAGAATTTCTCGCGAAAATTCACTCTTGAGAAAGGCGATAAGTATAAACGTGTCATTTCGAAAGCAGTTTCAGCAAATGCAGGTTGAATAATAATGCTGCATTAAAGCTGACTCACTTATTATGAACCTTGAGCGCTGAACAGACGACACACGTTTGCTTGACGCTTTTTTGCATGAGAAAATACAATACTAAATTAGATGATACTTTAAAAATTCGGGTGTATAAGATGTGACTACTGGATCGACCTTTGTGGTATTAGTAGTCCGCGAAAAAAACACTCCATGTATGTAGGAATCCATGGCTTTATGAATTTGAATAAATGTGTTAGATTTACGATAAATGTTGGAGAGTTGGTAACTTTTTAATATGTACACATGCGATTGGTTTATTTTTAATTATGTGGACTCTTAAATTTTACATTACCGATATTTTTTTAAAGAATCGATCGAAATTTAATGAAAGTTTATTTTTTAACCTTTTTAGAAAAAAATAAGGTAATAATTCCTAATACGAGGTTTTTTTTTAAAAGCAATATAATACAATAACAATATCAAATACATATCCAAAGCAAAACAAAGATGGCTGACAAACAGGCAGACAGGTTCACCTGATACAGACAATTGCAATACCAAAGGCATCGCCAATAGTCAAGTGAAACGTGAAGTTGTCAAGTCTCATGTGCTCTTACCTGTCTAACCGAAACACAGTAATACAAGTGCACTACTGGTTCAAAGCGGATATAGATATGGCAGTGGCACTTCCCCGGATGAACTAAAAGCTATACTTGTTTATTTCTTTGCTTGTTTTGAGTATAGGGCGAAGTGATATGCAAATGAACTTTCTCCATATAGGATTTGTCAAACTAAAAGGAATCGTTAAAGGATAGAAGGTTAACTCAGACGGACCATTAGCTATTAGGCCGCACGCCTCACGCCACAGGTCGTGGCTTCGATTACCACCGAGGACAAACATGTCATAACACAACATGTGTGCGAACATGTCTATTTGTTCTGTTTTGGTGTGTCTGTACAAGTATGTATTTAAAATAAGATCAGTGTCATTTATCATGTCTGGTTAGTATACTATGAGTTCTGGATTAGTAGTAGATTAGTAGATTAGTTAGTTCAGGATCTGGTAAACGTGTGCGAAGAATGTCCCAAGGTATTAATGTATTCAAACATTAGCGTCCAGCCTGCTGCCCGGCAGACCCTTACAAAGGAGTCGCAAGAGCAATCGCGCGGAAGAGATAACGCACGAACATAGCTCGTTGGCATCTCAATCGTTTTGACTCGGTCGCGGGGCGGCGCGGCGCTGCGGTGGAGTTTAAAACGATATCAAACGAAGGTAAAGTTGATCGCGAGAATGGTATTGATTTCATATCTCATTTGCAAGGGGAGAGCATGGGGTTCTTTATTTGAATCAATTTGTTTTTATTGATACGAGAGAATTATATATGATCCTCAATGTTTTAAAGGGAGGTACTATGAAGTGCCTATCACCAGTTAAGTCTAGATCATGACCACTACATTATGGTAGCCTCGTGAGACTTGTAGTCATGATGTGGTAGTGTGGTGACGTACTAACCTGCAACACGCTGGTGTCGAAGTGCGCGAGCAGCGCGGCGGGCGACTGCTGCGACGAGCGCCGCCGCCCCGACACCCGCGCGCTCCAATCTGCAACAACACAACACAAAACATTAGATATGCATCAACATACCAGGGTCCAAGTGGATATGAGAACTACTTTTATTAACAAAATCCTTATAAAACACAATATCAAACCGCCTTAAGTTCCTGGGATGGCCTCCCAAGGTCGAGCAAGGTAATAATTGTTTCATGGTTTAGAAATGATTATTAGTGATTATGCAATTATGTGACTGTGCGAGCAACACATCTGACTTTGGTTACATACGTAAAAATATATTCGGTAAAAGGTTGGTTACATTAACGAGAAATATGTATATTTATAAGCTTACTAACTAAATACATTATCTTATCAAACTAATGCAGTTTCTTTTCTCGCATGTATCTCAATTAAAGGAAAGCACTGGATTGATTTTTTGTTAAAGTACGAACTTATAATATTAAATAACTGATATACTATTGCTTAGGTGTTTTATTTATTGTTGTTATTGTCAAGTAGGTTTACAAACATGCTAACGGTTCGAACGATAAGTAGACCGCCTATGGGCATTTGCAATATCAGGGCCAGCCAATACGTCGACTCTGAGACATGTAGCTATCAAGTCTCATGTACCTGTAATCTCACTTTACCTTTCTAACGAAACAGATCTACATATTAGTATATCACCTAAATAGCTACCTAGGTTAGGATCAGATAGCCGAGTGTAAGTCTAAGGATATGTATTAACTTGAAACCTCTCCTCTCAATTGCAAAGTTAGTCATTCAACATTTCTCCTTTGCTTTACAGAATTCCATCCCAAAGAAACGAAATCAAACAAACTTACTCATTGAAAGAGCATCAGCTATTATACGCGAGGTACGTGCAGGAATACCGAAATGAAGCGGAAAATAAAACAAGAAGGTTGGAAAGAGTTATGGGAGCGCGGCTCTACACCGGCGACAGGAAACGAACCTACGATCGAACGTTTGAAAGCTGACGCCCCGGCGACGACGCATTCACTGTGCCTACACACGGGTACGTATATGAAAATGGTCGCCGGGATTTAATTATGCAGTCTGTCGAGCATAGACTAGCTGTGAAAAGAAAAAAACATGTGATACAGTGGTAAAATCTAATTTGGATTTAAGAAAAAAATATAAATAATTGACACGCCGAAGTAGAACGTGTACTTCTTATGTAAATAATATAACGTGTAACGTAACGTAAATACCTACAAAACTATTTTCTTAATTCTATCCCCTTGAGTGACAATGAGAGGAAATTTAAAAAAATATAAGTAGTAGCTAGAATACAAAATGGTAGTAGGTAGTTGGTGCGTCAATAAACAAAAGGACCTTAGACACTTTCTGCATCTATGAACACAAATGTTAAGCTTTCAAAAAGAAACTTCAAAATAATAGTAGAAAGTTTCAATTCCGTGAACAAATCGCTTTGTTAAGACATTTGGTAGTTTGTTAAAGTTATCGACAACAGTCAGCTGCGGGGAGGGGGGTAGAGGGGGAGCGGCCGACGCGCACTTGACTGTTTTGTACAACTTGCTCCCGCCATATTTCATTAAACTAAAACTTTTTGCTGCAAGAGCTACAAATTAACTCAACAACTTGCTTACTTTGTTAGAATTATTATTTCAGTTTTGGTTGTTGTTTAAAACTTTTAGAATGAAATAATATTGTATTTATTAAATTTGTATTCGAATAATTCATGTTATCATCATCATCAGCCTATCTCCGTCCACTGCTGGACATAGGCCTCACCTATAGTTATTGTCATTTATTTAAGCATACATTTTAGAAATTAATATGTTTTGTTTCTCTATTTTCAACCTTACCACTTTTAAATTAACTTTCAAGAGATATTTTACTTTTAGAAAACTGTCTCCTCAATTTATTGGTATCTTCCCCGCGCCTCCCAGTGCCGCGCCCTCTCATCTAACTCCTGCCAAGTTGTTAAAAACATCGCGTCATTTAGTTACACCATTCCGAGACATAACGACTTTAAGAAGCCTCTACCAAACTTTGTAAACGAGAAATATTAAGTTCGCGACGAAGTTTGCAGTCTTATGATATAGTATTTGAGAAACTCATACAATCTGTTTTTTTTTTTTGAAGTAAACTAATAATTTTTTTTTTATATAATATAACTAGCTGTCCCCCGCGGTTTTACCCGCGTTCCGTGGGATGTCACATGTATTATACATAAAAACATTCCTCTTCAATCACTCTATCTATTAAAAATAAACCGCATCAAAATCCGTTGCGTAGATTTAAGCATACATAGGGATATAGGACAGAGAAAGCGACTTTCGTTTTATACTATGTAGTACATATAATATACGAAAATAAGTAAAGTTGCGCTACGTAAAAAGATAAATATAAAACCTCTTAAGCAAATCAAACTTAACTCAATAGTAAGTTAAGGACTTAAAAACGTCTTTGAATATATTTCTTACACTTTTCCTTTTTTTTTTTTGGAAGGGACGAAGATGTTAACCTCTGATGTCTCCTACACCCTTTCAAGGACATTGGCTTTGTCTAAGCTTATATCAATCCGGCAGAAAACTTCATAATCGCGATGCAGGATTCTAATTTACAACGTGGATGGCATGCAACAGAAGCCAACCATGGCTAATTACAGTTCAGTGACACTATCGACTCGGAGCACTCGGAGCTAAACGGATTATTTGTTTTCTTTACTTGTTTGCTTTGCACATCACTAAGCCAACGAGGTTTCAGTAGATCTATCTTATTTAATTGGTTAATCGCCTTTGTGGCCGACAAAGCTTCTCAGTTGTGACAGTGTTAATTTGCTTTATAGGGTGTCAATGAAGAAATAATAGTCTGCCTTAATTAGTAAAAATTACAAATTTAATCATTTTAAGAACCCTTATGGTTATTGTAAAGATGCTCCCCACGAACAAGTCAAACACTGATCTCTATTAAGAGATCTTATCTCCTGCTTGGGAATAACGTGCGTCGTATTCCTTAATTTTTTGTATGTTTCTAATACTTCGTTTAATATTCTTATTGAGGCACAAAAAAAGACTAAAAGACATTACTAGTGCAAAAAAAACTGATCAAACAGATGACAGAATGTTGGTGAAGTAAACTAATTAAATTTTCACCACATTTCAAAGCGTCCCAATTGTAAAATAGCTGTAAAGTGATCGTCGCTTCAGTAAAGTTGAGAACAACGCCGGCTTAGTATTCAAGACGCACAGCGGCCGACGTGACCACGAGTTTTCCTTCCCACTTCAATTGTCTTGTAATTTACTTATCTATTCATTTATATTACACTAGCTGTCTCCCGCGGTTTCACCCGATTTTTCGAGATAAAAATCTATGTCCCTTTTCATACCATAGGATATGTGTGCCAATTTGCAGCAAGATCGGTTTACCAGTTTAACAGTGAAAGGGTTAAAAAATAACTAAACGAACTCACTTTCGCGTTTGTAATAGTAGATTATTGTCATGATTAATTTTATAGAGAAGTAATTATAACAAAAATGATTCATTTTTGAAAGTTAAAACAATCCTAAGACATTTCTACACACCTAATTATCTGATCCTAAAATAAGCATATGTATCTTGTGCTTTGATAACCAGATAACTAATATACTTTTAAAATGTATTTATATATATTATACATATAGATACTTACATGACTTGTGCCAAAAATACGGTGGACCAAATAGAGTGGCAGGGTGTATAACCAAGTCAACCGTATTCAACCTCATTATAACCACTGCGATATAAACATCTAATCTATATATATACAAATGAATCCCTGTTTCCCGTGGTCACGGCATCACGCGTGGACGGCTGGACCGATTTCGCTAATTCTTTTTTGTTGTGTTTGTTATTGTCAGGAGATGGTTCTTATGAAAGAAAAACATAAGAAAGTTACGCGCAAAATTAGAAAATTTTAGAAAACTTTGCGACCATTTTAACTTTTCTAATGTATATGGCGTTTGACTTAAGTGTCAGTCGTTTGACAGTGCAAGATTGACTGAATGCGTGCTGCAAATATCGTTTAAAATAGAGGCATGGATCGGAGTTATATTGATAAACTAATTAATTTATAATATCTTATTAAACATTTCACAGTCGGTTCAATCGGAAGATTCTTATTTAATATTCATTGTTAAGACAGGACAACGTCTGTCGGGTCAGCTAGTTACTTGATAAAACCACCCAGGACAAACATATGTTTGCTCTGTGTCTGGGTGTAAATATCTATTAAAGTATGTATTTAGAAAAAGAAAGAAGAGAAAAATGAGTAGTATGTATAGTATATCAGTTATCTGGTTCCCATAGTACAAGCTCTGCTTAGTTTGGGACCAGATGGCCGTGTGTAAAGAATGTCCCGGGATATTTATTATTATTATAAACACTAGTAAAACGTATTTCAAATTTTGAATATTATTTGAAAGTCTATCAAACAATTGTTTCCAGTCGTTAACGGCGAGAGTTAACAATCAAACTCGAGCTAAAAACTTGATTTAATTTAAGACAGAAATTAATAGAGATAATGTCAAAAATCTACATTGGCAAAATAGCTCACAATTCAAAAGTAACTGTGGTCGACAAAGGAAAACGATCTATTACAAATTTAAATACTATAATATCAGTGTAGCAACAACAACGGAGGTCTGAACGAGAACTTAAACAAAAGAGTGTTCGAACACCCGACACTTAATCTGTAAATCTCATTAGCTATCCAGACATCAAAACATTGAACATTGCGCACTTTGTCTTGTAAATGTGAGCCGTTAAGGTGATATCACATTGCGGCGCACAGCACGGACGCGTTACGCACGCTCGCTTTTAATTTTTCAGATTGATTTGCTAGTTCAGCTGGACAGTTTTAACATAGTGTAAAATTGGAATCGAGTATGAAACACAACAATAAAAATATGGATTAATGAAAAAAAGACACTAAGTAGTAGTGGTGCACTTAATTAAACAGCGAATTCCAGCTTGTCAGCTATCACTATCGCCGTAAACCACTGTCAAACTTACACAGCCCAGCTACGTGTCCGTGTACTGCAATGTAACAGCACCTTAATCGTAAAACGTTATTGTTAGCGTTATAATAGCCGATAGCCGGGTAATCCGGATAATACTACCGGATCCCGCGAACAATGCCTTCAATAGCTACCCGGGTATACTTCGGGTATTTGTTGAACATCAAACACAAAAGGATATATAGGGTTACCTGGATTCCAAGCTGTTATTGAAGCTAAAGATAGATAGCTGTCTGTGGCACTGAAGCCATGGATTTTTTTGTGGTTAATAATCAATAAGGATTTTTAATAGTTATAGAAAAATGAACTTTATTGCTCTTAAAATAAGTTTTAACTGTTTAATTACAATTGTTAATTGTGTAATGAATCTATTATAAAGCTATAGGGTTGATTACTCCGACTAGTAATATAATATCAGACTTTTTGACTATTACAAACTGAGCCTGTAGATACTATGGTAACCAGATAACACAACATAAAGCTATTTTTTAAATATATAGTAATCAATACTAATAATTGTGATGATGGATGGCTGGCTGTTGATACTCCTTCTCGAAACAATTAAGCGGATTTTGATGAAACTTGTGACATGGATAGAACCTGGATTAACAAATACGGTACTTTTTATCCCGGGAAAATGTAACATCCCTCGGAAATGCGAGTGAAGCCGCGAGGAGAGCGAGAGAGAGCGGATATTATAAGTTTGTTTATATGTGGAGTGTAATTTCTGGAACCACTGAACTTATTTGAAAAATTCTTTGATTATTTGAAAGCTACACTATTCCCGAGTGGCATAGGCAATGTTATAAATCGGGGATACATTAGAGTCCTCGGGAACACCGGTGACACCGCGGCACGGAAAGTTAGCAGTATATAGACATACCGACACCGATTTTAAACTCTAGGTATATACATATAACGTATAACAATCACACATTTATGTTTCCACAGGGTTTGTAGGTATTTTCGAGGATTCGATTTAGTTATGTTCTATTAATATTTCAACAAGCTTCAGTAAACAGGTATAAGTTCCGAAAACAGCCGAAAACACAACATATCCATTAACAAGCAATAAAGAAACATTACACGCGCGGCTATGAAATGTGGATGGAATTTTAATCAAGTGCTGTCTCGATGACGGAGGAGGTCCCGCCGGGAGGGGGAGGGTTCCATTGTTACCCATAGATTGTGCTCACTATACGGACCTTCCTTATTTATAACGGAGCTTTTGATTAGGGTTACCATTGAGTTAAAACCTTAATATGTGAACTAATGTGAAGTGTTGGAAAGGGATTAAAAAATACATTCTATGTTATTCCTTAAACAAGTTTAGTCACTTGATCAAACATGTTGGTTAAACAGCTGATTTTAAAAAGCTTAATATGTGAAGTTTTGGCGACGAATTAAAAAAATACCTTTTTTGTTGCTCCTTGAAAGCTTAGTAACTTGATCCAACATGTTCCTTAAATAGATTCCTCGACAAAATTAATGAAACAGCAGATTAAAAAAAAACCATTTTTGCGTTGTCATTTTTAGGCCTTATGAAACCATGAGATTGCGCGGTGGAACATCATGTTCCTTAAATGAAGTTTATAAAGGCGAGGTCGCCCTGCGCGTGTCACATACTCTGTACACATCCGCTACTGTGTCGCCCCCTCGCGGAATCGAACCCTACCTGTTACTTTTTACTGTTTCCCGTTTGTGTAACAAACTGAAATTGGCAACTGATACGGGGTTCGCTTTTCGGGATTTTATGTTTTTGAGCTTTTTTAGATGTAAGCTTAAAATTGCTCTATTTGAAGTAAATTTTTGATTGGAAATTTGTTATGATTTGACTGACGAATACTTTTGATATTCCACATCCGCGTTTCTGAGAGACATTATGAATTTCCGAGATAAAAATCCTTATTGAAAACCAGAACATATTCTATGTGTTCTTTTGATTAAAATCGGTCCCACAACACAGAAACTTTAGATAATATGGGAAGATTAAATTTCAAGAACACTTTCGACAAATACAAAAAGATGGTACTTGGTTACTATTAATCTATCTATCTATTAGTCTATCAGCCGAGCCGCCAACGAATCAAATCGTCGCTTAACCAACCGAGTAATTGAAGCCTCAATGAAACTGGATACCTTTCGTTGGAAATTGCCTCGGACCATCCCGCAGTATTCATGTTTCCTTGAGGGACTGGAGCTGGAGTGGTCGCGGGACAAAGCGAGCCGATGGGGAATTATAGGCCGATTGTGTCCCGTCCGCTCTACGAGGCTACGAGACTACGACGCTACGTGACTACGATGCTACGAAGATATGGGTCTACGAGTACGGGTAGTAATATTTTATTTTTAAATTTGTTTTGTTTTGACCTCAACGTTATTGTTTTACAGAAGTACCGTGGTATGTGTCTACTGGCTCTCTCGGGTCTCGACATGTATTTTATAATAGTATTATGTATAGTATGTTGTTGTATCTAGTTGAATCTTTCTGTTTTTGTTTCCCAATTTCCCGTGACACGCGCTTTGCCTAGGGCGAGGATTCAATCAAATTGTAAAGCTGTAGAGTTTAAATGCATATTGAGTGTTGTGTGAGAGATGAGTGCTTTTTTGTGAATAGAGTATTTTTCCCCGTGTATTTATTTCTTTTCAATCAAAAATAACAATTCTATACCCTTACTCAGTTTCTGCGCGGAGGTCTTATGAAGGTCAAAGTTATGGAAGCCACCAGCGGATCGGAACGCCTTCAACTGAGAAGAACGGGTTAGAAACTTACCAATATTTTTTATGACAAAGGTTTAAAAAAATTGCGGTTTCTCAATACGACTAGCATTTTTTATTAGTATTCTATATAATATCAAAGTTATATCTTCACGTCACTTCGTCCCACTATTCCGTCCTGAGCTTTATTTATCGGATTATTTTAACTGTACGGACATCGCAAAATACTGTATACTTATTACTTAGCTGTCCCCCGCGGTTTCACCTGAATCCCCAAGGACTATTAGATTTTCAGGGTAAAAAGTAGCCTGTATGTTATTTCAGGGCTTGCACTATCTACATATGTGCTATATCATCCAAATCCATCCGGTAGTTGATGTTTTTACCGGACTGTTTGGGTGGAAGAGCAACAAATAACCATACATAAATAACTCACAGTCATTCTCATTTATACTATAAGTTTGAAGTATGATTGTTTCATATTATATTTATTGAAATGAAATGAAAATATTTTTATTCAAATAGGCCTTTACAAGCACTTATGAATAGTCTGACTCTAACACCGGTGCGGAAGGTTGTTTTTTTACTGAGAAGAGCCGGCAATAAACTCAGCAATTACTCTTTTTTTAAAAAACCAACTTAGCTTTATTACATAAAATCTATTTAGTATCACTGATAATACCTATGTGCCTATTATTAGCCTATGAACCTTAGAATTGCGCCTGGAGACGAGTAATATAGATATTTTCATGCGAATCTATGTATGTATGGATGTAAATATCTATATAACTATGTTTTAAAAAAGTAGTATATGTGGTATATCAGTTATCTGGTTTCCATAGTACAAGCTCTGCTTAGTTTGAGACCAGATGGCCGTGTGTAAGAGAATATCCCAGGATATTAATTAATTAGGTATTATTATTATTATCATAGTTTTATCTTAAATATAATATAGACTTAAATAAATAAACAACTAAGACCTAACTTAAATGTTCCTATCATTTGTGAAGGGAAAATAAGTCTTATCTTCTACCTGAGCCTCCCCTCTCCTTAAGGAAGGAAATTGTATTTCAAATTCGCTCAGTTCGTTACAGCACCGCTCTAAATGATGGGCCGTTCATTCAACCTACTGAAACAGTCAGAATAGCGACAGCAATGCAGTCTTCTCTTTGGATTGTAAAAGTTGGAAGACTCCCTATAAATAAATAGCCCGTGACATTTTTTTACACGCGGCCATCTGTTCCAAATCTAAGCAGAGCTTGTACTATGGAAACCAGATAACTGAAATACTACATACATATACAACTTTTTTATTTAAACCCAGCCACAGAACAAATTGACATTTATTATTTCTTTTTATTTTTTTTCGGACGAGATTGCGATTGATCTCTTGCACGCATCTTGCCCTGAGTGGGAATCAAACCCGCGACCTGCGGCTAGGCAGTCAGTGTCGCTTTTGTTACGAATAACTGTAATCCACTCTGAAGGATGACTATTTTGGACTTACATATACCTTACTGTATATGCAACAATTAATATACCAAGATAATAATTTCTGTTCTTCTGTAGTATACGTTAAAGTAAAAAACGTATAAGTTATTAAACGTGTGGGGAATAACTGTTATACAAGTTTTGAAAGTAAAATCAGTTTTAGCGCTTCATGAACATGGAATTTATATTGGAAAATTAACTTTATTGTCTATAAAATAAAGTTTATAGTTTAATACATATCATTGTATAATGATGTCTTTGAACATTATAAGGCAAGGAGTTTTCTTGAACGTCGAAAGACTTCTTATACTGGATAGTCTATAGTAGAGTTTGAGGTTAATCGGCTGTGGGGAACGGGTTTTAAAACAATTCAGCTGTACTACTACTACTACTACTATAACCAGGTCTTGCACAAATTGTTCAACATCAGCAACACTACCTATTTATTGATAGCTACTTTATTTTCGCTGTGAATTGAAACTCGACATAACAAAAAAGCAACACTAAAGACATGGGAGTATAGGACTTAGCCTGCGAGAATGAGATAGGTAGTTTTGTGAAGGTTTCACTGCTACCGCGAGTGAAACGCATACATTTTTTAAAAACATCAAATATCGCTCTTTAATCCTATGAAAATAAACTCACAATTTCCAAGTGATCGCACCGCTGGAGTTGCCGCAATCGAACTGGCAATGAAGGGGTAAAGTCAATAAGTTCTTTTGTTAGTCGAGTACTGGGGTGCGTGTGAGTGCGATCGGCGCTGTGACGTCACTCCGTGTGAGAGGGAGTGGTGGCATTATGTAGTTCAGTCAGTCGGTGCTCGCTCACGCTCTGTTAACGCCGCGCGTCGCCCGCCGAGTGCCTCCGTGTCACTGGTTCGCGACAAACAAACACATACTTCTATTTACACCTGGAGCCTTATTACGAGCTCTTATTTCCAGCCAGTTCACATCGTAGCAACTGCATTGCAAGTCTATATTCAAACTAGCAGGTTACTTGTCACGTGAACTTAACCTGGCGACGAGTTTGATTTATTGCGCGATGACAGCAGCTGTCAAGTGAACTAAGTCCCAGTCGTTTCTATTCTGCGGTCCCAAGCTGACGTAACAGTTATGTTTACTGGTATGTTATGATTTATGGTATTTGCCAACATGGAGCGTCGATAAAAAACGAAAAAAAAACAAGAAATCTCGAAACTTCGGCTTGGAACGAAATGGGCCGAAGGTTTATGGGAAGCGCCGATATTAAGTGAAATGTTACGAATGCGCGAGAGCACGGCGGCATTTGCGAGGTAATTTCAATCATCTCGTTAAATTATTTAAGTCAACAAATTCATTAAACATAAGTATTTTATGTACTTTCAGGCAATCTTGAACAGAAATTCTAAGGGTTATCAAACCTTCAGCTAGAATTTCAACCGAAGGTTGTGGCAGGTCGGTTCATCGGCTTCGGCTTCGATCAGAAATACCTGTGATCGAGAAACTACATAGAAGGCAGTTAAAAATACCGAATTAATAGATGTTTTAAGCTTATTGAAGATCTATGACTGCATGACTGACTTCAATACACAGTGATAAGAATTTTCATAGTGGTGTTTCTTTTTCTAAAAAAATAACTTTATTCCCATGACTTATTTCTAGCCAGTGACAAGTTTAAAATAAACTAATTGAGCGATTTCAATCATTTTAATTTATAAATAGGAATGGCAATGAAAACCTTTTCTCCCCTTGTCACGGGCAGGCATTATCCCTCTCCCCGCCCCCCTGACCCCGCGGACCCGGTACAATAATAGTCACTACATTTTATTGTTACACCCGCAGGACCCCGCCCCGCCCCGCCCGCCACCCTCCGGTATAAAGTGTATTATCTATAACTCTATCTTCCATTACATGTGAATAACTATTAACGCGTGGACGCGTTCATCAGGTTGAGTAATTCGCTGTTGATCCGGATCGGTGTATTCATTATCTTAGGATATTTATTTTCGTTCGACCTCACTGATCTCCAAACTAAGCAGAGCTTATAAAACCGCAACAACCAGATAGCTGTTTTTTTACTTCTATTAAATACTAGCGGTCCCCGCGGTTTCGACCGCGTTCCGGATCCGCGAATTGTCAAACACACGCAAATCTCTCAAAAGGATTTTCTTTTTCCGTTTTTGTGACATTTTTCATTGACTCTCCGATCCTATTGATCGTAGCGTGATGTTATATAGCCTATATAGCCTTTCTCGATAAATGGACTATTCAACACATAAATAATTTATTAATTCGAACCAGTTCCTGAGATTAGCGCGTTCAACCAAACAAACAAACTCTTCAGCTGTATATATGTATAGATGTATCTATTTTCATAGATGTTTTTGTGTAATTGCAATATTGTAAATAATTTTGACATAAATTAAAAGGGTTTAATTAATACTTTCATAGATATTTACATCTGTGGTGTGGAACTATGTAACTGCCTCGCCGACATCTCATCTGGGAACTTCAATCAAATTTATCATTTATTATTTTACACACTGGCCGTGCGAATTTGCCACTGGCTTTTCAGACCAAGAACACGACAATAATATAATTATACTAGTATACCAAAATTGGATTATGTTCAGCAGTTTACACTTCAGCATTTACTCAATACAAATGGCATTTTCGAAAAATCACAGTGTTCGTCAAAAAGCCTACTAGCCGAACTATCAACAAAGCGTGGAAACGAGCGAACTTTTCCCGCCATTAGCGCGGTGACGTCATGTAATGGCGCCCGGCGGGACGTCACGCCACCGACATTACCCAGAATACAATATCAGAGGAAAGGTCGCGAATAAATGCCAAACTTTGACTTTCTTTCTCATAAAGTTTGCCCTAATTTGGTACCTACAGAAGTGTCGTGGAAAATAAACATAAATACTTTTGGAAGAAATATTGAGGTTTAATATTGTATGTGACATTGATATAACAAAGATTTCTGATAATATTAGATTCTCATAAGAAAATGTTTATTTTATTGAGAATCCTTCACGAACTACGTCAACTATGGTTCCAATTTTGTTGTATACCTCTTTCTTTCACAAAAGTTAAATGGATTAAGATAGACGGTCATTCATGCTCATAGAGAAGTGAGCGTGAATTGATTATTGGAATATATTTACTTAATTCAATACAACAATATCATAAAGTTTTAGTTGCAATCCAGCTCTGTTTGCAATTACAGCTGTCAGAACGTAATAAAATAATGCAAACACGAAAAACGATTCTAAATCGTCCAACTCGTAGATACAAAGCAAATTAAACCGGCCACATGCTATAGTAACAAATGACTGTAAGCGTTAAGAGCGGAGGCCCTTACTGTTCCCTCCCTCCCTCGCCCTCCGAGATTATCCCTAAATAAGGACTCATATTAAAATTCCCCGCGCTCCGCTGGCGAGATGAAAATTTCTTTCCTTTAATATTTTCTTTGAAAACCCTCAGAACGTCACGGCGGACTTATTCGTTGTTTTACGTAGCGATTTCATAATCATTCGCGGAATACAATATTTTTTTATGTTTAGACTTGTTTACTATCTCACAATTTTAAGTGATCATGTGGATGAAGGTGGTAAGCATAAAAAACCCAGAAGGGAACTGGCTCTCAAGTGCAGCTTTCGGAACACGCCGACAGTGTTTGGTACTCTATCACCATGCTTAGGTTTCTTTAAACGAAAGCACAACAACTTTCTAGAATTTAAACCTACGACTTTCATCAACGCATTTAACGTCACTGCCGACTAAGCTATTATCGCCAGAAAACAAAATATGCGTGTCTATTTAAATCATTAAAATTTAACTATTAAAAATATCGATAAGGAAAAAAGTAAGAAATCAAACTAAGTCAACCAGTCAGGAGCATGTTAGGTGTGCAAATAATCGACGAATCATTCCACAACACTACTTCACGCGGTACCTGAGCGCCGCATACATCACCCGCAGACCCGCACACCCGCACACACGCGCACCCGCACGAGATCACCGCGCCTGTCCTACGTGACACATATTTCATTGGATCCAAACCAGTCGCGTTCAAGACATGAGATGAAAGTGGGTACAAATCCCTTATCAACAAAATATTTCTGCCAAGTTGGCCGACAGACAGTCCACCTGTTGGTAAATAGCGGCGGGCTTCGGATATTTGCGATGCGTTGTCTTTCCTGACACATGAAAGTGGTATAGTGTCATATGCTTGTAATATAACCGGAATACAGCAATCCAATTGCTCAACCCGTTTTCGGCTGTAGGCATGGTGGTATTAAACCGGGCAAATTTTGTACCTTGAGCTAGAGCTCTTGCAAAAACCTAAAAAATATAGTCCGTTATTACATTGTGACCATTTTAAGGGTTTTAAAGGAGCAAAGTATTTAAAAAACGGTTTATTTAAACAGGTCTTAAAACTATTGAGTTTAGTTAAAATTGTTATTAAAAGCTTTCTATTGTATTAAGAATTCACTAGAATTCATGGATCTTTCATTAATTCTCAACTACACGAATGACTTCACTTGAAGTTACCGCTGTCCGTTCGTCACTCGCGCCGCAGTAATCTGAGCGATTGGCACACCTCTCACCCGCTACAAATCTGGAGATTTGCGACCAAATGACGGCTCGTGTGGAGCCGCCCTAAGATCCCTCGTTCATATCACTTCGACTTAGCGCCGATACCTTACTATTACCTGCTAAGCGATCAAACTTCACCACTGGATGTTCAAATGGCTAAGAACTCCAATATTTGGACGCTGTATGCAGTTAAATATCAGTCGCTTTGAACCTACCAGTGTGTTCCGAGATTCACACTTGGGAGACAGTTTCTGTCTCAATAATCTTCACGTAATATCTACAACTAGGTGAAACCGACGTTGCTAGCCATCTGACGTCAGAATGGATGGCTATTTTTCCCTTTTCAGCGAGGTATTCATTATTTGATAAACATTTGGTATTTAAACATCTAAAATCTCTCTCGGTCCAGTCTTGAATTGGGTGTGAAATTTGTCTCGTTATAAAAGCTCTGAATCAATGCAACATCCCTCTGTATAATATATGAAGTATTCCACAACATTCCGGTAACCACTGGAGCTAATCCCGGTAGTACAGCCCCAGTGTCTCCGGGGTGTGCTTCCAATTGTAATACTGCCCACATTTTTGTATTTACCTTCTGAAGGGCTGATACAGAAACAACAGATGAGTTTTCATTGTGTGCAACGAAGCGAAACGAAGTTTTCTTGTCTAGATATAAATTAAACAGTACACTGAATGATCAGCCGAAGCCAGTGAAAACTGAACCATGGAATTAGGACAGTGTTCCTTAAAGGTAGAAATGTGGTGAGCACAAAGATGGACTTTCTAACGTCAATACGAAATCCAAACATATGAAAAAAAGTAAATAGCCAAATAAAAGTAAAAATGTGACCGTAATGAATTTCTAGCTGATTCTTTTAAGACTCTAAGAAGGTTGACTCTCGGATGGGTCACTTCAGGACGATTGACCATAGAGTGTCGTTTTAAGGCCTAAACTAAATATACAGCTTTAAATATTTTTTTAAGTTAATACTTAGTATTTGATTTAATTCGACACCCGTCTCACACTAACCAGCTTAATATAAGCGTAACTTTGTAGTTTTGCCACTCCCTCGGGTGCCATCATCACACCCCTCGCGAGGATATATGTCCGGATCACTCCGTCCGGGGACTCATCCGGACACGTTACCTCGTATCACAAATTTACCCGTATTAAGGTGAGCCATTGGTCCGGGAATATATTACATTAAAGTTAGAATACATATTGAATACAAGTTTTTTAGCGAAAATAGATACAGGTAATTTTACCTATAAGTTCTAAATATGGCACCCAAATGTGTATAAAAGACTTATTTTATGCCAGTGTCAAGCCGTCTGTAAAAGTCAGGTTTAAGTAAAACTATGGCGGTTTCGCTAAAACTTTTCACTGGCTTTTAGAAACCGATTGATACACGATTTTATTGTATAATAGTTGTTATTGAATACAATGTCACCGAAATGAAATGATAAAAATTGAAATAAACACATTTTCAGTAAATAGTCACTTTTCTAAAACTTATATCGATCGATACTTCTGTATTTAATGCAATGTTACTTAAATTTTCATTCATATTATCCTCACATATATTTCAGCTATAATTCATCTATGCTAATATTATTAATTCGAAAGTGTATCTGCCTGTCTTTCTGTTCGTTACGATGTCAGCACACCTGGCCTATGGTACAAAAACAGACATAGAAGATACTTTATAAATTTAAATGCGGATAAAACCGTGGGAAGGAATCTAGTTTACAGATATATTCGTTAAAGAATGGTAAACACTGAACTCATATTATTTTTCGCATCCAAATATTTATCGAAAACAATTGCACCGTTTCCGTTACTAAATTACCAGCTAGCCGAAATAACGCCGAAGCAGCCGCCTACGACTAAATACTTGCATTTACTTAACAGAGTTTGCATAATAAGTAGCTTCACAATATCAAACCCTAACCAGTCGAGTTAGAGTATAAATTTGCATACTTAATCAAATCTATACAATTTTATACAGAGTGGCCCCTTGAAAGCTCTTCTTTGTGGACTAAAAATGTAAGCGACCCTCCAAATATTGAAAATTAAGTATAGTCGAGTTTATGCGATATTGAGTGAGCGCCGTGCCGTGTCGTGCCGTGCCGGCATGTAGGTGAGCGCCGGCCTTTATGTTTCAATGCTCATTTTTCATTAGAATTATTACAAAAAGTGTATAAAAGATACATTTGCTAAGTGCTTAAAAGCGTTGTTTTAGTGAAATCTCAATGGGATTAAAAGTTATTCGGTGTTTTGTTAGATTTTACTACGTAATAAAAAATTCGATGTCGATTTTAAGCTTCTTCTAATTACCCTATAGAACAGAAAGTTTGCGAGTGTGGGGTCCGGATGACGATTTAATAATTCGAAGCCATCGAGCTGACCTGATGCTGGAGTTAGGATGTGGCAACTGTTTGGTAATTCTAGATAAGCCCTCGAGTGTGGATTAATTTGCTTCGTTTTGATGAGTCCGATACATTATATTTGGTAAAGAGGGTCTATAGTATTTTTAGGTGAGCAACTGAACTACAAATAATAAATACCTGGGACATTCTTTAACACACGCCCATCTGATCCCAAACTTAGGCGAGCTTACTTATATACCAAGTACACTCCTTTTTTTTTCATCTAAAAACATAAGTAATTATCACCCAGACACAAAACATACAGACATGCTCGCAAGTATTTGTCCTGGGTGGAAATCAAACCCAAGACCAGCGGTAAGGCAGGCAGGGCGTGGTCTTAACCACCAAGTCGACATGCCCCTAAACAAAATGATGATTTATGAGAATTGCGACTTAGAGAAATAGGTTATATTACTGATTTCAGAATTAGGAATTTAATACCGAAAAATATGGTCACGCACATTATAATTAAGGTTTAATTGAGTAGTGGTCCCGGCGAACAAATGACCCAATTTGATACCTTCATCATTGTAATAAATTAACGAGCGTGAAGCTAATTATGAACGGCATCATGGCTTCTGATTTTATATTTGAATTATTTAGAACAGATTCTTTTCATTACATCTCACACGCCAATTATAAGTGATAGACGCTTCATGTGACCTGAGGGCTGGAGAAAACCCCGACAAGAGGATTCTTCCCAGAGTGACAATGCCGCCAGCGTTCTTGGCGATTTAGATCAGCTGTTCCTACTGTGAGCGCTTTATCTACTTTTACTTACTTACTTTTCATCATAATGTTTGAGTATTTGCGCTTCGGTCATATTAGCGGTTACAGCAATTGTAAGAAATTTGCGAAAAACGAATAAAATTGCAAGGAAAACGCTAGCTTATTGTAACACCAAAAAATCGAAAACGGAAGAATCGTTCTGTTTTAGTTAGCCAACAAAGCACTATAGAAGATGCGATATTCCTTTTTTTTATTTTACGTTGTACGCTTTCCAATTATCTTTTCACGTGAAGTGGCTATAGCGTGGAACACGGGGAGTGACAGCTTCACTCGCAGCGATTTTGGTAGTAATAAGGTGGTTAATTGGTGCGGCGTGTCCGGGCCGGGCTTAATGAATGCATTTATTTGGAGCGAACAAAGAGAAGGAGCATGGCTGGGGCGGCGGCGCGTCCGGGGCCGGCCTCCGCATTGCACCCAACCATACAACTAATGTTATATCTAAACTTGCATTTACCCCGTGGTTTTAGCGGCCTTCTCGATAAATTCTATTTTATTGCTGAGTTTCTTGCCAGTCCTTCTCAGTCGAAGGTTGACTTCCGAACCGGCGGCGGTAGCTCCAGTAACATTAAATTTGACCTTCCTAAGTACCCTATATTGATATCATAGAAAAAACAGCAATATTTAATTTTTTATTCAGTCGGTTCTGTGGCAAGCGCTGTTCAAAAGGACGAAAGAAAGTTAGCTGTTGAAAAAAATATATACTTGATAATATCCACTCTGTTCCTACCTACAAAGGTTACTTTAACAGAAATTATAAAAGGAAATATCAATAGCAGGAAATGTATAAGTGATTGGTACATTTTTAGTCCTTAATACAAAACATTTGCTTTGTTGTGGAAAGAATGTCAGGATTATTTATTTGTAACTATTAAAAAAAAAGATACTCGGAACCAAAATGTTATGAATAATAGTACTTTATCAATATATCTGCGCCCTCAGAGCTGGGCGTGAGGACTCCGAGAGCGTTACGCTGGGATTAGGGTTGCTGCACGGTAGTAGAGCACTTTGTAGTACCGCCTGGCTGGCTACCACCCTCCAGATGAGAATCTATCGCCAAGCACCTGTCGGTGAGTTCCGGCAAATGGATTTGAGACCGGCTACATCATCACTTATCATGGTCAGGTTGTGGTCAAATACAAGCCTGTAGGTATATAGTATAAAAAGAAAATACTATGTGTGATGCTGACAGCCCTGATCAGTGATCGAACTTATTGCTTCGTAAAAATAAGTGATGTGTCCCAAGTTACGACCGCGGCGTGACGTCACCGACGGCACCGCGACGCTCGTCCTTATATTATACCGACAGAGTGAAACTTGACAGATAGATAGAATGTGAACTGGATATACATACACATAGGATACTTTTTATGTGAAATAAAATATAAGACCCCTGGAGATCACGCAAGCTCTTCTTTTCCATTGATCATTCTGGGAAAGTGACCTTGGTTCTGTAATCCAGGGGACCTTTAGTTCCAACTAGACCACAAACCGGCTTAACATAAGGCTTCCGGGTACGGCCATAGGTTATAAAGATCGCAAGCGAAAGATCAAGTCGTCAGATCGGATTGATTTGCCTGATCTACGTGATATAATAAGTATCCAAGGCTAATGAATGTCTTTGGATCGCGAGTGAAGCCGCAGGCGGACGTTGTAATAAAAAAAAAGACAACTGCGACTGCCCCTGACCTGACTGACCACGTTACGAAGTTTTTAAGTAGCTTTCTATTTTTTCTTCAGTAACATACTTTATTCGACGGAGATAATCTAGTTGGAGGGTCTCTTCATGAATACACTGATTTATCGTCGCTCTGAAGGCGTGAAGTAATTTGGCAAGTTCCACAAGTCGCCCGTTGTGTTTATAAGTCAATTCCGCGAGATGTCGCTTATACACGTAATTGGGTTTGAGGAAAAATGGGCGTCTTGTTGCCGAAGTCGGTTCGTCTGTCCGTCGCACGCGGAACTTTTAAATGAATCCGAACGAAGGTAGATTGCGTTTTAATTTTACTCTTGGGGAATAAAGCCTGGGCGCATGCGCCTTGCGTACTACCTACCGTAGATACGGCCAGTAAAATAAGTAGGATAACAAAACCAATTTTGTAATACACCTGTACGCTAAAGGTAATCCATAAATGTGGTCACCGCCGCCTATGGACATTTGCAAAACCAGGGACATGGCCGATGTTTTGTCGACCCTGAGACGTGAAGTGGTCACATGTGCCTGTGATATCAGCCTCCTTACCATTCTAGCCGAAACTCAGTAATACAAGTGCACTACTGCTTCACGGCGGAAATGGGAATGGTCATACTAGCCCGGACGATAATAACAATAAAATCCGCACTAAAAGCTCTACTACTCCAAAAAGTTATGTAGAAATGTAGAAATGTAGAAGTCTAGGTTTTTTGGCACATATTTAATATAGGTACATATCACAGTTGTAGTGACCAGCTGTTATGAAAACTTGGATCTGTGGAGCTACTTATGTTGCTGTCTGCAGATACTAGGTACATTTGCGAACTTGAATTCGGGACCCTAGGAGGTTGAATATCGTACAGTAAACCTTATGTTGCTATTTTAGCAAGTAAGTTAGTAATGTTGGTATTGAAAAGCCACTGTGCACTGATGTCACTAGGGACTTGGGGCTGCTGATCGATTCAGAACTTTCGGCCTATAAATATTGTTATTTAAATAGGCAAACAATCAATGCTAGTATCTTTACAAGCATTTATGAATAGGATGACTTTAATACCGGTAAGAATATTTGTTTTTAACAAGATTCTGAGAACTTCAGCAATTATTGATGTGAAACATCTATAGCCGCACGTAAAACCCATTTCTGGCGTGGCGACGCATGCCGTGGCGACGCTCGCCACGCTATATGATGAGTTGTCAAAATTTGAATATTTTATTTTAATTTTGAAAATAAATGTTTATTAAATAAACAGTTATTATTTTTGTGGATAAAATCATAATATATTTTTTTTACATTATGCCATATTTAGTTCTATAGAGGAGCGACGTATGATACTCCTCCTTTTAAATGGAAAGATATTCACATTTTTTATTTACAAAATGACCTTTTATCAAATAACATTTATTAAGTGCCAGTACTTGTGTGTAGCGAATATAAATATGGAAAACCGAGCTGTGAGATTCCTTCATAAAAATGGGAAGATCTTCCGCCAGGCTAGGTAATTGTGACCGTGGTCCCACTGTTGATGTTGGAAGCTTCTATATATGGTCATAATAAAACGTATAGGAACGATGTAGGAATCTTGCGTGCGTGTTCATAGGTATCACTAAAGTAAATAATTAAAGAATATATATGTACATATCTTTAGCATTATGAGTGCTCAAAAACATAACTATCTAGGAAGAAGGTCGCATATCAATCCTTGTATTTTTGGCGGTAGCTATAGTTTGATATCGGTCACGGGCATGAACACACAAACAAACATTCGCAATTATAATAATCATCACATCAGCCTAATCCACTGCTGAACATAGGCTTGTCCCTTAGATTTCCACCTCGAACGGTCCTGAGCCGCCTGCATCCAGCGGCTTCCAGCGACTCGAAGATTTATAATATTAGTAATTAAATCCTCCAAGCTAACAAATGAGAGCCCCCTTGCGACACAAATGGAGTCACAGTCGAATATACAACGCGATAAACACTCCAACACCCAGTGCCATCACCTAACCAACACTCACTCACACATACGCGGAGCATGTAAGTACCACCACATAGATACACTCAGAAGGATCTCTGATTAAACTTTTAACGCGCAGGAGAAATTAAACTCTTTAGTTTTTTAGTTATTTATAATAAAAGAATATCCTACTTTTTTAAACAGATTCATCTAATTCCTACTAAACTAAGCCTGTAACAAAACAACTGATATATTGTATGTAATTTTTTTTTATAAAATAAATCTAGCTACGGTCTCGCGGATTCACCCTTTCACGTTTCCTAGGGGTCTTATGTATCACAGGTTTATAGCATAGTCTGTCAGTCGGGAATAACGTAGCTTCCTACCAGTAAAAGAATTTTGAAAATAGATGCAGTGTTTCCGGGGTTTTTTCGCGATTACAATTCGCTCTCTATATATAATATTGGTTAAGATTGATATTCACATCCAGATAGAGAACAAACAGACACGATGTTCATGTTCACAAATGTTTGATCTGTGTGCAAATTTAATCAAAACTAACTAACCGTCCAGATTAATTAAAATAAACGTTTAGCAGTGAGAACGATATCACGGAAAGTGTGTTAGCCAAGAGTCAACTCAGCAACAATAACTTTGAGCTGACAAAAGATAAAGCTATTCTGAGCTAAAAGAGCAAACTGAACATATTTTGAGTGTTTTCTCAAAGCGAGTCCTTCTCGACTTATCTAGTTGGTGCACGCGCGTAATGAAACCGCGCGCGGGTTAATGAAGCGGGAGACTGGAGCGCTGTCCTTGACCTCCGACGCGCGCCTGTGTATTTAATATTAGGAGGCCTTTCCCCGAGCGAAGTGAAACCTACGTGGTGGAAGTGTTTTATGAAATTGAGATCGTTTGTTTTACTAGTGTCTTGTTAGGTTATGTTTTTTGATAAGAGATGCCAGTGTGAATATTTAAGATTTTCAAGATCGCGAGTCTCCTGTATAACTCTGAAAAGACACATGTCTTATGTGTCCGAGAAACAAATATAACCTCAGCTTAGAGACCGGATGTCTTAGGTTCGATTCCCAGGCCAGGCAAGGTGCAGTTGATGTTTCTTTGGAGTGAGTCTTATTGACGGCAATAATGCTCATCCCATATCGTGTTGGGAGGTACAATACCTTCAGAAAAAGGTGGGCTTCAGTACCTCTGCCTACCTCTTCAGCAATAATGGGCGTGAAGTATAGAATATTTCATTTATGATTAACCTCCAATTAAAAAAGTTTTCAATCCCAAAATTTCATTATGTTTCATAATTAAATTAACCGTGAAAGATTTCAAAAATTATTATTTTTAACCAGTGTTTGTCCCCCTCGGCCGTGCAATAAACTGTCTGGATTTTAATAAGCCCTCGCGAACACACAAACACATGCGCACAACTACGCACACACGCATACATTCCCTAATTAGAACGAGAGCTATAAATCTTTGTTCAATTAACTGCGATGAAATATGTTCACGGAAAAACGGAAAATACTCGTGTTTATTAAATATTTCTGAGGAAACGGTATAATAGTTTTGTAGGAAGATAAGTAATGTGCGTTGGCCCTTCCAATCGTCCTTTCTACTGGTTATTAGGGATGTGAAAATCTGGATTTTTGCAGCCCAATAGGACCAAACGAATAGAGCACCCTATTGCGCGGACCCCAAATGATAGAATATGGTCGCTTTTATTTTGTATGCTAGCTTCCGACCCGCGGTTTCACACGCGATGAAATGTATGGCTATGACATAAAGTAACTAAATAACAAGTTTCATCAAGACTATCGCTTCAACCGTTTAGTCGTAAAGAGGTTACAAACAGACTTAACCAAATCACTTTTACATCTATAATCTACTGTTATTATAAAGCGAGTGCGAATTTTACGAGAATGTCCTCCACATATGTATGTGAAGGACTATTTAAAAAACTCACCGTTTGAAAGGTATCCTGAATGGACATAGGCTATGTTATAATCCCAGGATACATTATATCCCTCGGGAACGCGGGTGAAACCGCGGCACGAAACATTAATGTAGTGTTATCCAATTATCGAACCAATGATTCGTAATGTGTTATCTTTAGACTTTAAATCACCGGCGCCTTTACAATGGAAGGCGTTGAACACACATTAAACTTACACAATACAGATCTTATGAACTCCGCGCTCGGCTGTTTTAGAGGACACGGCGGAGGGGGCGGAAGTACGATAAATAATAAGATAATAGCGGAAGGGTGCTACCCTCCGGCTGACTGTGCTGATTGGAAGCCGCTCCCGCGCCGGCTCCCGCGCTCTCATAACACTAAGTCACATCTCAAGACTTACTCCGCTCATTTTGTAGGTGCAGCTTTTAGCGTTCTTACCCAAATGGTAAAAAGTAATCCGCGCGAGGCTTGGGTCTGAATCAGAGATGTTATGGAGCTCCGTAACCGTAACTATCGGATATCGAAATAAAAATCTATCAGAAATCGTATCCGGACCGAATATAAAAGTTTTCAATAATTTCCGATATGGGCAGAGAATACACGTTATGACAGATTTTACGTCCGGTTTATACGAAAAGATTTAACAAGGCTGATTAATTGGAGGGGTTGTTGATGTACCAATAACACTGTTTATGTCCTTATAAACCTGGTAATAGTAATTTTTTTTTAATACTAGGAACTAAAGTACTTTGTATTTGCTGAACACATTTCCAAAAAATTCTGATATCCCTAACCGAAACTATCGGATAATCGGAAATAACTTCATATTCATAGCCGTAACCGAAGCCGATATAATAATATTCATATAACTGTAAACATATCCAGATCCGAAATTTCATATCCTTAACATCCCTGGTCTGTATGTTACAGCTGTTTCGACAACCACAACGAGTGTCGAATTAAAACTTTGCACAATTACAAAACTTGTCCGCATCTTTTTAAGAATAATTCTCGAGTGGCGACCACGCACTGGGAAGGACCTGGTAGGAGTCACTGGGCGTAAGTGGGCCAAGACCACTACGACGTTACGGAAACCCACGAGAGGCTTTTGTTCAGCTGGAGACATCATTAGCTACTATAATGATGATATATTGATTGCTAACTTATGGTACCCAGATGTCTGCTATCGTTTCGACATGTTTTCCTTAGCTGTAAGGTCAAGTTCATAATAAAATTCGAGCCTGGCTGACTTCCACACAAGTTCAACCAACCGGCGTCGCCACAGCTGTTAGTCTACAGTTTTGTATCGGTCCGCAACTCATTAGCCTCCTCTTGGTATTGCTACAGGAGACTCTTACTATCAGGAGATCTGTCTGTGCTTTTAAGTCTGCTCTTAGGAGCTGGAGAGGACATAAAAAAAGTTGGTTGTAGTTTTATTGCTATTGTATCTGTGGAGTAAGTTAAAAAAAGGTAATTTGTATAATAAGATAAGTTTTGTGATATAAAACCGTGGTAAGTCTTCCAAATTTGAATAATTCCTGAGCCTCTTATATATACGTAAGGTTAAGACACTTCAAAGAAAAGCCTAAGCCACATTTACATATTACAACCGCACCAGACGTCTATACAAACAATATGCCACGGCGAAATTGAATACCCAAAATAAATAATAAACATGCCTTCAGTGACACGAGTAATGACAAAACACATCCCGTACCTTAGCGTTCCTAGGTAATGACAGCGAGACACACACACATACACGACATGGTAGAACACACAACAATCACACGCGACACACGACTAAAACTAAACACGTGATTTCGTTTGAAGATGGAAGTCGTGTCGCGACCGCGCGGTTCCCGCGGCCGCCCAGCTCGCACTGGCTGTGACTGACGGCCACCCGCCCGCCCAAACGAGAGGGAAATCAACCCCTATAGTCTTCTATCCCTTTCCCACCCGTAGGTGTTTATATCGGTGTCTCGAGCTGACTTTTCCTTGTACGCGGTAGTGAATGTCCCCGTCGTTTCATTGACGCTTCAGACTAATAAAGGCTGTAGCAAAACGGACGGTATTTTTTCACGGTTGCAGCGCGGCGGTTTTTTTTTCGATAAGGGGTTGGGGGCCCATTTCGTTATGATATTCTTACTTACGAATGACGCAAGCGTTTGGGCTGAACAGGTTTTTTATGAGAATCGATTTGAATACAAAGCTTCGCGGTCTTGTCGGTACACAATTTATTCTTAATTTAACGAACAATATTTGTAGATCTTTAGAATCCTATTTTCTACTTTCCGATTATAATACGAATTAGTCATCGAGTTTGTTGTTACTTTTAATATTTTTACAAATGAATGATTGCACCGGGATAGTTGACAGAACCCGCGGGGAAGTTATTCAGAAAAATTATTTGTTTTTGTTTGCAATTTGGCATTTATAATTTTAGTATGATAAATAAAGATCCATAACATAGGAGTGTTTGTTATTTCCATTATAGTGTATCAGCCCCAATGTCATATTTCGTGTGACGGTGTGAGGAGTAGGGTGGTATCCTCGAGAGGCTATTACGACCACTCCCGAGTCGCGTTTATACAGCATCGCTCGAGTAGTTCTGGCGCGAACTATTTTTAAACTTGGAATTGTTTACAATGCTGTTAGCCAAGGGCCTGGCAACCCAGCACTATCACTTCTAAACCACTTAATCTGGTGTCCGTGGCGCTCAGTTTCGCGTACTGGAGCCATATTATCTGTTCTAACACTAATATTATAAATGCGAAAGTTTGTGAGGATGGAAGTGTGGAAGTGTAAATGTGTGAGTGTTCGTTACTCTTGCACGCAAAAACTACCGATCGGATTTGGATGAAACTTGGCACATAGACAGAGGAAACTCTGGAATAACATACAGGCTACTTTTTATCCGTTAACGTGAAACGTGGGTGAAACCGCGGGGTATAGTTAGTGTATCTATATGGGATATTTACTGTCACGTGACAAGCTAACCTCGACGCCGTCAACTAACTGGAAATAAGAGCTCTTAATCAGGCCCCTGTAACAATGCTATCGGGGCAGAAAGGACGAGCCTATGTCATTACTCGGATACACTGCATTCTTTGCTCCGTTGGTAGGTTCTAGCCGTAGGTATAATGTTACTTGTATTCTTTTCAAACAGTTGTATATGCTGAATTTACGAGTTGATGTTCGCCTTTTCTCTCTATGCGGCGATCTAGAACATCGACACAATAAGCTACTGAGGTACCACGAGTAAACAAGGCATATTTTCTGACATATTTTTAAACTTCAATATTCATATCATCTGTGTCACCCGTGCATTTGTGTAACTTAGTTTTGGGTTAGAAAGGTAAGGGTGAAATTACAGTCACGTGAGACTTAACACTAAATATACCATAACTGGGTCAAATGACCCATTTTGAACTTTGCATTGAAAATGAACGTATCATCTTATTGCTTTTGCACATTTGACTTTTTCTTACTAATTAATATACAGTTATACTATTTATTTCCCTTCCTAACAGCCATATTTCATACACACAAGCAGGAAATATAATGTCACATTTGACCCGCTATGGTAGAAATTGGTAGCTAGTAAATGTTGGTATGATTAGTGTTAATACCGTGTCTCAGGTCAGCGCATTAACGATGTCACTGGTATTGCAAATGTCCATAGGCTTCAGTGACGAATTACCATCAGGTACACCTTCTGGCTGTTTGTCGGCCACATTGCAATGTGGACTTAAGCCACGTCAGCACGTCACAATTCCCATATGATCCCACGACACGTGTCCGAGAGACGGACGACGTCGCCTGAACCCACATAATACCGACTACCCTTTAACAGGGTGCACTGAATATAGAACCTTGATTAATTGAGGGAAGTTAGCAATTCCTTTGTGCTCCTGCATGGCAGCAGAACGGATTTATAATTGCCGTACAGAGTCCCTACAGTACAGGTACAGTCGTCGCGTGATTCGGTTCAAGATTACTACAAAATCTATTATAATACCATTTTGGAATTTAAACTCAAAAATTGTCTTTGTGCTAAACATCTTTGATCTCAATGACTGAACCGAACTACCTGAAATATGGCAAACAGGTAGGTAAGGAGAAAGATATGGTTGGTAGGTATTACTTTTAACGCGAGGAACCGCGGTGCGCATATTAGTCTGAAATATAAAAAGATTATTACAAGATAAATATGTTCTTGTAATGAAGCCAATAACTCCCTCAAGCACCATGAATGTTTTACGCGATGGTTAAAAGGACATTTCCTCCAATTTGATTAGCTGCGGTTGTTTTAACGCGAGACCGCTGCGGCTGCGGCTGCGGTGCGGGAGCGACTCAGTAAACACTCTCTGCGTAAGGAACTATTAAGTAATCTCGCTGTTCTTTCGCATGCATGGGACAGACTGGGCACATACTACTCAGACAAAATTAAATTCCAATGAAACTCATTTCAGTCGGTTCATCACAGACACATTAAATTAAAAAATAATATTACACTCAGTTGCAAACCCCTAACAGGTTGCGTTATGTCCTTTACTTTTAATTATTTAGCTACATGTTGGCGAAACATAAAAAAATATGTATCTAGATAGAAAAAATATTTTTATCGTTTTATTTATGATTCAATGCCCGAAATTATATCGATCTCCTCACTTTTTAAAGTATGAAGATAGATAGCTGTAGCATAATAATATAATTTGCTCTAAGTACATATCAATCGTACTTAGTCTACTATTTATTTAGCCTTTATTAGTTGCAAGTTGTAAATCTTACACACAGCAGAGTTCCGCCGGTAGACTGTCAGCTGGAACCGCTCATAAAAATCGTGCATGTGTGTGACGTCTCACGCGTGCGAACTCCCTTCCATAGTTGGGAGTAAGATCCTTTTTTATGAATATTTGAACTGTTTTATGATATTTACCGAGCGCGAAGCGAAATGAGGATTGGAGCGGGAGTTGGGGGGGGGGGGGGGGGGGGGGGGTACTGTTCAGTCATTTCATATTTAGATTAAACGTGAACAAACACTAGCAGTGTACACTTTACTGTAGTTGTGGGAGGCAGGGAAATTAACTTTCATAGGGGGGTCGCAAACATCAGGAAATATTCAAGCTTCCACGTTTCATAAAGTTCTTTTTATAAATTGCGCAACTTATAAATGTTATCATGTTCAGGAACACGAAAGCCGACATCCGAACCGGTGGTAACTACAGCATCTTCGTCATTGCATCCAAATACAATCAGCTCAAACACCCTCCAATCATACTGTTCACTACATCAATCACTTCCAGAACAATCCTATTAGTAACTTATTAATATAAAAGCGAAGTATCTTTGCAAATTTTTTGTTTGACCCAATTTTGATGCTAATTGGTTAATAACTTTAGGACGTACAATAGGATAAAGAGATGTTTTTACGCGAATGTTATTGCTAAATACCCTTTCAAAATCGTTCGAGTGAGCTCGAGCTTCCTTAATATTAAACCTAACAACTCATTCCAATTTATTAGAGTGCTATTCATATTCAGTGTACCTGTAGCGTGTATAGGTACAACACGCGTGCCACCTACAGAAGGAACAAACAATGTTCCTTTGATGGACAGACAAGCTCGGGCGGTGTTCGACGCGGCCCGGGACCGCGGGTGATACCCGCGTTCTTACAATAGTCACCGCTCCCGCCCCCCGGGTAATGGTGTTTGTGCATTCCAAATCGGCGGGCTAATATTTGAACTGCGGGGAGGACTCGATGGTCGGTTCTTAAAATGTTATCTTACCGGAGTAGATAAAGAGTACATACCTGGAAAGAAATGAAAGCGAAATTAATAAAAAAGGTCTTGCAAAACAATACAGTATTTTATTATTATGAACCACAACCTGTTTGGATTAGTGGAGTTAGTAAAAAAGCAATCCACGAGTACGCACACAATCTGGCCTTATTACAGGGTAGCTATTATTGTAATCGGTGCTGAGCCCTCAGGTCCGGGATCGCGGTTCCAAAGCTACCTCAGTCCAACCCTTTACTCGCCTTCATTTAAGCAATATTTATATGTAAACCGCTATTTTTGTTAGTTACATACTAATTATAATGATAGATATGTACATGATGACTACAAATGGCTGATTCCAAGCTATTTTTTGTTCAAGTCTTTGACCTAAACTCTATTCACCCTTTCCAATGACTAACCTGCCGACACGCTGCCAAGCAGACAGTCCATGTGGTGCTAAGTGGTCAAAATATTACCGTATCGTGAATTTGTTGCCGACGACACAACCTAGACACACGGTAGATGTGTCGTGAGGATATTTGCCTCTTGACAAGTAAAATATTGTTCCCTAAAGTTCTTGTATTGAGTCGTCAAGTTGCAAGGGTTCATACTTATGAATACTTTCACCCCAGCGTGAACGACAATACAATTCCATCGTGTATACCTACCTGATACACGCTACCAGCCCAAGGGCGAACGATATGGTAATCGCGATAGGAAGGTTAGTAAATAAGCTAATAGACTTGCAAAATTATGAACAACACAGCGCCCTAATCTGACGGTTATTAGCATATCGCGTTAAAATGCACGCGTTGAAAAGTGCATGCATAATGCGGACTAGCTGGGGCTTGGGCTGGGGCCGGGCCGGGCTGGGGCCACCCGCGTCATGATCATGCATATTGAGCGCACGACACAAGACAAATAGCAAGTGTTAGTATTTGATACATAAATTAATATGATATTCACACTATGCAAAACAAAAAAAAAATAATACTTTGGTGTCATAAGGGTGGATAAGTAGATTTAAATTGCTTTTCATTAAAATAAACATCTTTAATCATTACAGTTACTAAAATATCATTTTCAGTCAATTATATATCTGACTAGCTGTCCCTCGCGGTTTTACCGGCGTTCCCGAGGGATGTCACGTTTTCCCGAATTAAACAGAAGCCTATATGTTATTCCATAATATGCTTCATCTATGTGCCAAGTTGCATCAAAATCCGTTTGGTAGTTTTTGCGTGAAAGAGTAATAAACATCCATACATACAACGATTTATAATATTAATAGGATATTCAAAGTTTACTAGGTCTCATCTTGAACATAATAACACAATTCATATCAAAGTTGAATCATTTAAAGCTTCGGTGAAACTGACGCGAATCCGATTAGTGATAAGAGCGCAACCGCTCCCCCCCCCCCCCCCCCCCCCCCCTTCTTCCACCCGCTCCCGCTGCAATTCAACAAGGTAATTTGTTACGTGCTCACACTGACGCGCGTGACTCGCGCTGACTTCGGAGTTCCGAGCGATTTGTGACGAGCACCTATGAGCGCGTCGAGGGATCTACCGCACAGCGCGTTTAGCTTTATACGCAGTAATATCATTTTGTAAAATGTTGTCCCTTTAAATTGTCGACCTCGACCTCTAAATCATATCGGTGTTAACTAACACTTTGTCTCACTTGTCCATTAAATTTACGCAATACAGTGCCCGATAATTTGTTCAAATTAACTACTACTGTCATATTTATTTTTTACGTTACGACGTTACGTCTTCATTTAATATAATTAGTAGTTGTAAGCTATCATCCACCCGGAGACCTGTATTGCCGTCCTGATGTACGTGTATATTTCTATTATTCCATTATTAGATTACATGTTGCTGTTTGCTACTGCAGCCGTCAGCTTTAAAATTCAGTGGCATTGAAAATCCGTCAGTTCGACTTTTCACCATTACATGAGACTGTAGAACAGTAATTCAGATAACAAACTCTTACATGTTTTAAGACCTTGAGTAGGAAAGTGAAAAGTGCGTGACAGCTAGCGACGCCTCGCGGCTGCACCTGTCGTCATTAACGTCAAAGTAACACAAAGTCCTCAACTTCACCGCAAGAATATTTACGTGTAAAGTTAGCGACCTCGCCGCCGCCGCCTCGACCCCGTTGTTTCAGTTTGTTTGATGAACGCGCCACAAAGGCATCCTGAAAGTTACTTTTATTCGTTTGTTTTGTCTAAGCGGACGTTTATGCAAAGATCTTCATCGCATTTAAGACTGAATTACCAAAGTTCCAAGTAGAGTACCTACAGTTGTTCCGGCAGCTTATTAACACATGCAGCAAGAAAAGGAACAGTATCACATCCAGTGTCATGTTGTGGTCAAAGTTTATAAAAATACACGCCTTCACGTACACGGCAATCATAATCGTCTAGTAAAGATTTTCCTTACTAGCCGATTATGATTGCAAATCTGTCAAAATTCTTTGAGTCGGGTATCTCTGCAAATCCTTGACTGCAACATGCGATACCATTTTCGATGTGCACTCTTTATATCCTATCTGTATCACTTATACACGAATCTAACGTTAGGTACCAAAATAATTAAAGCTTAAAAAATCCTACACCATCCGAAACATAAAATAAAATTCCTTTTCGCCTAACAAATTCCTGACACCACTATTACAAATTTAATTGTTAACTGTAAAATAACGCAATTTAACCCTTATAGCTGTGAACATACGGGTGCAGCAGGGTAGTTATAAGGGTGGTAACAGACCGCACGATCCGTGTCGGGCGGTGACAAACGAGCGAGGCTGCAATGCGACGCGACGCATTCGGCAGCGGTGTGGCACGCCGCTATCCTAGTGTGGTGCTAGCTTTATGATATATTAGTCTGGCCTTCGCATTCCTAGACGACACCTCGCTATTCCCTACATCTGTCCTTATTGTCTGCAAGTGAAAACTTACTGCCAGTTATACCAAAATATGCACAAATTTTCAGCGTAACGAAAATCTATTTCAAAATGACTGAATACAATTAATGATCCGACTTTTTATTCCCCTTTCATCCGAAAATACCTCGCTCGTAATGAGACACGAAAACATTTAAAATGAGTATTTCATGTTTATCCCACCGAAATAACCCGTGAGCTTACAAAACTCTCATACTTTATCATTCCGGCGTTGTTTCGGTTTCATGTAGCTAAAATACTGCTTCCTCGTAATTTTAACCAATTCGTAGATGGTTGCGGAGCAGATAATTATTATAGGCAATTAATTATGGCACAAAAGATATCAATCGTTATAGCCTACAGATTCGTATTAGAAACAGTAAGAAAAACCGGTTCATAAGTTCTGATTTGTTAAGTTATCTGTGGAGTGTGTTCCATTCCTAAAAGTACGTAAGTTCATTAATGAGACACCTGATGACCCCTCACCGGACAAAAGCGACAAAGCTTACACTGTAATTAATGTTATACATAGATACCGTACATTAGCAGTTAAAAGCCTTCCGATTTCCGTCGCTCGCCTACACGTCGGGCACCCCGGCACCCCGGACACCCGGACACCGGACGCGAGAGCCTTTCAGCCGATAATACTACTACATAGCTGCAGATGGCTACATACCAGCGTAATAGGTACTGCATCGTTTAAGTGCCCATAACTTATGTAGCTATACGTGTTAGAGACTGATAGAATATAGTTATGTTGAGGGGCTGTTGGCGAAGTGGTTTTATCACATCGTCGTTCGATTCCATCACCAGACTTTTTTTTGTGTGCTTAAACATTTGTTTTTCGTTTGTCTGTTTTATCTCGGAGTGTATTTATTTATTAAAAAGGTTTTATTAAGTGTTACTAATAAAACGTTAAGGTTTGAACATGATAGTAGCTATTAGCAAAGATTATGCATAGGAAAACGGGACACTATTGCAAAGGCTCCGCTGTCAGTCCTTCTAGCACAGCGCTGTATTTATTGAACCGTAATAGGTGTGGATAGTTAAAATTTTCAGTGTTCCACTATTGCCGCAATAACAACTATTTATAAAACATATTTATGACTTAAAAAATAAATTAACAAATACCACTTTCTATTCATAAAGATTTCTCAAATGTGAAATCAAACAAGTTGTCTACAATACCTACAACACGTGCGAGCCCGCTGGCCGCGATCCGCTGCGAAGCGCTACTGGGTGACATTCATTGAATAAAAATTCAAGCACTATTGTGTAGTGGCAGTAAACTGCACACTGCGTGGTATACTGAGCCGAGCTGAACGGAGGGCATTCATTTTTAAATCATTCCATACTGTGTTATTATAAACGACATGAATATTCTTTCATTAATAATATTGTGAGTAACCTATATACTATATACTCTGCCTACGATTACCTAAGCTTTTCATCACGATTTCTTTGAAATTGCTTCCGCACTAACCTTTCCTAAATTATATACGGCGGGTTAATATTCAAGTTTTTAGAGATGTATGTCCTTCTCTAGGTATAAGTTAGAGCATGAGCTTTCCGTTAAGGTAAACATCGCGAGGAAACCACAGCACGGTGGTAGGGTACTTCGCATTGCACGGCTAGCTGACTACCAGCCTCTAGTTGAACATCTGCGAACAAGCACATGCCGATATGTGCAGCTACACTTGAGAATCAATTCCCTTTTAAGATTTATGTGTTTGACACCTTCGGCCATATCGTTACCATGCCGAGATTGTGGACAAGCCAGCATTTATATTTGTTTAATAAAGTGTGATATGTGACTCTAACGTCCGACCGTCTAGAATGCTTTATCAGTCACTGTACAATGTGATGAAGTTTGAACTGTTGGTTACGGGGTTTACATATTCGTTGTACGGTAGTACTCAAAGAACTTCAAATCGAGAAGAGAAAAACCCTGGTCCTTTGATGAGAAGAAATAAGGACCCCTGAATTAATTAACTGAATAGGTCGTCTCGATTGCAGTATTAGTGTAATGGGATTCCCATAGATCAATATGCTAATTAACAAATGAAAATCGTACAAAAGCCATCGAGAGGTTTAATTAAACGACGTCCCGGGCCGGGCGGGCCCTCTACGTCGAGCGAATATTACGCCGTCAGATGTCACGGTGGCGGCGAAGTAATTAAGAAAAGTCGTCACTAGATTACGCGCCACTTTTGACAACTTCCTACTATGGGGTTTGAAAAACCGGGGTGGCGCTGCACAAACTACGCTTTGTCACGTGTTTCTAGGCCGGGCACAATGCACCAACAATCACGTATTGTTTGCTGTTCCAGCTTTTTCGTCTTCAGCTCGCCGCCGACGACAGACTGTAACTAGGCCACGTCTCTGTCAGCGCCTTTTTTCTTATGCTCCAATAAAATCGGCCGAATTCTTCCACAAACAGAAGTTTGTGAAAATATTTTTCAATTTAAAGCGCCGTGTACGCTCGAATATCTGAACGGGTAGAGAGCCAAATTCCACTTAAAGTGAACGTTAGTCGCAAACTCGCTAATAATAGGGAAATTTACAAGCTTTGTGAGAACATTTCGTGCGGCGCAAGTTGGGAGCTGATGACCCACTAGCGCAATACTCCTTTGCTGCCAATAAAAAAATGTTCCACGGTGACAGGGTACTTTCCAGTTCCCCACTAATTGAATAGCACCCCCAACTAAAAAACCTGTTACTAAAATCTTGCCCATGTTCCGCCAATTAGCCTTGAGAGCCAGTTGCCTTCTATGCTTTGTAAAAGTCACATTACCGCACATAACTCGCAGCACATTACCAATCCCCTGGTGTTAGAAGTAAATCCAGTAGCTGAAGAAAACCGTCTGCCTTACTTCCGTTTGAGCCAACATTCTATTGGAAACGCACCGGCGAAATATATTAAAGAAAATGAGGTATAATCCCTACCCTGTGGTATCGAACATGATTTCATCGCATAGATTTATAATACCTAATATATATTCCGCAGGTAAGTTAGCAGGTCATAGAAAATGCCGAACAAATTGTTCTTGGGCCACCGACCGTCTGTTTGTAGTGGAAATGAGCTCACGTCTCGGCATGCAGATGCCTTCCTATTATTCTAGCCCATCGTTTGAGAGCATTTATTAATATTAGAATCATTTTAGGTATTTACCGAAAATATTGAGAATATTATTTAGCAAATAAAATTTAACAATGGCGATATATTCATCTCTTAGGAAACGGTCGCAATACAAACGCGCAATGGGTATACGTAAATTTGAATCCGACGCAGGCACGTCCGCTCGCCTCGACGGCCGCGTCACGAGTGCAGCTGACGGGCCGGAGGGACGCTCGCGCGTGATTTGTGGGTAGTCGCGTATTTTGATAGCAACCAAACGTTTTTTATAGTTATGACGGGTGCGTTTTATAGGCGCGCTTCCTAGTTGATTTATTTCTTGAACGTTGGAAACCAAAGTGTGATAGCATTCAAAAAGCTTAACAGATATCGTAGCTATAATAAGGAACCGGTTTGTAAATAATAATAAATCAGGTTTGTTTTTTACAAAAAACTAAAACGCATAAATCCAAGTTTGTAAGAAGTATACAACAAAGGGGAGTTTAATGAAAAAACTTGTCACATATCGAGACAACTTCGAATCGCGCATCGCCCCTCGCCCCCCGCCCCCCGTCACGTAGGCATCGCCCAGGGGGGCGAATCGGAAATAAGTTTTTTAACATCTCTATACCTGACAGCAATAGTGGAATATTTATTCAACAGATATCGATATCAATTCCCATGTAAGGGGACGTCGTTTAATTACGTGAGCTCAAAAGAAATGGGGGTCCGGTTAATCTCATTTAGAGGGAGCGGGGGTCATCAAAAATCTCACGTCTTATAATCTTAAATAATAAATTAATTATGGAGCACCTTAATGTAAAGGTGAAATTAAAAGCGTTTAAAAGTAGAAGTCCTCAAGTCATTATTAACACTGAGGTATTCAGTGTTCTTAGATGTTGTGTTAAAAAACACGCTAGCTGACAGTCTATCTTCAACTATAATATTCACAAGTGCAATAGGTAAATTGTCCCTTTTAGCTAACTTCACTTAAAAGCCCCTAACGAATCGAAATATGTGCCTAAAAGTAACACGATTGACGATTAGCGCCAATTATCTGTTTGAAAGGTCCGGCGTCCCGGCGCGGGCGAGCCGATCACCCGAGACCCTCACACTATTAATTTAGCGAGACGTTTGTGAACGATTTGCGTCCGCAGCGCCGTCATTACACGACTCTTGTTGCTTGTTTAGCCGAGAGCCGACCGGAAGGCGACAGTGTTCGCTTCCCTTTACCATTTAGTTTCGACGATTAGGTGTATAATTTGATCGTTACGTATATTTTAAAACGTGCAAATATTAAAAAATCATACAAAAACCACAATTAGTAATAACTAACACATAATTATAACGTTCTGTATTTATTGAGTACGACGTCTTGTATATCAGAACTCTATGATAAATCAACATCTCGCAACGTTGCTCGGTTATAATTACCGTGTTAGTAGTCGGTCATCGATTAATTATACACAATCAGTCAATCAACCCGTTAGTCGTAATTAACTACTACACATTCTACAAACCGCAACCCAACAAGCCGGTACAGGCCGCTAAAATGACGCACGTTCGGTCACGTTAATAAATCAACATGTCATTTTAGCGGAATAAGCAAAGGTTAAAGGCCACCATTTTGAATTACATAATAAATTTATTTATTGGTGAACAATACACATTACAGACATTTACCGAACAATTAATGAGTGTAATCAAAATGGCGAGTCCTTATCGGTTAGTGAATGAAACGAGCTGTTAGTACCCAACATTTTATTAACCATCACCACAAGCGCAATATACAGCGACAAAACTCAAACACAGTACATTAATCATTTTTCCTGGAGCGGACGTCACCGGCGCTACTCTACGCAGTACATCGACAGCGACGTCCGCGCCTTATAACGATCGGTTATCTAGCAACGAGTTAGTGTCCCTCAAGTGACTCCCACGAGGCGCCTCGTCGCCACAACTGGGCACTCACCGCTGGCTTGACTGTCGACGGAGCTCTTCCGGGAGTCGGGGTCGGCGGGTCCCGAGCCGTCCTCCGCCTCCGCCTCGGCCTCGCGGCGGAGGAGCTGGCAGGCCTCGCGGGCGGGCTCGGCGGGCTCGGCGGGCTCGGCGGGCTCGGCGGGCTCGGCGGGCCCCGCGAGGCTCGGCGGCTCGACCCCGGACTCGCGCGGAGGTTCGCGCGCGGGCTCCGCGGTCGCGGTCCCCGGGTCCACCGGCGAGGACCCGGCGCGGGATCGAACGGCCGACCAGTCCTCCTTGAGCTTCGACACTATCTCCCGCAGGTCGGGGGCGACCGTCTGCTTGGCGGCGACGCACTCGCGCTCCATGCTGTCGTAGGTCTCTAGAATCTCGGTAATCTCCGGCTCGTGGTCCTTCACGAACGCCTGCGGGGGAGAGGGGATCGAGTTAGGATTTACGCGGACGCTATCGATCTATCTACTACGACAATCGAGGTCAATCTTGAGGCAAAAGAAACCAAACAATCGTCCCATCGCTCATACTTAAAGAGCTCGTGATCTAGGGGGGCACGCGGGAGGGGTACTGACCGCGGTGTGGGCGGGGGGGGGGGCGGGGGGGGCGGGCAGCGCGCGCGCGTGCAGCCGCGCCAGCGCCGCCACGCGGCCGCGTACGTCCGCGCCGTGGCGCTCCAGCCGCTGCCGGGCCTGCACAACCACACGACCGCGCGATGTTACCTTCGTCCTCTACCTCGGGTGGGCCCGCCGATTACCCACCCTAGCTTGTGTCACTTTGAGCCCGACGGGGAGCACTACCACGAGTATGGTTCCACGCCGGAATATATATACTAGAATATACTATGGCCGAGGTATAATTTTAACGGCCCATAAAAATACATAGCCTATAATATAAATGACTGGTCTACCTTGAAACATAATCGTAGCCGAGTAACTTTTAAATGTACAAAACACTCGATCTTTTCCTGGCAACGATTTTTACCGATGAAGAAATAAAGCTACAGCTTACCAGGCATCTACTCGCTACGTGCCTGCGGTGGATTATGTATATAGAAGTACCGCCCACCGGTTAAGTTTTCGTAACTCAAATAGAGGAGAGCCACAAAGCTATCGCAAAGTTTATTGTCTTCTGTTTGGGCGCGCAAGTTTACGACGACTATTTGCTGTTCATTTCATACTGCCGGTGCTGTAAACTCACTCGGCACATAGAAATCTAACCACTGTCCATTAAATAGTAAAGTAAAGAAAACTATTTAAATAAACATATATTCAATATCAATATTTAGTTACATACCTATACTATATGACACCTAATTGTACTAAATAAAGCAATAAATGTATGTAAACATTAACGGTGTTTTTACATACAGACACAAATATTTGTCCTGGGCGGGAATCGAACCCACGACCAAAACCGTGTTCTGGCAAAAATATCTTAATCAAGTAGACAATTTGAACAGATGACAGACATGTATTCAATTCGGTTCTTTTCGGATTTTTTTAATTGTCAACAATCCGTCACCTGAACATGTAGACAATATGATGAAATATTTTTGAAAGTTTACAGATAGACATAACGTTTAGATATCAATGGCCGGCGCGATGTCCGCACTACGGCACGGTCAACTCTTATGTCCCACTTCAGTAACTCGTGTTCACAGTTTGTTCAGTGCGCTGTAAACTTCGCGGGTTATCTAATCCCACCCGCAAAAGAATAACCGAATTGCTTTTTTTCTCACAGAATTCCGAGTCCATTGTACGAATTTCATGCTCTTCGATGCCCCGCAATGAAAACTACATGATACTTAACTTCACGCCCATTTTCCGCGAGGAGGGAAGTCTCTGTATTCAAATCCATATTCCACTGAAGATAATTTAAGTCCTACCGTCTCACATGTGGTATGCGCTGTCGGTAGTTCTCGGACAACAGGCAAGAATAGTTCAGTTTTGCATGAAGCGAACCTGGCCACTTCGGGGATAAAGTAGATTAATATTTTTTTTTGCCTCTAGCTATGGCCGTCTCGTAAAACTGTCTCGTTGCGTTCTTTTAAGTATCAAAAGTAAATTGATTGGCCGATATAGTCCTGTCACGAAATAGGTATGTCTAACCGAGGGATAAACTATCATGTCGATTATCTAATCGAAAAATGGATGCAGTAGCCCATTATGATCGGCCGGCATTAGTGCAGAGTTTAGAGATCAATATATCGCCACAACGTGAGCAGACACTAATACGCCGCCTCCATTACGCGCCGGCTACGTGCGCTGTACGTCCAGTACTGTGCCTGTAGTTACGTGTTTATTGCACACAGCCTCTCCACTCTGCCGCCTACGTACTCGTACACACAGCATGTTCACAAGGGTGCTTTACTTAATTAAGGGTAAGATGTTTTATCTACGTCGAATACTATCTTCACTCAAATTACCGAACATCGAAAAACGGCAAAGACTATTATTTTCGGTTATTTTTTTTAGCATAATGGATTTTCAATTAGTTACACTCTTAGTTGTCGAACCGGGCATATTAGATTTCGTCAACTATGTATATATTTTAAATAAATTAACATAAAACTAGAATGATATAATTTGTGAATTTGTGTGAATATATTGCGGGCTATCGGAAACAAATGAACATCTGTGCCTGTGCCGCGACGCTACCGACAGCCGGCACTCCAGCGCGCGCGCTAACAAGCCATACGGAACCCCACACGGCTCGTTTGAGACTGTTTTCCATGTCGCGCTTCGTGACTAAACTTAATACGGCTAAGAAAGTGTAGACGGGATTACACTACGTCTGATTTTCTTTTTTTCACTCTACAAAATATATCCTTTAAATATAGACATGAAATAAAGTCTCTAGCAAAATTATTAAAGCACTTTTCATATATGTCGTCGATACGCTTTACTAAAATGCAGTATATTATTTAACACAGAGAGATCCGATCCGATTAATTTAATTATGTACTTACTAAGTCACTATGCATGTATGCACTATGTATAATATGCTTTATCTTATTTTCCCAGAATAATCAAAATATAAATCGCCGTATAGAGTAATGCTAAACTGATAGCCGGCTCTTCCGAACCGGCAACAGTTAACAGGCGGCGGGTACCTCGTCCAGCTCGGCGCGGGCGGCGGCGTCGGGCCGCAGCGCCTCCAGCTCGCGCAGCTTGCTCGCCAGCTCCTCCGAGCGGGCCTGAGGACACCACCACACATTTAACACCTTCATGTTCATATCAATTTGTGTCTAGTATCTATTACATTTACAGTCCATTAGGCCATCCAATCATCTAATGCCCCACGTGGGGTCCTCAATATAAAAGTGTTTCGACAAAATGAGAGCTTAACTCGAATAAGTTAATTAGCATTTCCTCACAGGAAGCCCCGCCGCCGCCCGGCGCGGCGGTACTTACCGTTTGAGACTTAAAAATTTACTTAAAAGTAAATTTACAATTCTAAGCTGGCAGCATTCACAAAACTTCGGGACGACGTAAGTTGCACGTCGTTTATTATTAAATTTTAATAAACGAACCTAAAAGTTCATAGTGCTCGACGAGTATTTCAGTCGCGTACTGAACATTTAGAGCAGTTGGACACCTAAGTAACAAAAAAGATTTCTTAAAACTTAGGATCAGCATTTAGAACTTTTTCCAATGTCAAAAAGTTGCTGTCAGCCGGCAGCTAGTTTTTATCCGTCGGGAGTTCAGTCATGAATTTGTAATAAAATAAAGATAATCTCCCACTTCGGTTTATTATAAATTAACCTCGCTTTTGATAACAGCTAGCCTTACTTGTAACTTATCATACTAAACCCTCCCTTACTGTATGAACATCATAATCTTCAACTCAAAAACCGCCTCACAGTGACATTAAGAGATACCTATCGACTTTCTGTACAAGTACAATCCCAGACAGTTTGAAAGCACTAAAATTAGTTGTTAAATTGTCTTAAGTAGTAAGTAGTACTATTATTCTAGTACTATTATACTAGTACTATTATAGTAAATTGTTTACCTGTCTAGTAACTCGCGACAATAAAATAGACAGCCCATAAGATGTAAAGGCGTCGACTGACTGCCGCGACTCGCCAACAGAGCGCGGCGTCACGTGAGTGAACGCGCGGAACATAAATCATAAGCAGCGCCTTATCTCGCGGGCGCACGCCGCGCCGCACCGTCTTCACCTGAACCACTAACTAATGTGTATTTTTGTGACACCCCCACTATTTGTCTAGCTGGGGGACCGCTTAGTGTTGCTGAAGTTAACCGTATACGCTTAAGATGGTACCAAAGTATTCCAAATATATATATAGTATTCCAAGTATACCAAATAGTCATTTGTGGTCGTCTACTTATCGAAATTTAAATAATCCAGTATTCAATCTTCAAAATAACTTATATGACATATTGTATAGTATGAACAAAAGTCTTTATCGTTAATTCTGTAATTTTTTCAGTGCACTTAGTTGTTTTTTATTGACACCAAAAATTTCAAAAGAAATAAATGAAAATGATTCCGATTGTTCAAATAACAGCTGTCAATAATAAAAAAAATGGTTCTATGTTATCGTCCCCAAGTCACAACGCTAAATCGGCATTTGACAATGTATGAAAAATGGCAGGCGTCGTCAGATTCAGCCGCGTTCGCGTACAATACCGACCGGTGCGGCGCGGAGGGTACCTGAGCTTGATTCATTGACTAAGTATTAATTATGCACCTCCTTCCCTTTGCACTCTGTTCATTGATACCAGACCATGCGAGCTTATTCAGGAGGGGTGCAAATTGAGAACTCACTACTGCATAAAAATGTTCAGTAGTAGCTGACGCGAATATACATACTACTGTTCCTTAGGGGTCTATTCCCAGGTAATAAATAACCTAGATCTTACTTGACGTTTAGCTGTTTAAGGCTAGGAAATGTAAAATGAAATATTAAAAAAAAACTAACTGGCACGCATAATGTTAGTATGAATAAATCTACATCTGATCGACATGTCCGCGACAATTATCTAGAGAAGAGTCTACTAGAATCCGAATGTTCTTATCTAATATCTGACACGTAACACAGGTGCGCTATAAAGGTATCAATAACCAAAGTATGCAACCTTTCAGGTGTACTTTTAAACGTACAGTCGGACACACTAGGCACGTCCCCGGGCGACGCTCGCGGCCGACGACATAAATTCAGGTTTACGACAACATCGATTCGCCTCCCGCACGCACATGCTCCTGCACTCGAGGGCTCCCGGCAGCGGCGGCAGGCGGCAGGAACATATTGTAAGTACGAGCGCCGCCTGTACGTTCGAAGTTCGATCTATTCAAAGTGTACTATGGTAATTTTGCAACTGTAGTATGGAAAGATACAGTAAATATATTTTATATACATACATTGCGCGTTTTTGCGGTTCGTTGCAAGCAATGTAATTTTCTGCACTAATTCATGAAAGACGGATAATTGACGGATTGCGAACTATTTACAGTGTAAAATATATCTTTAGGTTCGAAATTCAATCAAAATCTTAATCTCCGAAAAGATAGCCAAAGATCACAGAAACAGTAGTGGACATCGTTACTCATGGCACAGGTAATCATTACTAACAAAGAAACGTCAATCGTACCTAGCCCGAAAAAGGAATCGAACCCAGAATCTCCTATTTCTAATCGAACTATATAACAAAGCATTTGAGTCGTAGAAAGTATATTTTATAATTTCGCCTATAACTTGGAGTTTACTTCTAAGAAAGGATTTTTAACGTAAATCTGATAAAGACCAGCAGACTTATCTATCTTTTGATTGCACTTACATCATTTAACTTTTAAAAGGAATTAATTATATTGTATTTAACGTACAAAGCGTACACAACCACAAGCGCTTCAACTATTGACAACATAAAGTAATAAATTCAAAATACTATTTTAGCAGCATTCAATCACGACATAAACTTACTATCGAACACTTGGGACTGCGCCGGGCACTGCGATCCACTAAATTATTCCCGAATAATATCTCCAAACAGATCCTGGCACGTAAATCCGACAGTAAATCAATCGAGACTCGTGCGCATGCAGTACCCGTTGAACTGCAGCGAAAGCGCACGGAAAATGCGCGGGAATCGCACAGAAACAAACACTCACGGAAATGCCGGCCGGGAAACTAAACCCAACATTGAGGAGAGTACTATATTTCATTGCTATACTGCAAACTATAAACGACACAACCGAAAACAATTTTCGACACAAAATTCTAGAAGATAAGCTCGAAAATAGACCGTGGATGTTTCAACACTGAGGACGTGTTGGAAGTGGAGTACAAACAAGTGATGGGACAGGAATATTTTCATAGATTCAGAAATAGATTCGATTCCGACCGCGGCCACGATAGCCAGCACTAGGAATTCAGTTTGAACATTTCGTTTCCTTATACGGAGGAATAGAGCGTTCACATTTATTTTATGGAATACTTTATAATAGTTTTCGAAGCTTTTTATCACTAAATGGGAAAAGGATATATGAAAAGCTATCGACACTCGAGTAACACCATTAACACCGATTTCAGAAATATCATTTTTGAGTTCGATCCGTCATAGGAAGTACATTATTGTGAAAAAGTTGCAAGTATAACAACAGAAGATATATTTCGATCGCCGTTAAAGAAATAGTCATTAAATCAATACAAAATTAACCTAAAAACCGAGCAGAGCTTTCAGCAAAGTAATTGTCTCGATGACAGGAGCAATAATCGTGAGCGTCATTGAAATCATGCCATCCCTTTCCGTTTACAAATATTTTGTTGCCGGGTCTCGCTCTGATTTGTGAGTGACGAATGATGAGGTTATTAGTGTACAAAAACAAATATTTTAAAAGCGAGAGTGAAACAATTCTAGTTGTTTGATCATGAAATTTCTGCTAATAAAATATGCACATGCATGTTGTTAAACAATGAAACTTGTAATAGTAAATCTATTTTTAATCGAAGTCGCCGAAAATAGAGTCTAGTAGATAATATTGAGTCGGCGGCCCGCGCGTTCATGCGTGACGTTATTCACGGTAAATAAACAAATTTCGGCAACGGTGTATTAATATTGTGCGCCGGCCGAAGGCCTGCCAAGCGCAATAACTAAATATTTATGTTTGGATTAAGAAAAGTTATGGGATGACAAAATATACCGATTAGGTGAGCTTCTACCAAATGAAAACATATAACAGTTTTGCCGACAAATAATATAATCGACGATCGCTTTCCTTTTTTGAAGAGAATATCAGTATATTAGTCGACTCCACTAGATAAACGACCGAAAGCCACTCTGAAAATTGGCCAACAAAAATCGACGAACAAGCCTCGACTCATCGAAATTCAGAGGTGATCACAAGTGCGGGGCATCGTTAGGGGATTCCCGGGAGGTTCGTCGAGCAAAAACTCACAAATTGGACGATTCATCACTCGCAGGCTCGAGCCGCGAGCCGCGATCCGCGAGGGGCGCCGCCACCAGCGCCGGCCGGGATGGGGCGCGCGACAAAAGGTGCTTCCTAGCCCTTTGTACCAACTAGAGTGTGACCGGCTGCCACCCAACGCTTAGGGTTCCCATGTCCTCATTGTACGATACACATTGTGTAATTCCCTTTTTAGTTTTTCTCGTGTTATATATTTTTTTGTAGCAGCCGATTTAGTCCAGCACGTTAGCTTAATGCTTTTCAACTAGGTGCGCAGACTACTACTCGATCGGTAACTACTAATGAAGTTATCGACTGTGTCATATTGTGCGGAGCCAATTAATACTGGCAAATACATTCCTACTAAACGATTCATAGCAAACCTACAAGTCGCCCCGCGGTTTCGGTCCACCCCTTCTTGGATTTTCGCATTTCTATTAAATATAAATTTTGTACAAGTACCGCCTATGCTTTGAGAGTAAAATATTAACATCGATATTAAGCCGCGGTTGCAATAATTACACGTACGATTACGCAATAAAATATTTAGTTTCAATATCCTTAGACATTCTCCGCGCATCCGAGTTATCGGATACCAAAGTAAACCGAGCTTGTTACAAGACATACTATAAAAAACGGACACGTTCATGCAAACAAATGTTTGTCCTATCCGCGACGCCAAATGTCCCGTTTGTAGCCACACTGATCAATTAAAAGCTCTAATAGACATGTCATTGTACGCACGTAATATCTCCGGTGATCTCCGAAACCCGCCATTAGGGAAACCGTATCAAGCGCTCGCTCGCGACGTTAATTTGACAGCGACATGTTTGCGACGCCGCCCGCCGCTAGTCACATGACAACGTTATGTACCAACAACTCTATATAACTTGATGTGACGTGGAGTCTATTTATTTGGTCCCTCGAAACGTTATTGGCGGGCTGGCCTTGTTGCTAACACTATCATTCAACGCATATTGGTTAAATATTACAGAACCTTAGTCAACATTTTTTTAATGAACTACCGACCTCGTGGGTATTAGCACCGGCACATTCAAATAAAGAAATCAATATCCTGTTACATTTCTTACACACGGCTATCTGACCCCAAACTCAACAGAGCTTGTAGGTACTATGTACACCAGACAATTCTAAATACATACTTATAATGATGTTTAAACCCAAGCATAGAACTAACAGACATGTTTATGCAAACAATTATTTTTGCTGGGTTTGACTCACGAGCCGTGAACCCACGACCTATGAAGTGGCGGGCAGGGTCTCTAATCACCAAGCCAAATCCACCAGTTGCCAAGTAATTAATATAACTTATAAAATCAAACATTTTTGCGTCCATTGCCGTGACATTCAATCAATTCAGCTTTTTCATGCTCGCTTAGAGCATGAAAAAGCTGAAATAATTTAGTACAGTTTCTGTTCATTTGCCACATCGTTAGGTAAATGAAATGCCGTGTATAAAGCAGAAGGTAACAGATAGTTCACAGTGCGTGTAATCATTAGTCCCTGTCCCCATCACCCTCCCTCACACACGCACGCACACACGCACACACACACACGCACACACACCCGAGCTCGTTGGCTCGGCGCCAAATGCGACCGCGCCGCGACACCGCTAATGTAGGCATACCTTTATAGTTCCACCGCAGTACGGAAGCTGCAATTTCACTTTTACATTACTTGCACTTTAGGCGTCGCATTAATTGAAACTGTTATTAGAACACGGGCGGCTCATGAAGAATTGTTTTTGTTTATTATGGGCTTCCGGTGGACTCCAAATTAATTGAACCCCAATTAATTTAATTATGACGATGACAAAATTGTTTTAATAAATTACTGTCATATGATATTCTGCACGCATGGCCAACGCCTGACCCAAAATTAGCAAACTTTTACTATGTAAACAAGATAGCGGATATTCCTATTTTGTACACACACTCACGACATAGAACAAACAGTCAATCGTTTTTTTTTTATACCACCCGATATCGACTCGAATATTTAACATACGTCATGTGTGTCTATAAAGTTTGATAACTAGAGATTTGGGTGATGACGGTAACTCCATAAAAGCACACTAAGCTTTATGATATTTTCATAAGAATTTAGTTTTAAATCTAAGGCTGTATCCGCCACTTGGCTCGTGTTCCGTGGAGCATGTCGAAAAATTCAAGCAGGTTGACATAAACAGCTGAAGGGAACGGGGCGATTATGTAAATGCCTGTACACACGTCACGGCGCAGGCCGCGCGGGGACTCGCGGCAAAAAACACACGTAGCACGTGTTTTGTTATTAAAATGAGATAAGTGTTGAATAATGGATGGAAAAAATCAATCATATGTTTTTGGGCAAAAGATTACGCGAACATTTTGAATTCTTTGCACAAAACTTTAGTACCTAAACCGAAGACTCGTTAAAGACGATTTAGTTCTGTCGGACTATAACAAATAAGCTACTGTTCTGTATCAAAGACAACGCCGAGGCGGGAAGCGAAACGAATCTACGATCACCAAACACTGATCTAACAAAATAAACAAACGTTGGTTTGGAGCACAGCATGGAGTTATTACAAACGCTATCCTTATCGAGATAAGGTATAAGTCCACTTGCATCCAAACTGAAACTTGCACAACCTGGCGGCTGCACTGCGCAAAGCAAACTGCATGACAAAATAGTATTTATGTTAACATTGATAAAGTTGAGAGCGATCAGTCACGGGGCAGCCCTGGCCCGGCGCCAACACGCGGCTCGCGGGGCTCTGCGAGTTTTACACGATACAGCCTATTCAGTCGACGGCCGCACGGGTCATCGGAACTAATCTTATTTCAAACGTACATTACTGTGGCGACATCTATGTACACGCCTACAATTCTTCACCGCTCGCACCACAGTGATGCGGCGACATCTATCGATGAGTAGATGCGCGTAGTAGACACGCGAGAATTGTACATTGCGGTATCAAGATTCTCTCTGGATTTGACATATATACAAGCGTACAACATCAAAACGCGGACCGCGGTCCCCAGGCGTGATCACCTAGCCTGGCGGAAGATCTTCCCTTTTAAACGGAGGAGTCTCATATCTCGCACCTCCATATAACCATACATTACAGAAGTAGCAATTTATCGGTGCGGTGTTCGGTTTCCGCCTATCGGTAATCGGGTCAGGAAAGTGAGATCAAAACGTGGGTACGAGCGTAGGGCATCACACGGGCGGGTCGGTCGGCTCACAATCAGTCGTGGCCGAGGGCTGCGAACTGTAAAATCTGAAATAATTCACTGGCTCCTGCGCAATATTTGAAGCTAAGTATTTAAAAATAGGTTCGTTCCCGGCGATTAAAACTGTTAAAACTCCCGCGTATACTAGAGAGCAAACGTACCTTGACTAGGCTGAGCCGGATGGAGAGGCTGGTGCGGTCGGAGGGGTTGGGCGTGGTGGTGTGCAGCAGCGCGTCGGCGGGGGCGGCGGGGGCGGCGGGGGCGGGGGCGGGGGGCTGCAACTCGGCCACGACGGCCTGCCAGCGCGCGTCGAGCTGGTGCAGCTGGTCGCGGACGGCGCGCGCCAGCGGCGGGTCGCAGGCGGGCAGCACGGCGCGGCCGGCGGCCAGCGCGGCGGCCACGCGGCGCGCGCGCGCGGCGGCCTGCGGGGCCAGCGCGCGCCGGGCGCCGGCCCCCGCGGCGCCGGGCTCGGCCAGCGCGCGCGCCGCGGCGTCCAGCCACGCGCCGCTGGCCTCGAGCGCCGCGTACAGCTGCGCCCACGAGCGCGCGCAGGAGCGCCAGCGGTCGTGGCGCTCGGCGTAGTGCTCGTTGAGCGCGGCCCAGTCGGCGCGCAGCTGGTCGCGCGCCCGCCTCGCGCGCGACGGCTCGCCGCGGCACTTCTTCGCGACCCGCGAGTACTCGCGCTCCATCTCCTCGATCGTGGGCTTGATCTCCGCTATCGATGTTTTCACACGCTGAGGGAAGGTATGATCGATTAACGTCGCCCCTCCCGTTGCCGAGCCGAAGCCCTAGCCGATTCGCGCCGCCGCTTCCGATGCGGCTAGCGAAAGAAAAAGTATTCCTAATTCCTAAATTAATATTTTAGCCTTTATTACTGGTACTCTTTCCAATGTTACCCTTACATATACATATGTTATCATACTATTCCTTGTGCAAAAACGGCGACTTCCTAAATTACTTCATTATAACAACAACTAGAAAAAGAAATATAAAATATGTGCGAGTGTCAAGAACCGAAGTTCCTCTCGTAATATTTTATTTATATATTATAAATTCTGTATTTTGTATTAAGTAGTAGAGCCTCCTGTGGAAAGTTCGTTCGGGGATCCTACCCATGTCTGCCGTGAGGCATTAGTAGGTCTGTACAGGCACATGAGCGCGTTGGTGATGTCCATAGGAGGCGGTGATCACTTATCATCAGCTGGACCGTCTGCTTATTTTTAATTATAATAAAAAACATCTGGTGAGGTTGCACGATAAAAAGAGACAGAGAGAGGGAAGGTTTCGCATCCGGCTGTGCAGTCATTCGCTCGTAGGCGGCTCGATACACATGAATATATGTTGGGATGTCGATTTCTACTAAATCGCCCCACTCGTAAGCTGCGTGGAGGAACCTCGGTCCAGTAAGTCATCAGTCACAGTTATCACAGAGTACCGACGATCGTTATCGTAGCTCACTAACTATCAACCGCAGGTAAAATCTCGACAGCGGCCGGTACCATGAGTAACTCCACAAGTCACTCGCGGGCAAGATTTAGCGCATTCCGACGTTCCACATAGTTTTCGTGTATCAAGCGGAGTGGTGGGTGCCGGCACAGGGCGCGCAAAGCTAGAAGGTGGGCAAGCGGGTCGCGTGGAGTACGCACCGCGAGCGCGTCCTCCTGCAGCGGGAACTCGTCGTAGTCCTTGCCGTGCAGCGGCGGCGCGCGCAGGGCGGCGTGCGCGCGGCTCACGGCGGCGCGCGCGTGCGCGGCGCGCGACACGTACGAGCCGCACGCCTCCGCGCCCTCCGCCCCCTCCGCCCCCTCCGCCCCCTCCGCGCCCTCCTGCCGCACCTCGGACGTATGGATTACACGCACAATAAAAAGAAAAAAATGGTCGCGTCGTAACGAAGCATTGATGAAATTATTGCATAATTTTATGAATCAAATTCAATCATTTTTATTGAATCGGGATGTGTCCCGTATTAAAGATAAGTGATCGACCCCTAGCCGGTGTATTGAACGTTCAAAAATATACGAAAACATTAAATATGGTCAAAATTAAACCATTACTGTGATTTTCCGTTCCGATCCAATCGTAGGCAGTTTGTTATATGATGCTGTACAATTATGACGTCACGACTTGCTATTCCATACGAAACTCCATACATTCGATCGTTTTGACATTTCATAAGGAATCGCCGATTTGACATGTCAGGACGCATCCCTATTATCTTTATTTTGTGTGGATATGAGGAAGGAGTGGAATGAAATCTACGATTTAATTAATAAATTTACTTTGATTTGAACTCGTCGATTCGAATATGTTAATTACTTTAACGAACAAATTATTTAAATTAAATAATAGATACTTGAAATTAAACTAGTGATCAGATTTTTAAAAGAGAAAAAGCAAGAATATTTAACCTTGTACAATGAGCGCAACGGGCCAATTTTTCGTGCATGCAGCCGGCGTTCTTCGATTTATTAAACGTCAAAAAAATTGCATTCCTTTGAAATATTTAAGATATTTTAAGACTATGATAAAATCCTATATTATAACAAGTTTTTAATAATGCTACTATGTTTCAGCACGTCCCGTCGCGGCTACGAGGTGGCCCAGCCGCATTCAAAAATCAAAACAATGCAATTAGGATTCAGTTTAGGCCCTCTATTAATACTAAATAAAATTTATCTAATAAATCTAAATTCGTTTTTAAAAAGAGTAATTGCTGAGTTTATTGCCGGCTCTTCTCAGTAAAAAAAACAACCATCCGAACCGGTATTAGAGTCAGACTATTCATAAGTGCTTGTAAATGCCTATTTAAATAAAAATATTATCATTTCATTACCGATTAGTAATTAAAGCGGACCATTATCATTCGATCAAATGTGACGGCAGCACTCGGTACCTTAGTCTTGTTGTCCATATTGTCCTTGGTGGGCGTGGACGCGACGTCGGCGGTGCAGTAGGCGTCCTTGACCTTGGCCCAGGCGGCGACGACGTCCCCGACGGGCTTCTCCGCGTAGCCCACGCGCTGCGCCTTCAGCTCGCGGCACAGCTGCTGCACCCGCTCCACGTCGGCCTCGCGCTCGATGAACTGCTCCTTCGAGCTGTCCCTCTGCTGAAGCGATCACCGGCTTACATACGTGTGCGTGTGAGTCGTGTACCGGACGGGAACCTCACTGCAGTTAGCCACTAGTATTTTGCACGCATGTATAAAAAAAACTGTCGAGTATGACGAAATAGTTATAGGAGGCTGCCAAATATCAAGTGAAGCATTTTTCACTCACCCGAGCTATAGTCATGAATATCCATATTAATATCAAAAGACAATATCTCACGTCAGTGTTGATCTTGGAATCGAACTGGCTGAGCCACTTCTGCAGAGTATCGACCAGCTTGTTGAGCTCCTTGATGTTGTCCTCGGCCTGGATGGCGAGGTTGCGCTTCGTCTCGATCTCAGACATCACCATCGACCACTTGTTGCGCAACTTGTCCTGCACATACCCACACACCGTTAGACAAACAGATCTAAGCACAATAAAATTGGCAAAAAAAATTATCATTTTAATGCAGAATAAAAAGTAGTTTTGTTTCTTTAATAATTTGGGACCTTTACACACTGCAAGGCAAATTAACCTGAGCTTTTTCATTGAAAACCAGAATTTCTTCTACATTCATACTTATAAAGTTAATGCTGTCCCCCGTGTTCCCGAGAGATGTAATATTATCACGGGATGTGTATTTTCCTGTGATAGTTCAGGTTATAAACTATCTACGGGCCAAGGTGGTACCCAAATGTTCTTAGTAGTTTATGCGTAAAAGAGTAACAAACATCTATACTTCCGTCCTCACAAGCTTTAGTATAATATTAGATGGATTTAAACCGAGACAGAACAATAGGCAAGATCATGCACATAAATGTTTGGCCTGGGTATTATAATTTATTTTGAAATTCAATTAAATGATTTGTAAAGAAATTTTGTAGTAATGATTCAAGCTCGTGTCGACGAGACAGGAACCCTCGCCCCGACACGAGCGGGACGGTACCTGGAAGTGCGTCTGGATGTAGTCGGCGAGCGCCGGGTTGTGCTTGTGGCGCGCGTACACGAGCGAGTCGCCGCGCGAGATCAGCGCCGCCGCGTCCGGCGCCAGCCCGCCCAGCTGGTGCTTCAGGATCTGCACAGGACGAGTACTAACATAAGTGCCACTCCGATTATTCGAAATGAAGTGTCGAGTGACGCTGTCGCGAGTGTCGGTGGTCGTACCTCGAGCCTCTTGCCGGGGTCGCGCTCTGCGCCGACGCCGCCGACGGTGAGCAGCATGACGTCCATGCGGCGCGACATGGCGCTCGCGGCCGCCTCCCACTGCGCCAGCTCCGCGTCGGTGTCGAGCCCGGCCCGCGCCGGCTGCTGCTGCGTCGGCACCTGCACCTGATGAGACAGTTCATAATCCAATCCTGAATAAACTAACTACCACACTTGAGATAGTTTTTTTTTTTACGATACCAGTGAACTGACCTGGTTGCAATCATCGGTCCTTTGATACTTCTCACTGGCGACAGTCTTCAGTCTCTCTCGACTGATGGGGATGTGTGACTTGACACCCAGCATGGGACTGGCGGGCGACTTGGCCTCCTTGCTCGGCTTCGCCGACGGGCTGGCCGGCTTCCTCTTTTCCTCCTGCTTGTCCTCCGAGTCCTGCTTGGCGGACAGCTTGGGCGACATGGCCACCACTTGGACCTGCTTCTTGGTCTTGTCGTCCGGTTGCTTGATCGGTGTAGACGAGGATAGCGGCGGCTTGTCGTCGAACTCGGACGAGGACTGACGCGACTGTAAGTACAGGTTATTATTAAACTGGCTGGGCTCACGATACTAAAAACATAATTTTGGCGTCAGTCAATCCAGCACATAGCGAGACGTCGCAAATTTCGCTTACCAAATTGTGATGAATCCATAAAATTGTAACCTAACCGACTCCTAGACTAATAAATACCATATAAGAAACTAATGAGTAAGAGCGGTATCAACAAATCTATTACCTGAGGTATGTCGTCGACTTCAGAGTATATGACCTCCTCGTCGGGCGCGCTACTGCTGGATTTCCTCCCGGTAGTTTCCGGGGTGGTTCCACCGGTAGCACCCGCTTTGTTCGAAGACTCGTCTTTCGCGACCGCAGCGACTAGCTTATCGTGGCCGAACGTCTCCTCGGTGGCGGAGGGCTCCGGCAGCGCCGCCTGGTCCCTGGGCACCTCGTCCAGTATGAGGTACTCGTTGACTCGGTCCCGGCGCAGCGCGAGGTCGTACAGCAGCGGGCACTCGAGCGAGTCGCGGCCGAGCGGCGTGGGGGGCGGGGTGCCCATGGACACGTCCTCGCCGGCCTTCTCGCCGGCCGGTATCAGGTCGGGGACGTCCATCGTCACTTTCAAACTTTTATGTTTCTCGTCGTCGGAGCCGCTCTTCCTCTTCAATATCCCCAGGGTCGGTTTCATGCGTTGTTCCAAAGTTTTCACTTCGATAACGAAGGTTTTCGGTTCGGATCCCAGGTCCACCGAGGGTCTCCTATCGCGTTCCTCGTCGGATTCGCTCACGGACTCGTTTTCGGTGTCGTCGATTATTTCGACGGTTTCCACGTTCTGCGGTATGAACTCCACCACGGCGTCGATGGCTTCGAATGGGTACATCTCCATGGGTTCGACCGGACTGACGGTCGATTTGATTATTTCGCGTTCCGTGACCGCCACCATGTGGCAGGGGTCCGACTTCGGCTGCTCGGCTCCCCCGAGTCGCGGTGCTGTCTCGGGTTTGGCTTGAATTTTGTTTTTTGAAATTTGTGTAAATAGGTCGCTGTCCTGCAGAAGGTTGAAGGTGCTGCTCTCCTTGTTAGGCGTGTCGGGAGTGTTGGGCGTCTCGGGCGTGGAGGACACGGAGTACACAGAGGGCACGGAACTCCGTCGAGATGCGTAGGGCTCGATGGAGTCGGTGGACATCGCGCTGCTGAGACTGTCCGACATGGGACTCTCGGATATTCTGCCGCCTCTCTCCAGCGAAGATCCCCTACTCCTGTTGCCTCCTTCTTTAATTTCTCTCCTTATCGGAACGGGACTTTTCAAAGCGAGAGGTATTTTGGACTTTTTAAATTCGGGTTTCTCGGTCTCGGGCGAGTTGACGGGACTCTCGAGTCGTCTTTTGATAGTGTCCGTAACGTTTTCGTACTCTACCGCGATCGAGTCGGTGTCAGAGTGCGTGGCGGCCTGCAAGCACAAACCGCGAGCTGGTTTAGTCGTGTTACAGTTGTTATTGTGTTACGAGCCACACGACAGTTATGTACAAGGTTAGTGTCACTCCGGGCGACTCGCGCGTCGCGTCCCGTCCGCACCTCGGTGACTGCGTGATGAATGATCCCAAGCGGCGAGTGTACAGTACAGCTCTGATGAGAGAGGGTGATTTAAGCATGATTCCCGCCAAAGTGACTCCGTTTTAAGCCTGAACTCGCGCCTATGTAAAATGGTTGCTACGCCGTGACACACAAAGCATTCTTCACACCACACAAAATGTACAACGTCCGACACCAAATCACGGATATTTACATCGATGAAGTATTTACATCCCGCGCACGTCTCGGTCGCGCGACAAACGTCGTCTGGCTATCGTTAAAATTACTCAAATCAACACAGAGCGCGGGGGCCGCGACTCGACCCCCGCGGCGTCGTGGGAAGCGACTAAGTGCACCCGTGTTTATAAACAGTGTAACGACAAAGCGAAAAAGACGAGCTGCGACCTCTCGAGGGGCGACGAGAAATCGTGCGGCACCTACCGTGGTCTCGTGCAGCTCGGCGGCTGCCGGCGGCGCCTCCGCCTCGGGCTCGGCGCGCGGCCCGGGGCGCCGCAGCAGCTCCCAGCGCGAGTTGACGGCGTCGAGCTGGCCGCGCAGGCTGGCCAGGTACGCCGCGTCGCAGTCGGCGGCGAACTCGGCGTAGTTGCCGTTGAGCTTGTCGCGGACGGCCTGCATGCGCGACATCTCCAGCTCGAGCGTCTGCTTGCCCACGGCCGCGCGCGCGCCGAGCCCGTCGAGCCAGGCGGTGAGCGCCTGCAGGTCGTTCTGTATCTCGCGCGCGGTGAGCAGCGCGTTCTCGAGCTTGGTCTTGGCCTCGGTGATCTGCGCCCCGAGCTTGTTGTACAGCTCCTTGAGCGTGTCGATCTTCTTGGAGAACTCGCGGGGCTCGTCCACCGTCCTCTCCTCGACCATCCTCCGGCCGGTCTTGATGATCGACTCCACCTCCGATTTGATCTCGCTGAGGGTGCGGTAGTATCTCTGTGTGCGGGGAGCGTCGAATTAATATCATTTTCGTACGTATCGCTCGCGGTCGATGCGATTCGCAGGAAATACTCACGAGCCATTTGTACAAGGCGACGCTTAAAACTAAGACTAGGTACATCGAATCCCAGTTCATTGTCGTGTTTCGTATTTCATATCGTGGAGTCGGGGGCGTCGTGAGATAGTCGGCGTTGCGCGTGCCGTGCGACGGGACCCGGGTCGTCGACTACCAGCGGCCAGTATTGTGGCGACGCATAGATTTGGTACAATCATGTACGAAGCGACCGAGCCCCACCGTGTTCAATGTCACAGCACATTGTCAATAAAATTGTAAAATAGTAAATATATGCGAACGGCCGGTATACACGGACGTAACGACGTAATGGTGAAGTAGTAAAAACTAAACAGGAGTATTTTCAAAATTCCAAGTTTCGAGTTCTAGTATTATAGAAGATCTAGTCATTCAATCCCTTATGTAGAAAAGAGTGGCGGAGATGTTCAATACTGTTGGTTTGATGAGAACCATAATGTTGTTTACATGTCACAAGAAAAATCGAATGCCAAGAGCGAGTTTAATATGACGATGGGCAACAGAATCGGCATCATTGTCACAACTGTAATTTATTGCGATGCCTCCTCCATTATTTAAGCTGAGTCGTGCTCGTAGCGCGGGTTCAAATAAATCGCAGAATCCTTTCAATAGCAAGTGATGACGGAGCGATGCACGCGACGGTGTTTACATAGCCGCGGGTTATTTACCGACTACATTACACACTTTATTTATACTTATAACTTAATAAGTGAATATTATCCAATCGCTCTCCGAAAATTTTTTATCAATTATATACGTTTCTGCTCCAAATACGACTATCGAAAACTATACAATTCTTAATTACGTCAAACACACACAATACGAAACAAGTTTAAGGTCAAAGCGTGGACAAAGTGTCTAAAACCGCATATTTCCGGCGCGCAACAACCGGACACAAACAAACACGCGGCCAGTACATAATGGTGTACGTACAATGAGGATGGCACAATACCTGCTGTACCAACACTGTGCCTGGTGACCGGGTGTACTGAGTGCAGGGAGTACCGCTCTGAGGCGACTCGGTCCCCAAATTGCAACAAGCTTGAACGCCGCCGCCCTTTCTAAAGTCGCTCGACTAAATCTTAACTAGCGACACCACGCTGCGGTACATAAGCATCGCTCGGGGACATAAGCAGCTGAACAGATCCAAATGTACAAAATGTACGCTAAAACTAATCCACCACATTGGAACGTAATAGATACCACATCGTCATGCTTAATGTGCTATGATTGAATGTGTTCCGGGATTACAATAAAACGTATGTCACTCGGGAATAGTGCTACTATCTTTCTGTCAAATATTATTGATATAGAGAGGAGAATACCCTCCACATACACACAAACTTACAAAATTCGCACTCTCTATAATATTATTCAAGTATGTTGTAGTAGTGTTCTGCCAATATGGATTTGTTCAGTTATGTTGGTGACTGTACTGACAGACCGTTAACTACGCTGTACTCTAGATAAATATCTCTAAGTCCCGCTTGTTGGATTTGGACATTTATGGCGAGTCTTCCTAGATTAAAAAAAAAATTAAGGACTATCTTGGGTCTAGGCACGGGTAGGTAGTACCAGCCCCTGCATGGACCTAGATAGTTTGTCAATGTTTGTTTCTGTTATGTTTTGTATACCTAAATTTAACTTTTTTTCATTTTTGTTTCATTTAAAATAGCGGTATAAGTTGTTGGTGTTAGCTGTGATTACCTATAATTAAGTGAGCACAAGGCATGTTATCTCTGTAGCATCTTTTTTAGTCTTAGTTATGTGTATAATTTGTTGGTGATCGTTAATAAATAATAATAAAGGATAAAGTGGGATTAATCTCGAAAACTAAAACTGATTTTAATGCAGATGTCTTTGTCCAAAAAGTCTAGAGGGTTAACTTAAATGCTTTCCCTGGATGCAAAACTAAATACTAATCATAGGTTTACTACTTATCATTTTCATACTATCACAAAACTGTCGTGAGCCACAGTAGACACAAGCCGATAAATCAATTAAAAAGTGTTTTTTTTTTGGTTAATTTTATTTTACGATCTAGCTACATTTAGATAAGATATATTTTCATGTTCCACAAACGAGTCAGTGGGCATGGTTCTTCGAAACACTAACTATTACGACAAAGGTCATGAGTTCGATTCCCACCGAGGACAAGCAATTGCATGCATGAACAAGTTGTTATATACCTACGTATGTGATTCAAATGTTCAAAGTAGCGTATATGAGTTATCTGGTTACCGCAGTACCAGCTCTGCTTAGGGGACAGTAAGTGAAGGCGTCATCGATGAACGGAGTCAGGTATTTGGAGGCACAGGCGTGGGGCGCGGCGGCCGCGGGCGCTGGAGCGCGGCCGCTGCGTGTATACGTAACGGATATCTGGGTTAGCACTTACCTACACTTTTGCCGAACCGGAAACGAAAGGATTTTTATTCGTTTTCTTGTTCAAATAGAATTTGTCGTTGTTTTTTTTTGTAGAGCTTTTTATACTGCGGTAGTGGCAGCTCCAGTAGCTTTAAACTGTGTATGTGGCCCCCTATGGCCTCAACAGAATCGAGAAGCCATGGAACTATACAGACTGATCATCTACATATGATACAACAATTTTACTGAGAGACTATTGTAACACAATCATTGAACATTCTGTGCATATTTAAGATTACTATAGATAATAAAATAAAAAAGTGAAAGAGAAACCATTTAAAACTAATCATGGGAAACAATTATAAGTGCATTCTATAATAAATATAATTACAAAGTAGGTAGTTTGTAATAAATAATATTGGTACATTCCAATGTAGCATTGTAAAATATTATGAAATATTTTTTTTAAGTTATACTTCTTTTGGCGCGATGGAGAAAAATGATGAGAGTGAATTTTTACGATGCGCGCGCACACCGACACCTGAATTCTACATAGTGAAGTTAGTTCTAGGTCGCATGAAAATCGATAACTATGTTCAAGTTGTATATTCTAGTATTTTGAGTGTACCATATTGTGAAGGAGTAAGGTTCAGTTTTGATTGACATTATTTAAAGTTCTTAACTCAATGTTAGATTTGAATTTAGAATCTTGAACAGAGCTTTAAAGGAATGTCATATTAATTGGATTATTGTATGATGATACAGTAGTACCATGTTGTGAAGGAGTACGGTTCATTTTTGTCTAGCATTATTTAAAGTTCTTACTTAATATTAGGTTTGAATTTAGAATCATATACAGAGATTCAAAGGAATGTCACATCAATTCGATTATTATATGATGATACAGGTGAACCATGTTGTGAAGGAGTAAGGTTGATTTTTGTGTGTTTTTTTGAGTTGACATTTCAAATCATAAAGAACGCGTTTATATATTGTCAATATTTGATTGAATGTAAAATGTAATCAAAAAAGATGACGAATGAAGATGATCAAGAATGTCATAGGAAAATCAACCGAATCGCTTCTTTAAAAGTTATTTTCTTGACCTTTCGAAGCCGAAGATTTTTGGAATTGCACGAACTATCACGAAAGCGTGATGTCATTATCTTACTGGAATAATTGAAGTTATACTTCTTTAGGCGTGTTATGAAAAAATATGACAGTGAAATTTTAAGATGCGCTCGCATAAGTATAACACAAAATTCTCACGGATGAAGTTGGCTGATAACTGTATCTCCGGAACATCGCACAAATCGCAACTGTCAGTGTCAATGAGTGAGTAACGATGTTATTGTCAATAATAACCTAACAACGTCAAAAATTGTTATTCGTTGCTACAGACAGGTGCAAAGAGTTCGGACACTACAATGTCACGACGATAGTAAAAATGCTTTTAGTGCTGTTTTTCTCACCTATAACTTCCTACGTGCGTACATAATTTTTAGTATTAAGTAAAATTAGCATCGGTCCGACACGGTCGACGCAATGTGCGTAGTATGACACGCTCCTGGTCGTTTACATCGATGTAGCCCTTACGAAAATCAAAGCTACCGAAGCTCCATACCTAAATTCACGGATCCGATCAATGAGATAAAGCCAAGTCGGGGTATGTGACCCCGGCTCGGCCACAGATTAGCCGTTCGCTATATTTATGCAGTTCATGTTTACAATCGTCACGGCCGGGTGGATTCTAGCGCTAATAATATAATGCACTCACGAGGCAGGAGCGCAGCTGGTCGCGCACGGCGTCCGGCTCCGCGGCGCGCAGCGGCAGCGTCGCCGCGCAGCCGCGCTGCACCTCGCGCAGCGCCGCCGTCGCCGCCGCCAGCCGCGCGCCCACCGCCTCCCCCGCCTCCCCCGCCTCCCCCGCCGCCGCCTCCCCCGCCGCCGCCTGCGCGGGAGGCGGGGCCGGCGCGCTGCCCAGCGCCCACTGCAGCCGGCGCTCCACAGACAGGAACTTGCGCTACGGCAATATTAACACACGTCATAGTAACGACCCAGAATATAATTATTCTGAACATTTTGGTTTTCTCGCCCGACGCTCGCGGCGACCCGGCGACCGTTACCTGCAGCAGCTGCAGCTGGTCCCGCAGGCGGGCGGCGGCCTCGTTCTTGCCGGCGGCCTGGTAGGCGTCGGCTTGCTGCTCCACGGAGCGCATCACGGCGCGCTGCTCCTCCAGCTCGGCCGCGTGGCGCCGCAGCTGGTCGGCGGAGAGGGCGGGGCCGGGCGGGGGGGCGGGGCCGGGGCCGGGGCCGGGGCCGGCGCCGGGGGCGGGCGGGTCCCGCGGCAGCGCGGCGGCCAGGCGGTGCAGGCTCTGCTGCAGGTTGTCGACGGACACCTCGGAGCGCGCCGCCTCGCGCGCCGCGCCCTCTAGCAACACGCTGCGACTCGCCGCCTGAGGACCAGACACGGTTACATTTCAAATAATATTTCAATAAACATTAAGTGAAGTGAATGTGTGCGTTTGTAGTTTTAATAAATGGTCACCATTTAACTCAACCTCGACTTCTAAGCATATGACTGGCTGGAATTTGTGAATGTGTTGATTGGCATCACACCCTTCTAAATAAATAAAACGCAATTTCAATTTACACCCACTAAAATTAAGTACTATTTTTATTATAGAGAAGAATTTAGATGCCATACTTAAAACTAAAAAGAACAGGACCTACATAAATGTGCCTCAGTAAGCCATGCTAAAACTTTTATTACAACAATTAAAAACGAAATTACAGAGTCAGTTTTCATGGTGACCGTGCACGTAGTTAATATCGGAAGACACACACCTGCGCCCGGAGCGTGTTCCACCGGAGCGTGAGCGCGTCGATCTCGGCTTGGATCCAGGCGGGCATGATGTGCGCCTCCACCAGCTGCCGCCCGATGTCTTGGATGCGGGACAACCGCGCGTCGCTGTGGTTCTGCATGTAGTTCTCCAGGTCCTACACAATATTGAAAATAACTTCTAGATGTGATCAATAAGAAGTAAAATAAATGTTGCAGTAAGATGTGGGGCGTGTGTAGTGCACTGACGTAGAGCTCGTCGGAGATCTCCTCGGCGTCGGCGGGCGCGTTGGGCGAGCGGCGCAGGCGGCGCTGCAGGCCGTCCAGCCACGCCGCCTCCTGCGTGAGCCACGCGCGCAGCTCGCCCGACTCGTGCCACGCCTCCGCCAGCACCCTGCGGACACGACGCACACGCTCACACACGCGACCACACGCGACCACGCGCGACCACACGCGACCACACGCGACCACACGCGACGACAATTTATCAACCTTGATGGAATAGATTTGCCCTGACGTACGATAACCTGCATGCCCACAAAATACACATACTATACATACATAGTTTAATATTACACACACGATATAAGTAATCGGGCCGTCTTAAGAAGGTAGGTTACACATTTTATATCAATACTTTTCTATTACACGACATAAAACAGCGTGAAACCCAATAACTCCTTGATAATTAATATCCGCGGAGCGTTAATGTCTGTAAGGAAACAAAGTCCTGAGACTGACCCACCACTCACCAGCGACACCAGCATTAAAGATGAACATTTTGTCTAAATGATATGTAAATATATATGATTGTGTATCAAATTACAATACCAATAGTATCACAAAAGATGGCCGCTTCCGAGAATATTTTCAAAGGGGAATTTATTAAAATTTTGACGAATATTGTTGTGTTAACAATACTTATTTCTGCCAATATTTTATATAATTAATGGCAGAAATAAGTCAGATACTCAAGTACTGATTTACAATTTTTAGAGTGGCAATAAAAAAAAAACAATTATTTGTAAGAAGGAGTCGGTGCGTATTGTAAAAATATAAAAAGAATAATGGTAAAAATTAAGAAGTTAAATGATTTAATAAGAGTTTCAGTGTCTATGTTCAAGTATTTAAAAGTTGGTTATCCAACTTAAAACACCCCACACTAGCCTGGACGAATATCTATAAAAAAAAAACAAAAGTAAAAAACAAATTAATGATGGCGGCCTGTCGGCGCCGGTAATTTTACGTAAAATAATGGTTTTGGAAATGAAATATATGTTCGATTAGGAGTATGGAGACAAACATATAAGGACTGAAAGGATTTAAGAGTTCATAGTTGAACAAATTAGTAGCTACACGAAGAACAATAAAGTACATAAACATACTTAAATAAACTGAGAATTGAATTACCTGTGTCAAGGGTCAACATTGAATAAAACATTATTAAGTAAAGATGATGTACATATACAAATAAATAGGTATATATAAATAAGAAAATTCGAAACTAATTTATCCCGACACAGTTGAATAAAAATGTGTGCTTCGCTAGCGGTAAAAACTATTTGAGAAACGCTATTGACAGAATATTTGATGCAAAACTCACCAGTTTTATCCAGAAACCGAGCGCGTCCCGTGGCGGAAATATTATCACAAAGCGTTAAATGTCACTATAGATTGTGGAACACCACAGTTATTATTATTTGGTTTAAAGTTTTATAAATTTGTCAGAATTTGAGACGGGTACCCATCCGCCATTTTTCATGATACGAAGACAGTGGCGCTAGGAGTTGATGTGGCGGCGCCCGCAAACAGTATTCGTCGCGGGTTCCGGATTTACAAAACTGAACAGCATGTTTAGCGTCTTTTTAATATATATGTAAATGGAAATGATCTTTGATAGATGGTAAATAAACCAATAGGCGTGCAAGCGCATAGTAAGAGTTATGGAGTGTAGAAGTAAAGGAGGACCATCTCAGTGTACTAAAAAATGGGTCCCTTGAAAGGGAACAAATTAAGGTGGCGCTACTGTAGCAAGTGGAAGAATTTTAAATAGAGCGCCACAAATTTATTAGACTAGGATAGAAAATTAATAAAAAAGGAAAGAAACATTTCCGTTTTGTTACAGCGCATTTTTTATAATTATTATAATATATAGACGAATATGAGTATGGAATAAAATTATACAGTGATTTTAAGTATCCCAATTAATTGTAAATAGGAAATAGTTTTAAAGAATTACTGGAAACCAACCCACACTTCACTCTGTTCATGTCATTTCCACTTGCTACACTAGCGCTTTTTCGGTGAGAATTCGAAACCTAATTTGCTGTTTACAAGGGAACACTTTTTCGACTAATTCCCCATACAAGATGGTTCTCCTTTACTTCTACACTCCAAAGTAAGAGTGTACGATTTTAAAAATTAAAAAAAAAATGTTTAATATTTCATTTAAATTATTATTGTTTATTTTAAATGATTTCTTTTTCTTTTAATTATTATTAATGTCTTTTTTACTTTAAATTTGAAAATTTAGCTTTAATTTGTAATCTATTATGTGTGTCTATATGTGGTAAATAAATAAATTTCTATGTCTGCTTTTTACATTCCCCGAATAGTGTGAAGAGTGTGCACCAAAAGAAGGTTTAGTACGCAATAATTAACGACAACACCAAGTGACCTGTGTCACATCAAAGTCGCCGAGGTCTGAATGTATGCACTAATAGTGTGTAGTGTAGTGTACTGACTTGTATCTCTCGTAGACGCCGTGCGTGACGGTGTTCCAGCGCGCGTTCAGGTACGTAACGCGCTTGGCGAGCAACGCCGGGGGGCGCGCCTCGGCTTGCAGCAGGATGTCGTTACCTACCCAACAAACACACACCACACACTTCATATTAGTCTCGACTGATGCAACGCACACACATGCGTCGTATTCATGAATAGGTCCTGCTTGTATGCTTTAAACTGAAATTTACTAAATCACTACTATGAAATATTATCGTTTATTTATTTTTACTGCCACGCAATAGTTATCTGTGAAACTAAATAAATTGTATGTAATCAGTCTAAACTTTGTTTTAAAAAAGTTTGTTATCTTTTGGCTCTCCCTAGCCTATTAGAATAAGCGAGCGCGTGCACAACGTGCAGACAGACCGGCCTCATTGAGGTTCCTGAACTCCTGCGTCTTGTCGTCGCACTTGTCCTTGAGCGCCTGGAAGCGCGCCTTCATCTGGTACAGGTCGGCCGAGTCGGAGATGGCGCACTCGTGGGGCTGCGGCGTCTGCGCCTCCAGCTGCGCCAGCCACGCGTCCACCTCCTGCTCGGTCATACGTTAGACTAATGTTTTAATTATTCAGTAGGTACGTCGACACCGCGCGTACACCACAATGACACGACCCGGACCTCGATGCCGCGGAACACGGCCTCGCTGCGCTCGAGCGCGCGGCGCAGCGCCTCGTTGTGCGCGCGCGAGGCGGCGGCGCGGGCCCCGAGGCGCGCGCGCAGCGAGGCCGCCGCCGCCGCCGCCCCCAGCGCGCCGCGGGACCACGCCTCGTCGCAGTCCTCCAGGATGGCCTCCTTCGTCGCCGAAATGCTCTCGAGCTTCGCTTTGTACGACTCCTCCTCCTCTTCGAGTTTCTGAAATCGAATAAGCCGGGTGTCGTCACTCGCCCCTCGGTGGAGGCCTCCAGAAACGAGAGATCGGCCGTCGGGTGGGCACACCCGCCCGCCGTTACAGATTTATAACGAGTGGGGCTTGGCTTTTTCCATTTTTTTTTATTAGCTCGATTCGACTCACGTTGCTAGCGTCCAGCAGCTCCTCCAGGAGCTCGACGTCCCCGATGGGTACGTAGGCGTTGTCGGCGAGGAACTTGTCGACGCCGTCGAGCCAGCGCGCGACCTCCCCGCAGCCCTCCTCGTACTGCTGCACCAGTTGTATACCTGTACCGAAATTAACTTTAGCCGAAGCCGCCTAGTTGTCGCTATTTGCGTCATATACATTAATAATGCAACGACTCATCTGATTTAATAATAGTTATTTTCACTTTAGTAGCTCAAACATGTAGGTTTTGCTGCCTGAAATGCGAAACATTCACACTCCATCTCTTTCCCGCCATTAGAAAGAGAGAGAGACAAAGACCAGCCCTTTCGAAGTTCCGATTTTGAATTCGATCTCAAAGACAAACACGTTCGGATATTCGTACTAACGAAATGAATTTTTAACTTATTGTTGTATTTAAACGAAAATAAGTATTTACTGCAAATAAAACTGATATTTGACCTGTAAATATTTATTTCTAGTTTCGATAATGTCACGTAATATATTTTGAATCATAAAATATCATGGTTGCTATTTCCGAACACGCCTCAATTTATATATTATAAAAGTGCGGGAATAAAACTTCGTGGCTGGCGTAAAGAGTTGAATAAGTTAAAAAATATTCAAATAATCGTAAAATATTAGTAAAACTAGCGACGAGAACCATGATATTTTATTATTCAAAATATATTACGTGACATTATTGAAATGAAATGAAATATTTATTCAAATAGGCCTTCACAGGCACTCATGAATGGTCAGACTCTAACACCGGTTCGGAAGGTTGCTTTTACTGAGAAGAGCCAGCAAGAAACTCAGCAATTACTCTTTTCAAAATAAGATTTTGTACATAAAGATGTGTCCTGCTGGAGCGAGCGCTACACCCAAGCATTGTCGTCATTAAAATAATCATTTGTATTGTAGAAAGCCTTTTGTACTAAAACAGTCTTAATTCTTTCCTTAAATTTTTGTAAAGGCAAATTTAAAATTTCAGCAGGGATTTTATTATAGATGCGTGCACTAAGTCCTAAAAATGAGCCTTGCATTTTTTGCAGTCTATATGCAGAAGTGACAAGTTTATCCTTATTTCTAGTATTGATGGAGTGCATATCACTCTTTTTGACATAAAGACTAATATTTTGATGTACAAATATTATGTTTGCATAAATATACTGCGATGCAACTGTGAGGATATCAATTTGTTTAAACTTTTCTCTGAGGGAAGCTCGAGAACTCAAATTATAAATTGCTCGAACTGCTCTTTTTTGCAATATAAAAATTGTTTCTATATCAGCAGCTTTACCCCAAAGCAAAATGCCGTAGTTCATAACACTATGAAAGTAGCTAAAATAAACGAATCTAGCCGTATCGACATCTGTAATCTGCCTGATTTTTCTAACTGCGTAAGCTGCTGAACTAAGTTTTCCCGCAAGACATGATATTTGTGTCCCCCATTGAGTCTAAAGTAATTCCTAAGAAAACTGTTGACTCAACTAGGCTAAGAGCTTCATTGTCTAACATTAAACTACAGCCTAGATTTTTAACATTGGGTAATGCAAATTTAATACATTTAGTTTTTCTTGCATTTAAAACAAGATTATTAACAGTAAACCAATTTAATACCTGGGCTAATGCACCGTTTACATCGTCATAATTGTATTTCAGTCTATCAACACCAAAAATCAGTGAGGTATCGTCAGCAAACAGTACAATTCCACAGGTATTTCTTACGTAAAATGGAAGGTCATTGATATATACTAAAAATAGAAAAGGCCCTAGAATAGAGCCCTGGGGTACACCCATATGCACAGGAGAACCAGATGATTTAACTCCATTCACATTAACACTTTGAGTTCTCTCACTAAGGTACGATTTCATCAAATTAAGTGCTGCACCCTTAACTCCATAATAGTCTAATTTACGCGTAAGTGTCTGATGGTCAACACAATCAAAAGCTTTAGATAAATCACAGAACACTCCAATAACATTCTGCGACTTTTCCCAAGCGTTGAAAATTTGTTTCAAAAGTGCTACCCCGGCATCAATAGTGGAACGACCTTTAGTAAAACCGTACTGCTCACTATGTAAAAGTTTATTTAAATTAAAGTGAGCCAGTAGTTGCGTTAAAATAATCTTTTCGAATACTTTGCTTACGGCTGGCAAGATAGAAACGGGCCTATAATTGGTTGGATCACTAGGATCTCCGGCCTTGAACAAAGGTATAACTTTGCCATGTTTTATTAAATCCGGAAATTTACCAAAATCTACGCATCGGTTAAAAATTTGAGCTAAATGGGGAGCAATATTATCAATTATACCCTGCAAAACTGTTACTGATATACCCCATAAGTCGCCAGTCCGTTTAACTTTTAAACTTTTGAAAGTTTTGATGACATCGTAAGGAGTGATATGCCTAAACCTATTGAAACTAGAAATAAATATTTACAGGTTAAATATCACTTTTATTTGCAGTAAACACTTTTTTGTTTTTGTTTAAATACAACAATAAGTAAAAAATTCAATAAATTACATTAAAAGACATAATTATCTTTTTGCAAAATTTCTTTAGTTAGTACGAATATCCGAACGTGTTTGACTTTGAGATCTAATTCAAAATCGGAACTTCGAAAGGGCTGGTCTTTGTCTCTATCTTTTCCTAATGGCGGGAAAGAGATGGGGTGTGAAGTGTTTCGAATTCCATGATTAACCCAAGGCTGAATAAGATATTCGAGGCTATATGAAAACAGAGACAAGTTACTTTGTCTCACTCAGTGAGCAAAATCGCAGTTTGCTCACTGATTTCAAGCAGCGAAACCTGTTTGAGCTACTGAAGTGAAAAAATGTTAAACCGACTATAAGCGACGCCATTCCCGAGTGGCACAGGCTGTGTTATATCCTCGGAATACAATAGACATTGGTTATTCGATAACTCTAGTGGAACCACGGGACCGTGGCGAATAATTATTATAGCAGAGAAATATGAAATAATCTGACCTTTTTCCAATTTAGTAATCTTCTGCTCCAATATTGATTTTGTATCTCCAAATCTAGTCACTAAGTTCTCCAAGCTGCTTCTAAAGTTAAGTTCCTGCACGCTGCCCTTCTCGTACTTCTCCCTGCGCTCCTTCACCACGGAGTCGTAAGTCGACTGCAGTTCGTCAAACTCCCGTCGGATTCTCGTCAACTCCTCTAGCTTCTTCTCCATCTGTTCCTTGCTCGAGATCATCGCATGCTCCGATATGATCTGCGACTCTATAGCCTGTATCTTAGTCTGCAAGTTCTTGAACTCGTCCTCGTGTTTCTCTGTCGGTTTTTTATTGATAGATATCTTTATTTCGGCCTCCCTCTTGGTCAAGTACAGTAGAAGGTCCTCGTAGGCTTCGTTGATTCGTTTCGAATCCGATTCGATTTCGTCTTTGTGCGTCTTCGATATCGATTTCGTGAGCAATATAATAGATTGCGCGTTGAGCTCCTTCAGCTTCATCTCGAGTTGTTTCATCGCTCGTATTTTGTTTCGTAGATGTATGAGTTGGTTGTTGGAGGGGTTCTCGGTCAGCATGTTGTCCTTCCACGCGTGGATGTCGTCCAGCTCCCTCTGGAACCCTTCTACATTCTTGTAAAAGTTCTCCTTGTCCTCCAGTAGGTTCATCGTGTTTCGGATGTCTAGTACCGTTCGTTGTATATGCTCCCAGCGTTTCTTCAGTTCGTTGATGCTCTCCGCGTGCTGCTTCGCTTCCTCTGAAATGTTATAAATGCATTATTAGCCAATTTTAAATAGTAGGAGAAAATCCTTAATAAAGGCCGATAGCTGCGAATGTTAGACACAAAACCGAGTCACTCTTTTATTTATGTACAAATTGTTTGCTCTTTGCAAAAAAAAATACCCGACTTCGGTCTTTCTTATACTTTGAATGTGTACTATTAACCACTCGTACTACTACTTATTTTATAATTAGTTTGTGTAGTAGAAGTGAATAACTACTAGTAGTTTCACTCGCCAAAAGCGAGCAACGTCTGGGCAGCGGAAATACGGTTCATATTCCTAGTGAAAGTGCGCGGACTAGGAGACTCCGGCTCGCGCGTGCATGTGTAGAGATGTGTGGTGTGGTGTGGAGTAGTGTGGTGGCGTGTGGTGGCGTGTGGTGGCGTGTGGTGGCGTGTGGTGGCGTGTGGTGGCGTGTGGTGGCGTGTGGTGAGCGACGCACCCTGCAGCGCGGGCTCGCCGGCGAGGCGGCGCTGTATCTCCTCGACGTTGGCGAAGTCTGCGCGCTGCAGCTCCAGCTCCTTCTCCACGCGCTCCACGGCGGCCGCCACGTCGCGGCGCCGCCCGCCCTTGCCGCTCTTGAAGCTCTTGCTCTCCAACTCCTTCAAGCACTGGGGAGAGACGAGCTTCATTAGCAGAGGGTCCATAGTATACATTAGCTAGAACGAGTACAGTTGCGGTCCATTTTTTTGACTACAGCAGAATATATTTGTAAAGAAATAATCGAATTGACTTTAATTAATGGTGTAATCACTCGTTTTTTTGGTAATCCTCGTTTAATTCAACATCCAACACTGTATTGTTTACATTTTTCATAGGTTTGATTTTTTTTTTTTCATAATCATCAGTTTGTTTAAACCAACATTTTTCTTCGGGGTGGTAACGAACTCCTTTATTTAATTTTTCGCAGATTGTACAAGAAAGGGGTTTTTCAAATTTGTATTTATTATCTGGCAAATTCTTCTTAAATTTTGTAAAATTCTTTTTGTTAACTGCATACTCTTGTTTGCCGATTTCATTGCATAGGCTTGCAGTAGATGTCACTAATGACCTATCAATTTTGTCCATAACATACTCCGGTAAACCCATCACAATAAGATTAATCATTGTTTGAGTGTCAATATTTTTGTTTACTTCTAATAAATAGCGTTCTTTTTTTGTGGCATATTCTAATAAGGAGCCTGTTTGATATCTGAATGAGTATGCATATTTTACTTGAGAACATCCTTTATTACTGTAGGTTTCACAAAAAATATTTTTCCACAGACTCCATTCTGATTTGGCGGTAAACTTTATTAACATACCTGTATACCAGTCTAAGCATTGTTTCTCAAGAAGATGTTTCATAATCTCAATTTTACTTTTATCTTGTAGTATTTCAAATCTGTCACATTCATTTTCAAACCCTTCAATCCATTGTGTCACATTTGGTGTTCTACCTGAAAATTTTTCTAACAAAAACTTGTCAGCTATTTTTAGTAGGTTTTTATGTTCTGAATCAGAATTTTTATTGTTACTGGAAGGTTTAGTTTCCTCTAATATTTCATCTAGATATTGATCACCGAACTGCACATTTTCGCCTTCATCTAAATAAATTTTTCGCAACTGATCTGTCAGTGGGATCCATATTTTCCTAGTTTGATATCTTTTTTTTAGCGAGTTTTTTATTTTCGTATACACATCTGAAGTAGTTATACATGCATGTTTGTTTGCATTTTTTTGTTCATCAGGTACTTCGTATATATGCCCATCGGGTGTCTCAATTGAGGTTATGCAAATAATATTTGTTTTGCCATCACTTGCGGCTAAAACTGAGAAAGTAAATCTCAGTTTTTCCATATTTATACAAGAAATGTCGTTTTATAAGACTAATTTTCATAAAACTTAGAACCTTCAATGTTTTTTTAAAATAAACTTCATGTGTTGCTCTGAAAAAACAAAGTTTTATTTTATACCAACTTTACACATTAACAATAATAAAAACAATACCATCCAGATACACAATCCTACCTGAAAAAACAAAGAAACGACATTTAAAGTTTATAAATTATATTGTCGATTCCTTTTACAATTCACTTTTACTTAATTAAATTTCTAACATAATTTTACACACTGTCGCCATATTGAAACATTCCTCTGCTTTATCTATTTACTCCAGCAATGGTACCTGTATTGTCTGTGGTGACATCTATTAGTAATTATGCGTAAACTTACTGTTTTATCCAAGAAACCAATCAATTACGTTTAAATAAATAATATTAGATTATTTCTTTACATATTTTTTCACCCTCTGATATAATATGTTCGACATGCCTGTACGCTAAATGTTTTTAGATCGAGGCTTTTACGTAGGAGTTCCCGCCCGCAGGCAAAGCTCCATTTAATTATCTAAAACTGAGTACCCATAGGAAAGGTGGAGATACTTACGCTTTCCAAATCGTTCTCGGCGCGCTCGGCCCAGTTGTCGAAGACCTTGTACCCGACCTGGAAGTCGGCGCTGCACTTGGCGTCGGCGAGCCGCGGCTTCTTGGACGAGCTGTGGTGATCGTCCTTCTGCGCGGGGCCGGGGGCCGTCGCCGTCATGGTGGTGGTGACCGTGCTGGTCTCCGTGTCCATGGCCGCGGGGGACGAGCTCGTCTCCTTCGTCGTGTTGATGTCGAACTCGAACCCGAGCTCCTTTATCTGTAGGCAATATTTAATTTATTAAAACCGATATGAATCATTCTGCGTGAGGTCGCATCGGTAATAATTATTCACCAACTATCAAATCGATCATCACAAAACTCGACCCACTACGGGTGCCTTAAGTGTGAAGGATCGGTTACTTCCCAAATGTGAGCAAGGTACGACTGCACTGACCCTCTGCGCCTGCACGTCGAGGATCATGAGCAGGGCGTCGAGGCGGTCGTGCAGCGCCTCGGCCTGCTCCAGCAGCTGCGCGTCCCCGCCGCCGCACTCGGCCTCCAGCGCCGAGGCCTGCTCCAGGTAGCGCGCGCCCGCCTCCTGCTGCAGCGAGATGTCGTGCTTGATGCGCTGCAGCTGCACCACGCGCTCCAGCACCGAGCCCACCTCCACCGCCGGGTTCGCCTCCATCTGCACAACATCCCGAATGTTACCGTCACGCCGATCGACGGCCGGCCCCGTAGCCCCCCAGAACGGGCCCCGGTACCTGCTTGAGCTCCGTCTCCGTGGCGGTGGCGGCTCGCAGCAGGTCGGCTCGAGTCGCGTCCAGCTGCGCCCAGCGCTCCTCCAGCGCCCGCAGCCGCTGCAGCTGCTGGAGGGTCCAGCTGCACGTGTGGGACCAGCGCTCGCTCAGCGCGGTCAGCTGGTCCTCTATCTCCGCTACGCCTGAACCGCAGAACGTGAACGATAAAACGACAGCATCGAACGAAACGCGATCCCTCGGCCCCGACACCTACCGCGCGCGAGCTGAGGGCGAGCCGGTCCGATAGAAAGAAAATCGTTTACATAAAATATTTTTGGCTAACTTAAAATGATGAAATACTGTCCACGAGGAAGCGGGCGGTACCGTTATCGGGCGCGTCGTCATCGTCGACGACCACGACGCAGTCGGCGAGCGCGTCCACGAGCGGCTGCTGCGCGCGCAGGTCGTCGTGCAGCGCGGCCACGGCGCGGCGCTGCGCCGCCACCGCCCCGCGCGCGCCCCGCAGCGCGCCCATGCGCGACATGCGGTCCTCGGTGGCCGTGAGCCAGCCGCGGAACTTCTCCAGCTGCGCGTGCTGCTGCCGCATCAGCGCCGCGTGGATGCGGCCCTGCGTGGTCACGGCGCGCACCCGCAGCTGCTCCCAGCGCTGCGCCAGCAGCCGCAGCTGCAGCCGCACCTCGGCCGCCTCCTCGCGCGACAGCCCCGCGCCCACCAGCCGGGCGCCCTCCTCGAGGACCCCCCCGACGAGGGCCTGCTGCTCGGACACCTCCATCAGGAACCGCTGGAACGATAGCGAGGCGACCGCTGTAGGAGGCCCGCGTCGCCGCCGCCCGAGGGCGCCGCGGACCCGACGCGTGATGGTTACCTCGTGCCCGTGGAACCGCTCCTTGAGGTCGGGCAGGCTCGCGTCGGGCGGGAGCTCCTCGTCGACCAGCCGCTCCTCGGCCTCGAGCAGCCACGCGAGCACCTCCTCGAAGGCGCTGTCGTAGCCGCCCAGCTCCACCGAGGCCGTCGTCGCGGTCGACAGCGGCCGACTCGTGCCCACCTGCGAAGCGAGACGCGGCGATCATCATCGGGAGCGCCGGCCGGGGGGCCCCGGGTCGCGGGGTCGCGGCGGGCCGACACGTACCTCGGGCGGGTTGGTGGTCAGCGGCGTGGTGGGCTCGGAGCTCAGGCTCTCGAGCTCGGCCACGTCCTCGCTCGTGTGCGGGAGAGATTGGAATAGGCACATGAGGTACATCATGATCGACTTCTTGTCGGGGTTCGGTGTGTTCACGTCTGCGAACGGATCAAAAATATACAATGTGTCAGGAATTTAAAGCTGCCGCTTCTCGACCGCCGCGGTCGACGACGCTACGACGCGTCGCGCTAACGTCGCCGAGACGCCGACACGTTCCGAACACTACGTGCTGCGAGAACAAAAAGCTAATGTTCACACCACTGAGTTCTGCCATAATGCTACTTTCAGTAACCACTACCTGATACGTTTATCTAAAACCGTCTCTTCCCTGCGGAAGCCTGCTCAATAAACACGTTTTACAATTTAGGTAGTCTCTCCAATTGTAGCTACGACCTGGCGTCAAACTTACCGTTAACTTAAGCACAAAATAATTATCAACAATACATGATTAATTAATTAACAATTTTCTACCTATCTATACATTGGCTTAGGCTATCTCGAAAGCCAACAATTTTGCTGAAGAAACTGACTTCTTAACAGACGAAGAAATTTTTTTCGGGTGGCATAAAGTAGTCATGAACTGTAAATCGTCAAGTCGTGGCTTCAAAATGTACTACGACTGTACGACTGCTTGGTCCCTGATTTCAGTAACGCGATTAGAGCGATACCTTCGGGGTCGAGCAGGCGGTCGATGGCGAGGTGCGTGTGCGCGAGCGAGAAGGCATGCTCCAGGCGCGCGTGCGGCGAGCGCGCCACGATGGAGCTGTAGTCGAACAGCTGCGGCCGCCAGCGGTGCAGCAGCGCGTTCAGCGCCAGCCCGTCCGACCACGACGTCGTGAAGTTGCTCACCTTCACGCCCAGGTAGTTCTGCACACACACACAAACGTTAGCGCTGCTCGCACACGAATACGTCATCTACCGACGTCCAGTACCTGTGTGTGCGTCCGGCACCAGGCGAGCAGCGTCTTCTCGAGGTTGGTCTGCTGCAGCTCCGACATGAGCTCCTTCAGGTGGTAGTGCACCTGCCAGTGCAGGATGATGCTCCACACCAGCCCTGTGCCGCACACCGAACAACTTTGCATTACAGCCTGATGTACATGTAAGGTCACAAGTGTGTATTCGAGGAATATCTTTACGAATTCAGTGCAAATCCAAAAATTGTAAGTACCTACACGTAAATATATCCAATTACTATCCATGTTTTAATTGAAAAGAATATCTGATTTTACCGTGAGGATGGGGTACATAATACTAGAATCGTGAACATTCCAATCATGCTGAGGAGCCCGAATCTGTAAGTCTTGAAGAACCTATATGCTGGATGGAACACCGTTAGTAGTTGGTAAAGGATTTTTCATCTAAAAGGTTTAGATAGTGTAGGTGTGTATGTTTGTGTGCGTGTGGGTACCGAGTATGAGCTTGGGGTTTCCATCGACGACATCGTTGCTGCTAATATTGACGAGCTTGACGCCGTTGTGGTCGAGCACCTGCAGCGCCGTGTTCACGTTGTTGATGTGGTGCACGCGCATGCGGCCTCGCTCGCGCTTCTGCACATCCACACAAAAGCATCGCCACTGAGCACAGATCTTCACAGACATACAGTAAGGTCAGTTACGCTTTCGCGTAACTGTCGAGTACATTTTTTTAGGAGATACTTATCGGCACAATAAGCCTATCTTACTTCTGGATAAAAATAGCTTTCTAATAGCAAATGCATTATAAAAATCTGCCCAGTTATTTTAGAGTTTAGTCGTACCTACGACTCGATGAACTCTCCCCGACGATATTACAAATTTAATGACTTCAAACCAATTTAAATTTATTTTTCACCTTGCTACGGAAATAGGTGCGTAAGTGGTTTTCGACCGAGGGCACGCGCTGGAGCCCAAATTGCTACTTATTATTTTACGATATATGGGAATGATTTTGTTGACCACTCGGTGCGTGTAGTTGCGCGTGGTCATCAATATATTCGCTAGTGGTGGTATTTGCCGTCGCTACCTCACTGCACCGGGAGTAAGGTAACTAACTGTAATTGTATTGTAAATATAAAAGCATGCTTACGTATTGCTGTGCGGTGAGTATCTCGAGCAGGGAGAGCAGGATCTCACCGTCCCGCAGGTCCAGGAACAGGTCCTCCACCAGCGGCTTGTCATTCTGGAAAAATTTACAGTACCCTATTAAATAACAATGAAATACCCAGGGTATTTCATGTTTCATACACGAGTATCTAATCCCAAATTAAGCAGAGCTTGTCCTATGGCAACCGGACAAACTACTTTATAAATAGAAATTTATATAGACACATATTTAGATTTTTTTTAAATACAGATATGTTCATGCGCCTAAATGTTTCTTCCGGTGGGTATCGAACCCACTACCTCACCTACCACACCGTCTGCTGCGATCTTTCGTTTTATTGCGTCAAATCACGTCTGTATAGATAAGGTGACGTTCGGCTGAAAAACAAAACATTGAAACGACGCGCGCCTAACGACTTGGTGGTTAGAGACCCCGATTGCCACGTCACAGGTCGCGGATGCGATTCCCGCCCAGGACAAACATTTATGAACATGTCAGTTTGTATATGTTTGGATTTAAATATATATATAATATAAATAATAAAAAAACTACTTTCAGTTATCTGGATGGGCCAGTGTAAAGAATGGATATTAATTATTTATTGGTTTAGGTTATGTTAAGTCGCAGTAAGAGATGGTAGGCAGGCACACCGCTAGGCCAACTTTCTTGCTATACATAAAGGAAATATAGAAATAATAATCTAATCTATCTATCTTATACTTTAAACTTGCAATTCTTGTATCTATAAATATGTATATAATTAGGATCTCGGAAACGGCTCCAACGATTTTCATGAAATTTAGTATGCAGGGGTTTTCGGGGGCGATAAATCGATCTAGCTAGGTTTCATTTTCAGAAAAGTCGTTTTATCCGTGTTTTCAATGAACACCTTTATCGATAATTGACTTAAACATAACCTGAAAAAAATGACTTCCTGACATTAACTGTTTTATCGACACAACAAAATTAAAGCTACTCCAGTAGATGGCGTTGTCAAGCAACACTAAGCCAATAATCAATTTTACATAATTTACCAAAAAAAAAATACCGAGCAAAGCTTACCGGGCTTCCAGGTACTATTTATTTATTTGAGCAGCTGAGGTGCACTTTTTTGTACATCATACAAGTTGTTAGTAGTGAACTAAAAAAAAATTTGATTTTCAGTGACAAAATCTACATTGCAATCGGGTCGGTAACTTCAATTCTACTGTCCCAATAAAAATGTGTCAAACAAACAAATGTCTGCCCAGAGAGACGCCGCTGGCGTCGCTATAAACATTTTACGAAGTCTAAATTGTCCTTAATTTGTTGATAATCTGTACGGAAATCGAGCATGTAAATTGCTCCATTTAGAATGATGGCCGCCCATCAATTTGCGGCGCTATCAATGGTGAGCGAGTAACACAGTTAGCGCCACAGTTCAGACACCCCAATTAGCTGCGACGGAGTGCACAGTCCTTCGAGGTGTGTGCAGCGACACAACTGGCCTACGCTCAGCAGGATCACGCTTTTTAATTTGATCTTACCACAAATCCCAGTCGCAATATACAATATAACATTAGCTAGAGGCTGACGTCACATACCTTTACTAGCTGGGAGTTGATCCACTTGGCAAAGGTTTTTTTCTGGACATCCTCCCGTTCATCTGCAACAAGGATAACAGTTTTGTCACTTGCATCACCACCGAGTTATCTTCATGAACAGTTAAACACACCACTATCTGACTCATCACCGACTGGCCGGACCGTGGGGTTTACGAACGCTTCCCAGGTCTTCAGCAGAGTTATCATAGCACAGTAGATTGCAGATAAAAAATTTAAGATTATCACAATGCACATTAATGGAGCGACTTTAAAGTCTGAAGGAATATGAACCGGTCCTGTTCCCGAGAGAGGAACCTGAAAACTGTATTACAATAAGCATGATGTATCGATTATAGCCGCAGACATCCCGTTAGACGCGCTCCGGCGATCTTTATTGTCGCTTTGTTTGTTGCTCTTGCATAATGTTATATTACATGCGACTCCCGCGACCTTGGTCGTTTCGCTACCTACCAGACTACCTAATGTACACTACCTAATAAACACTCATCATACGAACAATTGCTTCAAGAATTTTGTCACCATTCCGTAATACCTTCTTTGAAGATGAATTATAATATAATATAATAAATTAGTAACGATATCAGAATTTGTTGTTCCAGCATTCTCACTTCGCGATTGTGCTCCTCGTCATAGTCGAGCAAAAAAGAATGTTATTGACATTAAGCTAGACATGATATTACAATTTACCTAGATGTTTCCATTTATTTGTTAAGACTCTACGTCAAGGTTATTTTTTCGTGAAATTGCTCCTTAGACGCTAAGTGCACGCTTCCTAAAATAATACGCTAGTGAACCAAGCATTGTATGTGTGTGTGTCTCGTTGGAAATCTAGTGTCATGTCAACTAGTTACCACGATAGTAATGAATTTAAACAATAGCGCCATTTAACAAATATAAGCAATTCGTTATAAACAATACAGACATGCCCGGTCGCATTAGACGTGTTACTGTATTTGCATCGCATTACCTCGATCGGTGATCGCTCGTCACCTGTTATGTCGTAGTACCTACCTACTCGACCTGAGAATAGCGCATTCTCGGTAGTAATGATAGCTAGTACGTCAGATCAGGATTTTTGTTCAATTCCTCATCGACGACCGTAACTACATCGCATCATACATTCCATCGACTCTATCTATCTTATTATCAAAGATGGTTTAACGTGGGGCTTAAAGGGCCGCCCGCGAGAACTCGTGGCTTTGTTTATTTATTCCGCTCGCTCCCCTTCCGACGCACCATGCGCCGGGCGCGCGGGCGGCGACGCCTCGGCGACCCAACATGTGTCTGTGTTACATAACATCATTTTTTTACTTAAACCAAGTGATGCCCTCAGCCAAAACAAACTGGCATACATCAATTAGATAATATTTTGTTAATGAATGTGTCCTCAATTATATCTGATCGTCATCGGGCGCGTTGAGTTCATCCGGAACTTCAAATGAGCCCTCGACTTAGACTCGATAAGGTCATACTTCAACCGAGGACTGCTATCGTGTAGATAGGACGAGGGGCTACGCGCGAGGCACCATCCCGCAGCCCGCAGCCCGCGCCGAGGGGGGCGTGGGCGCTCGCTAACAAAAAGAAAGTTCGCTTTACGTAAGCCTTCAAAAACGTTTGATGTTGCATTGTCAACGGTAATATGATATCATTCATCGAAGTAACGCGTATCATAAGTAATGGAATCTAAAATTGTTTAACAATTTATCGAGACGCGGCCCGCCAAGTGGCATGAAGAGTCACTCGATGATGAGTCGTATCGTAACCACGTATAGCAGCCACGAGCGGTTGCGCCCGAGTCGCCGCGGTTTAGTTAAAAAAAAACAATGTATCCGATCACGCGTATGAATGACAATACATTCCAACGTTTCGCTAGTAAAGTAATATAAAGTAAACCCGGAGCGTGTAATTTCTCTTCATTAACAGCGCGCGGCTCGGTGCGTAGCGCGCGCGAGCCCGACCCGCGGCACCGCACCGTGCACACGTGCTGCACATCACTCTGTCAATGCATTACGATGCGCGATGCGCGAGTCAATGATCTTATAACGCCCGGAATACAACGATGACAATGTTATTAAGTTATGTAATGTTAATCATCCAAATAACGAGCAAATTCTGAGAATGTCTAACACGCAGATTGCACCTGACTTCTTGTCTGCAACGTTTGCGATTGAATCTGACGGAGAGAGTCCATGTCCAATAATAGCTAATGCGATCGTGGGCGATGTCGGTTTCCAACGACGCCGGAGTGGACCTATACGTCAACTTTAAGTAGGAATCTTGCGTTTCTTTTGCTACGTAACATACGGATTAACTTTTCCCCTCATAGTGTAGTGTAGTAGTGTGAAAGTGAAACAAAAACAATGGACCTACAGCAGGTGAAATAGTTATTGTGACTAATTCAGTCAGGCGTGGCCTTGCGGAAATTCATTATAAGATTACAAATATCTCTTAATTCCGCTGGATCTCCTTCTCTGTCAAGTCCATCGTTTCTGCTGATCGGAAATGAATGAACTTAGACAATTTTTTATGCTGGGAAAAGATAAGATCAATCCTTTGAGAACGCGGGTAAAACCTCGGGGTCAAAGTTGGTATTTTGTATATAATTATATAAAAAGTCGTTACCTACATAAACAGTTGTGAAATGTCATGACCTCTTACCCAGGAACACGGGGACAGTTACTTCGCTTACAAATAGGTAAAGCTGGCCCCGTAGGATACGACAACGCCTCCTATGAATAATAAATAGAGAACTGTCTACTGCGTTATTGTTCCAAGTGCGCAACAAGTAGCTACAGGATTAAACATATCATAATTTCGATTTGATGTATCTTCTCTGAACTAGTAGAGAGTAAGATTTCCAATTGAAGGCCTCGGTATGCGAACTCTATTCAGACAGATTCATTGTAGCAATTAGACTGACAGCAGGTTAACGGTCCTAATACGGTACCTGATGGCAAGTGGTCACCACCACCTATAGACATTTGCAGTAACAGGAGCATTGCCAATGCCTGTAACTGCACCGACCCCCTAACCTTTCTAACCGAACTCTATTCCCAGAGTGAGTCAGTGACATATATATATAAATGATTGTGTTCATTACATTTTTGTTCAATTGGCGCGAGAAATAGTGATAATAATTAACAGGCGAGCTGTTGCTGCGCTCAAATATATAATTAGGCTCAGGCATTGAATTGGTCTTGTCCGCGAATTGGAATATGTCTCGGTCCGTTGGGAACGCGCGCATTCAGCCTTTGCTACTTTACAGGGTAAAAACCTAGAAATGTTTCATAAACACACGCGTGGAATCGCCGCACTCGTTCGGGAGCTACTCATTGAATGCAATTAGTGTGATGTGATGACATCACCGCGGTAGTTGTTAAGACAACACGCCACGCCACGACACACTCACGCCGAACGATGTCATAAGTTCACGCGGCCTTCTGTTAGTCAGCTTTTGACCGTCAATTCTTATACAAATATTCTAATTTCAATCGCCTCTGTGGTCGACTGGTATATGACCTCCTCGATTGGCGGCAGAAGGTCCTGGGTTCGATTTCTGCGTAAGGTAATTTCAACGTCTCTTGAAATGATGACATATTTGTGCAGCCCGGGACATAGTGGACAAGACACGGCAAATATCTTCGGTGGATTGTGGGTCTCATTAGCGCAACCTTTGCCTACATCCGGGTAATGGAAAGATCTCATTTCCATTTTATTATTTCATTATTCACTATACAATTAATTTCATGTAATAGGTTGGGGAAAAAGTTCCTTCGCATTTTTTTAAGAAAATTCAAAACATTTTTAATATAGTTTATTTACATTTAACTAAAGTATGTATTTCTTTCAGTGAGCTCGTGAGGTACCCAAATATCGAGCTTTTTTGTGTACCCAGTTTTTTTCAAATGCGCCAAAACTGTTTTGTAGTCAATTCCCAGGTCTTCAGCTACGTCGTAACTACTGATATGCCGATCTTGCTCCACTTTTTCAAAAATGGCATCCATTTTATCCGTAATAGGGCGACCAGAGCGACGTGCATCTTAGACATCAAAATTTCCGGATTGAAAACGCTTAAACCAAATTTGTGCTACTCTCACAGGCATAAACATAAACCATAAACATCGCAATTTTTTTTCGCGGCTTGCGTCGCATTTTTCCCCTTTTTGTAGTAAAATTTTAAAATGTATCGAATTTCTTCATTAGATTCACTCATCTTGACGGTAAGAAAAACAATTGAAAATTTTCCTTATTTGAATTTGGAATTATGTTCTTTAAAATTTAAACTTTCAATGATACCAAAACCAGCCAGATACAAATAGTATAGCCAAAGAGATTTTATTATAAGTTCATAATAAAATCGTCACATTCCATCAGGTGAGATCTAGTCAAATGCGCTCAAGTTTTTATATAAAAAAAAAAAAAAAAAAAAAAATACATACTATAATGCGAAAAGACTTTTTCCCCAACCTAATATAAAGTGTATGTCTTTTTATATACCTGTTTACGGTTAAATGGTTGTTGATAAAATTTTGGTAAGGAGATAGATAGTTGGAGTAAGACAGACTACCAAAGTCGCAAAAAAATGCTTTTACCTAAACTAATATTACAACGAGAGTTTTGTGAGTTTGTATGTATGCGGAGGGTAATCCTGATCACATTAGGTACTCCGGATGCACAAAGGCATGTTAAAATCAATGAATCATGATAAATTTCTCAAATTACATCTGAACCCAGTATTGCTACTTACGGGCAAAATAATTAAAAACGCAGACTAGCTTATTTTCTTATTCAATGCTATCTATTCATCTCAAAACTTCAACTTGAAATCAGATTTAATATTGAAGCTGATTTCATAATAGATTGTTGTCCGGTGCGCGAGCAGTGTCGGACAACAGTCAATATAATTTAAAATTGAACTCGAAGACGATTCCGAGAACATTACAGAATCCTGGGGGTCACATTCCGTATAATTTTGGCGGCAATTAGTAGTGTAAAGGTCTGAAAATAGATTACTTCATATAAAAAAATCGTTGATAATTCGAAAGTATGCTGATGAAATGCCATGCGAATTGCTAAACGACCTTACTAGTTACCTGGATCGGGAGCGGGTACTCGAGCAGATTTAATTAATCGGCGAATGATTCAATAAGTCGCTTTTGATATTATAACTTTTTTTAAATAGTAAATAGATATTTTCCACCTACAACCGTAAACCAAATAGACATTCAAGCACACATATGTTAGTCCTGGGTTGGAATCGAACCTGTAGTTTAGTAGTCAGAGTATCTAATCATCAGACCCCAACCTTTTGTCATGTATCGTATTTGATGAAAGTGTGCAGTGTGCAGTGTGCACCCCTCAGATCACATGATACGCTTAAAGATTCAAGAGCGAGTCGCGCGTCGCACGCACGACGCGCCCTACTTCGAACCGTATCGAATTCGACTCGTTGATTCGTCAGATGTAAGCTGCAGTAACTTCAAAATCTATGATTCGAACTAGAAGTCCGCTCAAAGAGGGGCGAGAAGCTATCACGATGGAAGAACTGAAGAAGTGCGTTTTATCTGGTAATGGTTTTTGGGACCTTCTTTGGAAGGGATTTCTTTCGACAAATAACATTTTAAATGGACATGCATCGCTGTCATAGAAAAACCCTATTAATTTCAAATTGGGCATTAAAAGCACCTATCAATGGCTTATACCATTTCAATGTTCTGGGATTAGCAACTGTCACACACTACACCCACCAATAAGTAGGAAAGACTTAACTTGAGGATGGAAGTCATGAAAAATGTCATTATATTATTAATCGTATATAGTAATACTTAATATTGTATATGTTTACTCAAAAAGTTCAGTATTCCCAGTGATTACTTGTGCGAATAGTAATCATATATGATAAAATAATATGACATAATTGCGACAGGTAAGGCTGCCACAAGATTACGTGGCAAACCTGTTTGGTTTATAAGGAAGAACATGATCCACTGAAAGGTGAGCTCGCTTATATTTCATAGCTGCAGCTTTCTTCAACACAATTGGTGCATGACAGATTCTGCACAGCGTTCCCAGGAATGTTAACACCTACACACACTCCAACTAATTGCAACAAACAATCTAATAATTTGTGTACACATGCATGGAGGTCATAGATATTAGATTAGTGTTAAGGTCTGACAGTTGATAAGTGTCTATAAAGACCTATTTGAATGAGTATGTTTCATTTCATATTATTTAACTACAAAAAAGAAAATAAAAACAAATATTGCTGGTAGTATGTAACTATAAGATTACAATAATGTTTACACTTATAGTGCACTGCTCAATTTAAATTCTTTATGAAACTTGATTGATGGATTGACCTTAGGGGTCCTGAGAATGAGTGACTCTTCCGCCTTAATAATGTTTACAATCAAAAATTTTATGTTAAATTGTATATAATGTTTTACTGGTAAAATCTATAATTGTACTGAATAATGAGCCTAATAAATCTATTAATATTTTTTTATGGACTAAGTAGATGTGGACTATTCAGTGAGTACTGAGAGCCCTTAACATGGTATAATTTAAGCAGCTTGACTGTCAACACAAGTGGTTGCTGGAGACATCACACTCACTTGCTTGATTTTCTGGGAAGCAGCTGTCGCCTTACACCTACTTTTTTCAAAGTATTTTATAGAAACACCATTTCTAAATTCAGTTATAAAGTTTTGTTCTTAACAAAATTAATTTTATCATAAGAAATATGTAACGTATTTGATAATAATGGTTCTTGAAATCTATTGATAAATTGTTTGTAGGTGAAGTACGTAACAACTGAACATGTCAAAACATCTTAGTAAAGTTTTCCAATCCTGGATATGCCCTCGGTAACAGGTATGTAGACATTCTTTTAACTTGGGTTCTAACTATATTGTTTGAGGGTATATTAAAAAATATTAAGTGCAAGTAAACTGGCACCAAAGATTGCATGTTTACATTATATATGTGAGTAGAAATAGGCCCCTGGACTCAGTCCAATATTGCCAGGTTTAGCACTTAGGACTACATTTTCATAAAAAATAATAATCTGTGATTTGTTTGAACACATATTGGATTTTCAAAAGTGATATTGTTATCAACATTAAGTGTAAACTTAAATATAAGAACAGATCATCTTGTGCTTAAGAATGCATGTTGTGATTTTAGAAACAGCTCATATTACATATTGGATAATCTTGCCGAATGCGAGAGGAAAGCCAGTTTAAATATATCGTGACTGTGTACACATTATATGACATTACTGAGATAAGATAACGCTTGTGCTGGATTGTTACTAATTTTGCTTTGACGGCACAGGTGCACGCTACGCCATCGAAGCCTGACCATTGCATCATACGAGATTATTGCACCTTCATATATCTTACTCAAGGTCTAACTAACTTGAGTAACTTATGGACGGCGAGGCGCGCCACCACCCGCTGCCGCCGACCCCGGCACACTTACCGACGTAACTTGGCTCCATTTTCTCCAAGCCTTTTCTGTAGCCGGCAATCCCTTTTCAATCGAGTTTCTGTGATGATAAAAAGTTTTCCTGAGACATGACAACACACACACACACCGCCACTCCCAACTTGAAACTTTGTCCCAAACTTTTCAAAACACGATTTGTTACCGAAGCACTTCGCGGTGGACGCGGCTATAAAGTTAGATTTAGAAGTTTTTGCTATATACTTAACTTATTTTACACTACCGCACAGAAAAAAACACAGAAAGTTGATAATTATCTCTCAAAAGCGTGGAAAACATTATCTATCGCAGACGGACAGAAGTACGAACGAGTAGCATCCGAGCGAAACAACGAAAATGATGACAGACGAGCGAGCGAGTGAGTGAGTGAGTGAGTGAGTGAGTGAGTGAGTGAGTGAGTGAGTGAGTGAGATGTATAGCGCGAAAGGGATGGATGATGCGAGTGGCCAGTGATGCCAGCTCTTGTTATCTTATTCGAACACAACGACATTGAAAATAAAAAAGGACGATTATTTATTACCAAAAATATAAGAAATAATGCACTATATGCCCCTAAGTTGCGTTAAATGTTTGCGGTTGTTAAATTAAAACGATTAGGATTTTATTTAAAAAAAATGCCATAATGTATAGTTTGTCCAATAAAAGAAACCCCTTTTAACATTAAAACAATATACTTTATGATAAGGTTTATTCACATCCTCTTTAAAAAAGAACAACCATTGGATCAATAAATGAACCTTAATTCAAAAGCAAACTACTAGGTATATATCAATATTTTTCTAGGTCTTCCATTGGACGGACTATAAGTAAGAATAGATGAGATTTTACAATAACTATAAATCTCTAATTATAAAATGAACCAAAACAGTTAGCTAAAAATTTCAATGGCACACTGAGAGGACATAGTACAGACAAATAAAGCTAATTTTACGGAACAACAAAGAGCACCAGCCCTCGTTGAGTACGAGGGAGGTTTCATTTCGCCAGCTGATGTACCTAAATATTCCATAGATTACTTACATTTGCTATGATTCAAATGCTTTTCATAAGGGGCGTGAGAATACGCCGGCACTTCACCGACTTCCACAATCCATGTGATCTTGCGTTGACCAAACCGTGTCGCTTGCGATGCCATCTTACGGCCCACTTATGAACCCCAAATTGACATAACACATCCTTTTGGTGCACTTAGGTCTTTATTTATACCTTTTGTTAATTCCACTCGCACATTTGCACAACATTTCTCTACATCGTTATGTAAATGTATTCAATAGGTAACATAATATACATGGCATAGGCAGGTTTTTAAGACTTATTAAAGTTTTGTAACAGTATATATTTTTTTTATGAACCTTCGACATTGTTAAAAAATATTATTCATTTAACTACTTCACTATAAGCTTCGCATTCACACCGCAGCAAATGATACATGTTCAAAAATTCACAAACATAAGAGATTGCAGGATAAATATTACCGAATACCACCGATACCGGTCTGATTATTTGCTTGCCAAATGCTTATACTTGGAGGCTTCACTTTCGCCGTTGGTGGTTAACTCAGGCGGTTTATTTATTTTATTCGTTGCTACTACGCTATCTCGGGGTTATTTTTAGGTGTAGGTATCTGGTTCACCTTGACAACTGGCTTTGAATCTTAAACTCGATAGTTGTTGCATGCATTGAACTTGCATATGCATACACATAGGCGCATGCATCCGTAATTTATTATACACTTTTTAATCTAATGTGACATATTTCTGAGCTATGTTATAAACTCATTGAAATAGGAAAAACTGCTCATATTGTAAGCTATGTAGATACCTAATTAATTAAATGGGCGAGAGCCTAGCGAGAACCAAGAACATACTTACCTAATAATCGTTTTTATTTCAATGTTATTTCATATATTTAGTTACATAGAAAGTTGATATAGATAGCTTATCAAACGGTAATCAGTAGATAGAGACTGCTTTATAACCACAAAATTACACCCACAAAAGGTGTTTAACACTCGTCTGTCGGAACAAAAAAACGTAGTCATAAGCTTCAATAGCTCAGCACCGACCAATAAAAATGTGATAATTTGCCGTAGATTTTATAAATCAATGTGACTATTCTAGTTTTGCTTTTACATTTAATTTTACCTGCGTTTATGTGTAGATTATTACCCACTCGGTGGTTATAATTATAAGCCAGTATCTTAGTCTTTCATTAGGATAAATTATACCTCAGCTGTAAAGTGTAACAAGTATGATCAAACTAGACGCACTCCATAAAGTTATAACTGAACAGAAACTATTTTTTCTTAAATAATACCTACCGGAAATCACTATTCGATACAATTCACTCTGTTATTTTAAAAAAATCATTACGGTGAAATAAACGTATTTATAATAATTGATATTTAAATGAAAAGCGCAGCGCCTACAAACTGCATTGATAGTTTGGTGATGATTAATAAAAATCTTGGTTAAGCCCATCATACAAGAATGTAGTAGTTATTACCGATGCATTCGCGCAACTGCACGCCCCGAGCTAGTGGTTATGTTCTCTTTGCCTCGAGCTATTGCTGTCTATGTGTCACCAATCACAGCTTGATGAATATCCTGGTGTTAATGGCGTAACTAGGAACTATTATATATAGCCAATGGCTTTCCCAGTCATCAAGATTTTCACTTGCTGCCAAATTAAGCATCCAAGTATTTATGTTTCATTGTATAAATACAGTCTCCACTAAGTAAATACTATATTATGTCGCATTTATATTTTTCAAGTTTTGTATATGACGAGTACAAACTAGACGATATCCAAAGTTTAAATACAAAGATAAAGTACTTTCATAGCATACGAAAATCAATACAAACGGAATTTCATCATATCCCAGCATTCACAGACACCTAAAAGCAAAGGTAATCAACATATTTACAAATAAATCATTCCCTAAATGAATTGTAACATCGAAGGGGTGCTACTGCTTGCTATGTTTAACTGACATTTCGGTTTATTTTAATCTGCCCCAGCGAGTGCGATGTCCGAAACAAATGACCCACCAGTCGACGATGCGATCTGCAATATAATAGGTCTGTTGCGAAATGCAAGATACTAGTAAAAAGTTAGCATCTACATAAATGCACGGTCAATTAAACATTGTTGTCGTGCGGTAATTCGCAGTGTTAGAATTGATTTCGCCGCTTGTCTAGAAAGCGTTCTTCGTAAATTCTTTTTTTAGATGGCACGTCATAACGAAACGATCAATTGTTCGTATTAATAATTTATTGGGTTATATTGGTTGGTTTTAATCGTAAATATTAAATTCGAGTAAAAATGGTTGTTTACAAGATTGGAAGTCAAAGTGAGACAATGGGTTGTTACGTTAGCCAAGTCATAAACACTAGCATTGAGGAACCGTCAATTTGCTTGACAAGTACTCCCACATGCACCCGTTACCATAACGCATATGGCAGTGATGATGCTGCTGGACCTTGGCACATCGGATCCTACGCGCTAATTCAATGTAATACCTACCTTTACTGATAAGTAAGTAAGTAAGAAAAGATTCACAGTTTGTCGTCGTCGTAGGTACCTATCTAATATTAAATGTTTTTGATAAACTGTTAATGTTCACATTTCACTAATTGAGGAAACTCTACGACATTATATTAGATAACAAAATATGGTTACGTAACTAAATCAAATGCATCTGGCAAGAACGGGTATTTATTATATTATGTATTAGTATGTTAGTCGATTTATTACGGCCAAAAAAATTGCTCTCTCAGAGTGGCATGGGTGTGTTCATTGTTTTTGAATGGACTTTTGTCACCTTTATTCTAGTTGTTTATAATTAGGTCAATGTTTGGTGAGTATGTTTCAAAACTCGTTAAAAATTTGTTCTCTCCATTTCAAACAGTGACATCAAAACTTAACAATATACGTAAATATTTTAAATTAATTGCTCTTTATTTTTAGTTTACCGACATACGAGTACATTACTACTTACATGTTGTACTACGTACTTATTTTTCAAAGTATGTGAAAAAGAAAACAATTTTTTTTCATTTTAAATTCAACATTGAAAACTAAAACTGTGTACTCGCTGACATATACTACGGAACCGTACCTACCTTTGGTCTACACACATTTATTTGTTTTGTAATATTGTGTTGGTTATTTAAATGTAACCGTTAGATTCAACCAAATTCTACAATAATCACCAAATATTTTGGACATGGCAATTAAACCTGGATCTTGGAGTTTTGGTAAATTACTTTTTTGATATATTTATTAATATATCTCAAATAAATCAATTAGTTTGTTAATATACTGATGAATTGATATCGATAGATTTTTTATTTAATGTTATCTTATCTTTCTGTCACCGGCCACCGTTAGCCTAGTTTAGACGAAAGCGAAACCAATAAATTTCTTTTATCACTGACACAATGCACTAAATCAAACGGCAATTATTCATTCCACTTCAATTACAATTTACAATTTGTTATTTACGCTTTTGAATGCATCGGTACCAAGGGGCCGCAAATGCGTGTTCGCGCGCGATCGTACCACGGGCAACTGTCAAAAAAAGGCGGGAATCTAGCACCACTTCACTTGTAGTGCGTATTAAATTTAATATTGTGTATACATTATCTATCTTGATTGTAAATATAATTTTGCATTCTCATGGGTAACAATAAGTAGTGATAATGAAAGCAATGTGAGCATCTGTGGGTAAGTGCAATAATGTATTATTGACTTAAGGCACGCAACAAACTGGAAAGTGTAAAAGGTTTTACCTTATTTTTTTTAACGTTCATGCTGGCTGGTTTTGCAAATAAGACTTTAAAGAATCCATATTGAAAAAAAGTTTTATTAAAACTTATATCGTACCTATTTATCCTAAAAATAATTACTTTTATAGGGCATAAAGAGCGTAGTGCTAATGTGTGACATAATCAGATCATAAATCTCAGATTTCTTATATTTTTAACAAAGATCATGCCATTTTCTTTTGTCTTACGCGGTGCGAAAATAAATAATGTAAATTAAAATCTTATGAATTTTATCAATAAATTTACGAATCACTCTAGACTAGACTGATGCAGGCCTCGTATCTCATAACAAACTATTATAAAAAAATGTAATGCAGTGTAGCGGCCTGCTATCTCCAAACCCGGGGCGTTGATCCCGGAGTCCACACTTCTCTCCTCGGCATGCGTCACGCCCGTTCAGCTCGGTGGCCGCGTCCCGGCCGGCCGGCGCGGCGGCGTGTGGCGCGCGGCGCCTCTGGCTGGCTGGCCCGCACCCTCAGTGATTACCGTGACGGGAGTGACTATGGTTCCCATTGTCACCCATCTCACGCTCGTGACTGCTCATACTATCACCTGCCACCTGCCACATGCCACATAAAATGGTAACTGAGCTGTGCTCCACCGCGCCAGCACCGCGACTGACCAATCGCAGACACAATACAATTAAAATGTATTTAGCGCCAACTGTAGTAAATCTAGATACCACACCATAGCCACACCACAGGCCGCGGTATCAATTATCACCCAAGACAACCATACTTTTATTGAACAAATATTTATATATTGGGTAAAAGACAACAATGGAATAATTAGGTGTTATTTGATATATATATATATATTGATATTTATTTGATGTTGAGTTTAAAATCCACATTTCATTTGCATTTTGACTACCGCGGAACTAAATTCTACTCCAATATACACGAACGAGTGTTCGCTGTTGCTAATTATCTTTGACTATCTTATTAAGAAAATATATTGTACGCAACACGAGAAGTAAGTATCATGGGCTCCTTCCAATCCAATTTAAATCAATCGAATAGTGGCAGCGAACCATTTGGCCGGTGCTAGTTAATGAGCTCTAAGTGTGTCGCTAACATCCACGCGGCTCACTGCCCAACTATCATTTCATAATAATTGTATTATATATTGATATGTATTGACATGCATATTATTATTAATATATATATATATTATTAATATATTATAGCATAGGACCAATGTCCTATGCTATAATATATTAATAATGATGATTGTGAATTATTTTATTTTCCGTGTTATATTATTTTTTAACAAAATTATTCCTATAATACAATCGGTCAAAGAAATGTAAATTAGCCTCGATTTTTGTTATATTCTGTATATTTACGTTAATACGTTGTAAGAGTTTCCAAATAAAACAAATATATATATATATTTCAATAATTTACACAAATGGGAACTGCCTTTTGAATATCTATTATTTAGTAACTATCTTCTGAAAGTGCTTCTGAATATTTTTGAAGTGAAATCTTCTTTAGCCGCTTTGAGCGATTTTTGGAAGGGGAGAAACTTATGGGTTCGCGTCACCGAAATGCGCAACATATACATACTCGTATAATAAACGCACGTAAGAAGCACTAACTCGAAATTATTGGTGGGAAAAACTTCACAAAAATTTACATTTGTCTTTACTATTCAGTCGCGAAATAGATTTTTGTAGTGTCCAAACTCTTTGCACCTGTTTGTAACAACGAATAATTATTTTTGACGTTGTGGGGTTATTATTGACAATAATATCATTACTCATTGAAAGTTGCAGTTTGTGCTATGTCGCGCTTCTGAATACAAAGGTATTTTCCGAATTTCCTTCAAATCTGCGCTCATATGTAATTTAGTTTTTATGGCATAACAAATTTTCATGCCTGAATGTTCTATTGCCATTATCATGAGGGCAAACTTATCTTTTTTAAATCTTTTTTAGTGCTATTATTATCACTACACTACATAGTATAAAACAAAGTCGCTTTCTCTGTCCCTATATCCCTATGTACGAGTATGCTTAAATCTTTAAAACTACGCAACGGATTTCGATGCGGTTTTAAATTTAGGTTTTAATAGATAGAGTGATTGAAGATGAAGGTTTATATGTATAATACATGTGACATCCCACTGGAACGCGGGCAAAACCGCGTGGGACAGTTTGTTTAAAATATAATTACAATTTTATAAAAAGTTTAAAGTAAAACCCGAACAAATTTACCTACATTGATATAGGCACTTTTTTATACAGGTATACGTGAGAAGTGCATACATACTATAGGTTAGGGCCGTATAGACCCCAACACATACGGTAGATATTATTTGAATCCAACGAATTTCAAAATTAATTAAAGTAAATTTAGGGACGCAATACCCTGGCACCACTGTATACTCTAACATCTTTATATCAACAACATTATGTTCCTGCTTACCCCTATTACTTTAATCTATCTACGAGTCAAACGATTACAGAGATAAGGACAGCAAACAACGGCAATTGTCTCTTTCGTTGATGTCATTTTATTCATAGGTACTTATTATGTTGCCAGACCGTCCTGAAAGGCAGTTTCCGTCCTATTTCATATTATTTTGTCGTTTATATGTATTTTTCTTAAAGCTGCCTTTTTGTTTTAAAATAAAAATTGAGGAAATTTTGTGTATCTGTAAATGTGTGTCATCAATCAAGGGTAAAATAATGAAGAAAATTAAATGATTGTATGAAAATTCGTATTCCGTTATGAACAGTCAGTAGATACACGTCTACCAAGTTATTTACGGAGTACCAAATTTAATACCGAAAATCTGAAGGAATCCTATGGAATACTGGATCTGGGTAGTGATTCTCCTGGATCAAGATTATAATATAATGCTATAAATTAATGGATATATCACTACAACTCTATCTGTATAGGCAGTATATGCACTGTGAGCTTACATTTTTTGGTAAAATAAGCTTATACTTATCTGTGGGCCCACTCAGCCAGCGTCAGAGACACATATTATGACGAAACGTCACATGATAAGCAATGGGAATTTTGTTTTTATTCACCGATAGATGACACTAAAACAAAAACGTAGTTATATATTACTTCACACTATGGAGTGTAGAAGTAAAGGACGACCATCTTGTATGGGGGATTTGTCGAAAAAGTGTCCACTTGTAAACAGCAAATTAGGTTTCGAATTCTCACCGAAATAGCGCTAGTGTAGCAAGTGGAAATGCTGGGTTGGTTTCCGGTAATTCTTTAATACTATTCTATTTGCTATTTACAATTAAATGAGGTACTAAAAAGCACTGAATAATTTTATTCCATTCTCATGTTTGTCTATAATAATAAATATATATAATAATTAAAAAAATGCGCTGTAACAAAACGGAAATGTTTCTTTCCTTTTCTATTGATTTAGTATTCTACTCTAATAATTTGTTATTAATTATTAATAATATAGATACAGTGTAAACTCTTTATAACGAAACTCAAGGGACTGAGCATTTTTTGTCGTTATAGAGAGTTATCGTTATATGGAGTGAACAAAAAAAAACAAATTAACAAGAATTTTTAATATGTATGTCTTAGATAATAAATGCTTGTATAAATTATTGTTTACACATATAGTCTGATAACTTTGTCTGACGTTTTTTGCTATGCCAGTACTTGTTTTGTATTATTTTATGTATTCTATTCATATCTAGATATGTGGTGGAATCGTCTTGATAAAACAACAAAAATTTTTCTACCAACTTAGCGGCATCTAGGGCTTGTTGAATTGTTGGTGGTGATTCGGCTTTGTCCACTTGATCGTCTTCTTCATCTTGATTATCGGGTGTTTCCTGACTTTTTGACACTAAATCAACAATTTGTTCATCTGTAAGTGTACCAGTTACGGCTACATCCTCATCTATATTTTCGTACGATTGTAGATCTTCGTTAAAATTGTTTGGTATGTTGAACTGGCTTATCCATTCACTCAGTGGTAGATTGTCTTCACTGTCAAATTGGTTCGTTTCTTGGCTACTACATAATCCAGCATGTCGAAAAGAATGTTGGATAGTGGCCGCTGTTTTTTTTTCAGCACAAACTTCGTCAACACTAATCGCTTTCCGTTTACTGGCCATGTTAACAGTTTCAAAGTAGGTTTACGACTGATAATACGATAGGTACCCAGTATGCTTGGTCGAAGACCATCACTTCCGAGAAAACAATGTGTCATACTGCACGTGTTCAAGGCAATTAAGGATAACAAAAGCTAGACCGACCTCGGATGTTTCGGAGCTTCAAAGTCTTTTGTTACCTGATAACATAACATAAACAATAATACCGATAATAAATATTTACTGTCTAAAAATATGAACACATTTCTTCGTAATTCTTCGTAATAGAGAATGGCGTATCGCTATAAAGAGTGTTTCAATATGTGGGTTTTAACGCAAACCAACCAACTTGGGCTCACTTCAACGTTATAGGGAGTTTATCGTTATAAAGGATAACGTTATAAAGAGTTTACACTGTAAATCATAATAAAATAAAAATATTTTTTTTTTCATGTAAATAAAAATAAATATTTAGGGGTGGGTCACCCTTATCATTTAAGGGTATGAAAAGTAGATGTTGCCCGATTCTCAGATCTACCCGATATGCACACACAATTTCATACAAATCGGTTCAGCCGTTTCGGAGGAGTTTGTTGACAAAGACCGCGACATGAGAATTTTAAACAATAGGTTGGGGAAAAAGTTCCTTCGCATTTTTTAAGAAAATTCAAATCATTTTTAATATAGTTTATTTACATTTAAATAAATTACGTAGGTACCATTTTGTTCGATAACTTTTTGCCATCTTGTAGGGACATGATCCCATTGCTAAAGAAATTTTGGGACTTCTGATCAAAATACTGCGACAAGTGGTTTTGACAGTCCTCTCGTGATGTTAACCTGACAATGCCTAAAGAATTCTGAAGAGACCGAAACAGGTGGAAATCTGAAGGTGCAAGGTCAGGACTATATGGCGGATGCATTAATACCTCCCAGCCAAACTCTCTTAATTTTTGCTGAGTGGCTAAAGATGTGTGAGGTCTAGCGTTATCATGATGAAAAATGTTGTCATCAGTTGTTCGCAGTAGAGTTCAGAATCGATGGTCCTGCCTGGTTGTAACAGCTCATAATGAATAATGCCCTTCCAATCCCACCACACACACAGCATCACCTTGTTGCGAATTAGCCCGGGTTTCACCACAGTCTGTGAAGCCTGACCGGCCTTTGACCATGACCTTTTTCGCACGTGATCGTCGTTCTTGTCGTACGTGATCCACATTTCATCACCAGTTATCAGCTTCTTCAAAAATGGTTCGGTTTCATGACGTCGTAATAAAGAATCACAAATGAGTACACGGGTCATTAGGTTTCTTTCAGTGAGCTCGTGAAGTACCCAAATATCTAGCTTTTTTGTGTACCCAGTTTTTTTCAAATGCGCCAAAACTGTTTTGTGGTCAATTCCCAGTTCTTAAGCTACGTCGTAACTACTGATATGCCGATCTTGCTCCACTTTTTCAAAAATGGCATCAATTTTATCCGTTATGGGGCGACCAGAGCGACGTGCATCTTTGACATCAAGATTTCCGGATTGAAAACCAAACTTGTGCTTAACCAAATTTGTGCTACTCTCACAGACACTGCACTAGGTCCATAAACATCGCAAATTTTTTTCGCGGCTTGCGTTGCATTTTTACCTTTTTTGTAGTAACATTTTAAAATGAATCGAATTTCTTCATTAGATTCACTCATCTTGGCGGTACGAAAAACAAATGCAAATCACACATTTTCCTAATTTGAATTTGGAATTATGTTCTTTAAAATTAAAAATTTCAATGATACCAAAACCAGCCAGAAACAAATAGTATAGCCAAAGAGATTTTATTACAAATTCATACATACTATAATGCGAAAAGACTTTCCCCAACCTAAATACAAGAATTGCTCGTTTAAAGGTATAAGATAGCAAATAGAAAATAGAATTACCGGAAACCAACCCAGCACACTTCACTCTGTTTATAGCTTATGCTGCTAAGTTCATATCATTTCCATTTGCTAAACTAGCGCAATTTCGGTGAGAATTTGAAAACTAATTTGCTGTTTTGGACACTTCTTCGACTAATCCCCCATACAAGATGGGCCTCCTTTACTTCTACACTCCATACTTCACACTACCTGACAAATAATTCTGTTTGTAAGTACTATTTATTCAATGATTAGTAGCTTGTGAATGAAGGTAATCGAGTTTAGTACTTACCTCTAATTTTTCAAATAGCATATTGCATAGTTTAAGGATGGATTCACTAAGTTAGAAATAATTGTCTGCCTAACCTATGTCGATCGGTGGATTGCAAGAGCAGTTTTTTTATTGAGTTACAAGTCGGTATATACTTGCGGCACGTAGAAATTAGGTGAGGAGCAGCGACATCACTGGCTCGCACCGCGTGCGGGCGGGCGGCGGCTGCAAGCACTCCCAGGGGCGCACTCGGGTTCGTGGGCTAGTCTACCAGTAAACATTCCGGAAGTTGAACAATGTTATCGGAACACCGTCATTTAAAAAAATATTTTTTTACTGTTCTGTGGTGCATACCCATAACTAATGCTCAGTAATCTTTGCCCATAGTATATAAATATTATAAATTGATTTTCTATAATTTATTAGTTTGTTAGAATATTTTGCATCTCTCGTCCATTTCCCGCTAATTCTCACCATCATAACTTAAGTAGTATCGTTGAATACTCATTCAACTGTGAAAAGATTTGACTGTCCCTGAGTAAGGTTTGTTTTACGCCTTTGTTCTAACCTGACAGGGCAGTATTTTAGTTGATGCAAATGCTGCCCTGGTGATCATCTGTAGGTGAGTGGGCACGCGGCATCGCGGCGGTGTGCGGCGGTACCAGCCGCGGCGCGCGGCGGCAGTCGGCTGCCTCGACCCCGACCTCGCGTAGACGAACCCGTTCGCTCCCTCGGTGAACACCAATAAACAAATGCACACCCATCACCCACCAGTGTCACATTTCGTTAATGCGCTGACCTAGTTCGCGTCACTCGGTCTCCGCCCCGGCTCCGGTGGACTGTGTCGATGAGTGACACGTGCCGAGTTGGTGTTCTCTAATTGTTTTAAGCACGTGGGGAGTGTTTACTTATGAGGCGCACTGAGAAACTCGGATTCAAAAACGAATTCCTGGTAGTCGTAGTGAGGACCGGTGATTGTGTTCGTGATCAATGTAATTGATACTCAGAACTTTCTAACGAGTGACATTTTATAAGATGGAACTTTTACTTGTTTGGATAAAATCATCAAAGGATTTGAAAATATTCTTTGTTGTTTGTAGATGAAATAACTTAAAATGAACGGTCGATCTGATGCCTCTACTTCAACGGATGAACTAAAGGTTAGTAATTTTACATAAAAATTTTGGAACCCTTGCTTTCCTTCGTATTTACATACACATGAATTTGCTCCTTCATTTCACAGTAATTATTGTTATGTCATTCGCTCGCCTGTCTCAGTCTGAGAGTACTGGTTTTTCTTTTACGTGGACCAGATGTCGATTACACTGTGTGAGAATATTATGTATCTTCTTATTTCATCATTATTTCATTTTTAACATCATGATACTGGAGTAAATCAATGCAATAATATGTACAAACAAACATAAACGTGGTGATTGCAGGGTCGTCCGCTGTGCCTATTCTACTTCACGCACCCGTTCGGCGTGCTGTCCCCCGAGCCGCCCACCGTGGCTGCCGCGCCGCCCAACATCGCACGCGCCTTCATCAACATGGAGCCGGTCTCTCCCTTTCACTTCTGGAGCTCCCCTTCCGACGACTCCTACAACACGGCTACCACCACCGCCTCCGACGACGCCACCGCCACCGTCTCCGCCGGCTCCAAGCTCAGCTACGACCTAGGCAACGTCACGGTTCACAAGCAACCTATCAATCTAATGACTGTCGCCAGGACTCGCAACTGTACCGTTGATTTCGGCCCGCGGCGAGACTCCGTGTCCTCCTCGCTGTTCTCCAGCGACATCTGGTTCAATTCTAGCGCCAGCTCCAGGAGCAACGAATTCTCCAGGAGGTTAATACCCTACAATAGAATCTTACCACCTCTGCAGTTGCCCAGTCCCAAGGACACCTCGCAAGACAGTTCCGACGACCTTTGGCCAAGAAAGTGTTTAAACCCCGAGAAGTTTTCGCTACCCCCGATAGAAATGCCAAATATGGAAGTGAGGATAGTGAGAACAAAGAGGTCGAATGAGGTAGAGGAAGTGTCGAGCGTGGAGAGTGTAGCGAGTGGTCGGGAGGCGCGCGCGCGGAGCCGCCGCCGGGTGGGCGTCACCAAGCGCAAGCGGCGCGCCCAGCTCGGCGACGCGCGCCGTGTGGTGGCGTGCCTCATGCGCAGAGCGGTCAGAGGTATGTCACTTACTTTACTTTCATTTATTGGTTACCACAAAACCTAATATAGACAAACCTGCCGTAAAGGCCTATTTGGATTTATTTATTCAATTTATTTTATAAAAAATCCAAAAACAATCAATATGCGATTACACACACTTGGAGTACAAACTTTTACAATACCAAGAAGAATTTAATTATCCACAATGTTATGTGGTTCACTAGTTATGTCTGTTAAAATGTCAGTGTCTATTGGTCGGTACACCTATCTTTCAATCGTAACACTATATTTTGACATGTTTTTATTAAGTCGCGTTCCACGTTTCCTAGTTATATATCATATTTCATAGTCGAGTTATACACTAAGAATGGGGTACTTACTGGACAACTGTCCGACGTTGCACTTGTGCTGCATGAGCGTACCGCTGCGCGTGGCGGTGATGTCGATAGCGCTGGTGGGGCTGGTGTGGTCGGCGCTGTACATATTCGGTTTCTCGGGCGCGGGGGGCGAAGTGCAGTTCGACCTGGGCGTGCCCAACAGCATCATCGCAAACATCAAGTACGTGTACGGCATTTACGGAATCTCGCTGTGCGCCATCCACGTGCTGCTGTTCTTCGCAGCGGTGTACGAGAGCCCGACGCTGTGCGAGGTGTACGTTTGGGCGATGCTCGTCTTCTGGATCGCGGCCGTCGTGTGCGCCGTGGCCCTCTCCATCGCCATGCTGCTGATTGACAAAATTGTCTACGCCTCTGTCTCTTTGATCCTCGTACTGATTACCGTGTTAATATCCTTCTACTTCGTCATTGTCGTTGCTAATTACAGAATGTCCCTACCGTACTAGTGAGCTTTTTGTCTTATAAGAGTTAGTAGTATGTATTCTATTGCAAATACAAATTTGTGTTTAGTAAATCGATGTATTGTTCATTTTAGTTGTTCATTTGTCCTAAAACATATTTAAGGTTTTTCGAGGGAGGATAATAGAACTGAAATATTGATTAGGTGCTTAGGTACTTACCTTCTTAACAATTAGGTCACATTTTTAATGGTTTATCTTTTGGTGTAGAAATACTGCTTGAGAAAACCTTAGCACTGTGGTAGCACCACGCCACACAGTGGGCTGAAATCCGACTTTCATGGGCATATAATATTTTTTTCCAAAATGACGGTTTTTATACTGGAAATTATTTCGGAAAACCAAATGGCATGTATTTGGTAAGAAGTAGAAAGTAAACCGATATTCGTCGGACTTTTACTAAACAATTTTACAATTTTGTGTAAGTTATATCAGGGAGGGTGGGTAGTTACAGCTCCATGTATTCTTGCTAAGTTATCGTCACTGTCGCTGTCACTAGAAAAAATATCCTCATCACACTGTTCTTCTACATCCTCGTAAGTATTAACTTCATCTTCTGTAACAGTTTTTCTTTGGTATATGACATCTATCCCAGATAAGTGCACAGCGTGATTTATGCAGAGCATCATTTCTGTTGGACTTTCTCTGCCAATCTTTTGCATTACCGCTGCGCCATCCGTAGTACAAACCACAATGTGATATTCAAGCTTCAAACCGAATTGGTCGAGATGTTTGAGAACCATATGACTCACCTCAATCCTAGGTTGAATACTGTTCCATCATCAGAATGCAACGACGCGACGGTTTAGGCTTGTCCATACATCGAGAGGTCAGAGGAGAAACAGCTCTAGCCATTTTGCCTCAGAAAAGTAAAAACCATCGTTTAGTGAAATTTTATAGGTTAGGTATCCACTAGATAATTTTTTTTATGTTATATTAATAATATTTTATTCAATTACTCACCGTTTACCGAACAATATTAAATTGCCAATCGTATATTGTTATACATTGCTTTAAAAATAATGAAATAAATCTTTTAAATTAAACTCTAACGAAATGAAAACAAAACACGGCGACATAACCTAACTTCAAACTTACTACTGCCTGTTTCTGAAAAAACTCAACGCCTTCTTTACAATGATTTTACAATACAATACAATATACTTTATTTGTACAACACAATATAACAAGAGAAGAAGAAATATAAAGAAGTGGATAACAGAACAAGTGTTTACAAAATAGGTGGTCTTATCGCTAAAGCGATTTCTCCCAGACAACCTAGGTATGTAGCAGGTAGGGTTCCCAACCATACGGTGAAAAACAGTATTATACTTTTTTTTTACTGTTCTATAAAATGAAAAAGTATGCTAAATACTGTTTTTATGTCCGCTGCGTGGAGAGGCTTATGAATATTTTAAAAATGATAATAAATAGTTAAATTGTGCAAGAAGCTCCAAGAAGTATGTTTTATAACATCAAAAAAATTTTAATACTATATTTTTTGCAAAATACTGTTAATTTTATTTCTCCGATCTTAATATACTTACTATACACAAAGTTGGGCGAGCCAGTAGCAGGATACAGAAGAGGATTTTAATTGTTTGTAATGCAAATTTGCTAATATTATTTTTAAGGCGCCTAGTCAATTTAGTAATAATTTTCCGAATATTTGATGAATTATTCATTCAAATTGGGTACCCCAGTACAAAAAAACTTCCAAAACCCAGCGTGGAACTTCTATAAGGCTAGAATATTTTTTTTCACTCTCCTAATTTCGCCGCTCCTCACAAAATTTGCCGCCCTGGGCACTGGCCGACGAGTGCCCCAAACCTGCTCCACACATACTGCCTCTAGCGGTTTACACTACCCAGTAGGCCATTAAGTTGCACCAGGGCGGCGCGGCGGGGCGGCGGCTTTTTCGTATTCCGGAGTGATCTATGACAAATACTAACCGTGCATAATTTGAACATCAAATATAAATCAAAACAAAGTACCTGTCGTCGTCAATATATTTTTTTATCCCTATCATAGTGTATTTTCTACTTGGCAATAGATGGCACTACAGAACTATTTTTCTAGTCGACGATAGATGGCAATGCTGTACCCGCGTTCCCGAAAATTCTTATATTTGATGCGAGAAGATACCTATCCTATTTGTACAATTCGATTATTACAGGTTCTATCTACCAATGTGTCGGACTTTATAGAGATCTGTGGGGTGCTTACTAGACGGGGTACCTACTTAAGAAATAGCCACACAAACTTTTGTGTTTGAAACATCAGCACTAAAAAGCGAAAAATAAACTTAATGAAACATTTCATTCAATACCTAGGTACCTACTTACACAGTTTGTATATTTATTCTGTGCTACTGATCTGTTTGAAGTCGGCGCTACGCCAAATAGGCTCGATACACCGATGACAGATTTTTAAGTTGCACAAACCATGTACAAAACATTACGGTTTCTGTAGTTGGTCTTTGTAGTGAGGGAACCGACTTCAAACAGATCAGTAGGTGCCTAGGACTACCTAGCGAATTCACTATAATGAAAATTAGATTAAGTTTATTTTTCGCTTTTTACTGATGATGTTTTTTTTCTGAAGTCGGTTTTACTTTCTTTTTTTAAAGTTTGTTTATTTTTAAATTTTAGTTTACTTATAGGATCATGGATACACTAAGTAAAACTTAAAGTCGGTTAAAATGAATAATATTTCTAGTTTATAGCGCTCACTCTGTTGTCTATTATTTACTAGCTGTGCCCGCGACTAACGACTGTTCGCACTTATACAATAAACCTTACTTGTTGCACCAAGCTTCAAAAATAGAAAAACAGACAGACAGCGAAAGCTTTCCAAAATGATCTTATCGTATTCTGGTTTCAAAATCTGATGCGATTTTATAAATATAGGTATTTTATGCGACCCAAGCCATTTGCCCCACGCCAGTGGTACAAACCACTGTAGTTGATTATGGTTATGGAACCATGCGCGAGTGTCGTTCTACCACGGAAAATATTAACACCGCGATTCAGATAATGACGTCATCTGCACATGATGAAATGCAATCGATCGGGCTTGGAGATATACTGCCAAAATATTACGCATGCAAACGAATAACCACTTGGTAGGCTCTGAAGACTAGACGTCGTTGCATGTACCGTACCTAATAATGATAAGTGCATCTTGAACAAATTGTTCAAATAAATATTCATATATTTATTTTATTTATTTATTGACTTGGTTCTTCAACAATGAGTACACCATTACAAAGATAAACAATAACCAAGCCAAACGGATATCTAAGTGTCACATTACTTAAAGAAGAACACAGCAGGCACTTAAAGTGCACGCGCAGGTGAATAACATTTTTAAATGTTTAATTATTAGCCTAATATATAATAACAAGAACCTTATAACTATGACACTAAATACACTTAATACGGATACATACTGATACCATATTAACTTAATTTTATTTTAACGTAATTTATTTCATTTAATAATTTATTATCTTTTTAAGGTATTGAAGTGACGTTTAAATCCATGACTTCCTCATGCTTACTGTACAATTTATACATTCTAGATATTGAACAGTGCTGCCTTAAGTTGGATATCTTTTGATACAGAACAGCCATTGCAATGAAATGATAATTTATTACCTCACCTGAGGTACACACAATATAAGTCTAGGTATTGAAGCTAATCATATTTTCATTTTGTTCTCCGACCTATAGAATATTTCAATCGTAAAAAATAATTATTAATTTTAATAAAATAACACATACAGCCTGTATCCTTTCTCAAGAGTAGGCTATCCAATACAAAAATAATTTCTCAAATGCGACTGTTAGTTTTTACGTGATCCGTGCATATACAAAACAGACAAACAAACTTAAATTCAAAAATGGTAGTAATGGGTTCCGTTAGCTATCTTTTAATATCCTTACTATATTTTTCCCCAAAATTATCAATGTACAGAAATGCCACGTCTACAGATTAATTATATGAATATATATGATATAATAAATCTATACTCTATTCTTAATCTTTACTTATAATACATGAAAAGGAAAGATTTGATTGTTTGTATATTTTTATTCCCACGTCGCCTATTTTTGTAAAGACGTTTCCCCGTCCTAAGTCGCTTAGGATGAGGGGGTACTTATAACTAATAATAATAAAAATAATGTACTTATTAAAATGTATTAATAATATAATTTATTCTATAGATATACATTGAATTGTTTTTTTGTTGAAGTGAGTATTTTTAAATATAAGGTTTTGCGTAGGTACTCGTACTTACACAATAATGCTAAACGGAATACTAGATTGAAATACATTCATCTGGATTAGATTCGAGTTTTTAATAATACCGAGCAGAATACAGAGACATGTACTTGACTGAAATACATTTAATTATATTTTTGAGTGTTTGGTTTGGAGTACTGATTTTTTTTTCAAATACATTTGATTAATTATATAATACAATACGACTAAGCATCACATTTGGGTCATAGCCCCATTAATATTTTCTTAAAAACAAGTAGATATAATGCGGAAATATCAGTGTGTAAATTTACAGCCCAAATGATCATTGCCGCAAACTTAATTATCTTCCTGTTCTTCAAAAGATTCTACTTTTACTTCCGGATCTTCAGTGTTCATTTCGAAGTTGTCGGGGCTGGTGACGCTGTCCGGGAACGCGCTGGCGTCCGAGCTCATCATCACGTTCGTTATCACCTTCAATATGTTGGCTTTGGCGGCCGCCTTCTCGTCTTCTGTCATATTCTTCAAGGAGGAGACCAACGAGAGGGCGAAGTGCTTGTCCTCGTCGTGGTCATAGTGCGTGTGGTGGCTTCGTCGGTAGCGTTGGCGGGGGGGCTCGGCCTCGGCCTCGGCCGCGGCAGCGGCAGGCGCTGGCCCCGGGCCTGCCTCGTCGGGAGGGGCGGCGCGCGACTCGCTCAGCTCTATGTGCGGTATCAGGAACGTCATGTACTGGAAATAAATGAACTCCTTCATCTCTACGTCGTGCCCTTCGTTTATCATCTTCCTCAATTCCAGCTGCCTCTTGAACCCCTCGCGATACTTTCGCCATTTCTTCATCAATTCTATGACTGAAATATTTAAAATGAAGTTGATATAAACAAACCACACACTAACCTACTGCAGATAATACATTGAATTCTAAAATAGGATAAGTTAAGCACGATACATTAATGCAATATGTAAGGCACATATTATGTGAGTCTCCTTTCGGAACTGACATCACCAACATCAACACCGCTCGCTCTTCAGGTGGTTGGTACCTTATCAGTAAGTCTCGCAGTTCTGTGCGATGGGAGGTTGAGAATACAGATAAATCGATCACTAACCTGTGGTATGTCTTTCCGACCTTGAGTACAAATCGAAATCCGGGACTATGTCTTTTGCAATTTCGTGCCATACTTTAGTTTTGTAGACTACATTATCTCCCTCCGGACTTTCAGCTATGTACAGCACTGGCCACTTTTCCACTTCTCGAATAATGCTTAATGGAGTCACATCGCCCAGTAGTCCTCTGCCCTTTCTGCTCGTTGTTGTTGTGGTGCACACAGTATGTGTTGTGGTGTACGTGTGAGTCGAGTGCGGGCGCGGCATCTCCAGTCCTCGAGATTCGACGCCCCGCAGGGAATCGCCCGATCTATCGAAACTTATCCGATTGGTATTTAAGGATCCTTTCGCACACTGGAGTTACCCGCCTTATGCCCTCGCACACGCTTGCAGATTTGGGTGAAAGCACTAAATCACTAAACTGGGGCAATAATCAAGCACTCGACGTAAGCTGCTACCTGCAGAGAGAGATATTTGTGATCGACTGTGCTGTGCAGGCGGAGTGCAATCGGAAGGCGAGGGGTATTGATTGCCTGCGCTTTGCGCTCCGTACCGAACCGAGTCGTATCGTGCCCGGCCGAAGCCCGGCCGAATTAGGCTGGGAATACACGGTATATCTTGATTCCGATAGTCTGATCAGACTATCTGGTCGTATATACGTACTCGATTCACACCCGATTATTGCGTCAGGCTTTTTCAGAATTGAGTCGTTCCCGAGCGATCCTCCCGAGTGCGTGCGGAGCAAAAGAAAAGCAAAGATTTTTTATTCTATTCAACGACCGTTGAAACCTTTAATTCCAATATTTCCCAGCCTTACGCCAGTTTCCAACTCGAACGTCCGATTCGACTATCAGATTGCAATGGCTTCAACGCCTTCCGATAGCTGGATCGAAAAATCGGATCCGACCATCTGATGAAAGAATATGTCGTATATTCCCAGCCTTACAGGTAGCGCCGCCCGCAGCCTGAGAGGGAACACGCGCAGGCCCCGACGACGGCGCGGCTGCGCGGCTGCGCGGCGGCGCGGCGGCGCGGCGGCGCGGCGGCGCGGCGGCGCGGCAGCTGCCACGTTTGTCCGCGGATGTTCCGACCTGCATATGGCAATAGATTGCGAATGGTGTAACCTAAGTAATTGGGATCTTTAGTTAGAATGGAAATATGTTACCTTCCTTAAGAAGTCGAATGCCTATATCCGAGATATATTTTAACTGTGCATAGGACTCAAAGGATAAGGATATTTAAATGATTCCACAGCACGCCCGCTTCGCGTTTTCCTTGGAGCAACAAAACTGTGGAATGAGCTGTCGCCTGCGGTATTTCCGGACCGATATGACCTCCAAATCCTCAAGAAAAGAGCATACTCTTTTTTAAAAGGCCACTTGTGGCTCCTCTGGTGTAGCGGGTGTCCATGGGCGGCGGTAATCGCTTACCATCAGGATACGTCTGCTCGTTTGCCTACCAAAACACAAAAATAAAGCTTCAGTAATGTGACACATTTAGCCAGTTTCCCATTCTTTTTCGAAGGCATACCCACCGCGAGAGATGTACAAGATAACCTATAAAAGTATCTGGAATATTAAATATAGCTGTTCCCCGCGGTTTCATCCGCGGTCCCCAGGGATTTAACATTTTCCCGGCACAAAAATAATCCTATGTTACTTCTAATACCTCCAAGAATATGGGTACAAAGTTTCATGATTATCGGTTAAGTAGTTTTCGCGTGAATGTGTAACAAACAAACTTACATTTATATTTATAATATTAGTAGGGATGAGTGTGTATTTAAAAAAGTAGTATATATAGTAAGAGCATTACACAATCAGCCTGCTGATCCCTAACGTAGCAGAGCTTGTACTATGGAAACCAGAAAACTGATATACAACCTTTTGTTTTCTTAATACACATTACACCCGGTCTGGGTGGTACAACAAACAGACATGCACCCAAATGTGTGTCCTGGGTGGAAACGAACCCACGACCTGCAATACATTTCAAATTGCAAAACCTCTATAGCTCATTATTATATAATCTATTGTCGAACATTTTTTTGTCCTATCATATATATGGTATATATATATGATGGCCATCACTAGGGGACTTCATTGACTGCTTACCATCAGGCAGCATGGAGTCAATTTGGGCGGTAGCAATAAAAAAAAAAAAAAAAAAAATATCATTAATACTCTTCGCAGCGTATGCGATGAAAGACATTTTATGGCTAATTTTTTTACACCTGCGGTTGGTTTTAATAGGAATTTCTAAAGATTTCTATAGTAATCTAGTACTAAATATATGTTTTTATTCGTTACATACAAAAATACAAATCTTTTCTCTTTATAATATTAGTGTAGACTATTAATGAAATACAGTATTTCCCATTCTAATCTGAAAAACACATTGCAATGATAGAAACTGCCTTACAACATGTAACAAGGTCCGTACAATGTTGTTGGCTTGTTGACAATTTTTTTCAATGTTTTTTTACAAACATATATTATACATTATAATTTAAAATATTTGTTTATACCTTTCGCCGTTCCGTTCGATCCACGAATGATCAATTGGAATTTTAACTTGTATTTCTCATAGGAAGTGAATTGTACTTATTCTATTTTTGAGAAATAAATGTCTTAAACCATATTAAAATAAGTATTGAGATATTAGATATATGTGTCGCAGATATCAACGTCAAGCCGAAAACGGACAATAGGCCACGTCGTGACAGATATTAAAATAAAATATTTTAAAAAACATTGGTCATGTACTTTTTAAATTAAAAGGAAATATCTCAAAAAGTGACACCTGTGATGATCTTTCAAGTCCTGTGACTACAATCATATTTTTTTCGTTTTTTTCTGTGATATAACCATGAATAACCCTTCTGTAAATTACAGTTAAAAGTTAAAAAATAACTGTCTCACTTTTAAATAAAATATTAGATTTTTGCCCAACATTGAATTAAAAATAATTATATCACCCAACTTTAACCGACTGTACTGTAAAAAAAATTTGCGCACCGTTTTGGCAATAACTTTAAAAGATGACCGGTTTAGCCTGGATTCCAAAATGGTATGACACTTACTAATTGCCACTTCTTGTTTGATTTAGGTGCATATGAATTAAAATTCTTTAGTTATCTTTTCTCGTTTCTTTTGTCAATTTTTACAACGAATGTTCGAACTCTTTGCCTTCAACTGTAATGCACTAACACCAATTCAATTCAATTCAAAACCATTTATTCAGTTTAGGCCCTCGAAAGGCACTTATGAAGGTCAAATTTAAAATTACTGAAGCTACTACCGGTTCGAAAGTCAGCCTTCAACTGAGAAGAACCGGCAAGAAACTCAGCAAGGTTACATTCTTTTTTATTTTAATTAAATAATTTTTTATACAAATTTTATCTATTCTGACTTTTTGGCTATCTTATAATATCAATTTTATATATTTAACAATTACAAAATACTAAATATAGGTAACATTCAAAAAGAAATAACAAGACTACAAAATAGAAAATAACAATAATTACTTACAACTACATCAAGAAAATTAGAGGTGCACTGTGCAGAGTGCAGCTATTTCCATACATTTTTATCTTCAATATAATGAACTACCTTGTAATACGCTTTTTCTTTCAAAACTTTCCTAATATAATTTTTAAATTTATGATCAGACATTTTGGTTACCGACAGCGGTAGAATTACCAAGAAATGACTTGTTTACTTTAGTTAGTCAAAATTATGGAACAACTAACTTCTCCCTTTGTCTTGTATTAATATTATGGATATCCAATTTTGACTCAAACATTCCTGTTTCTACGTATAAACATTATATTTTCATAAATATATAGTGAAGGTAATGTCATTATATTTATTTCCCTAAATAAATCTCAATGATTCACGGGGACCCATACTGTAAATTGCACGAATCGCTCTTTCTCAACATTCGTCAATTGTTTAATTTTCCTAACAGCAAATGAAGCCGAACTTAATTTAGTAGCTAGAGTATCAACCTGAGGTCCCCACTGCAATTTATTGTCTAATGTAAGACCCAAAAATACCGTTTTATTAACAAGATCAATATGGGGGACCCATCTATTATTATTTGGCTATCTACGTGCTACATTCGGTAAAGAAAACCTTAAGCATTTAGTTTTCTTTGAATTAAGTAATAGATTATTTGTAGCAAACCACCCACAGACAATTGACATAGTATGATTAACTTTAGTTAGATCTTTGTCTTTTCTATCAACTTTAAAAATTAATGGTGTATTATCAGCAAACAAGACAATATCTGTGAGATCGTTTACAACATATGGCAAATCATTTATATAGACTAAAAACAAAAATGGACCTAAAATTTAACCACAGGCTACATCTAAATTATTTGTTAAAATTTTATCATAAATTTTAAGAGTTACCAGTTCATTATTATTTCAAATTTTACCAGTTTCCGTATTAATAACAGTCCTCTTTAAAAATGATCGCATGACAATAACACTGGCGTATTTTCTTGAGCCCCGCTATCCCGGACTACGGTAGCGGTCACGGTAACGGCGGGGCAGGGGGTGCACAGGGTCTCCGGCAGAGATCCTGCTACCAACCACCGGTACAGGTGGAGAATGTACTAATGAACTTTATAACGAATTTGATGAATTCAATTATGTAAGTCTTTTGATGATATGTTGGGGCCTAATTAGCTCTGGTCGACGACCATAGTAGGTGCCTCTATCCCCCTGAAGACTTTGAATAGTTTCGGCTTTCAACAGACTACATGTTCACACAAACAGTGGATTTAATTTTCCTTCAACAGAGATAATTTTAACTTTTTTCATAGTTTCATTAAGACGTTCCTGCATTGCTGCTTAGTTTACTAAACAAGGTGGCATAGTAATGTCAAAAAATACATAGATAATTAATTATTATAAGTATTTTATATAACTTGGTATTTTGAAATACTAAGATACCTTGATAATGTGTCTAAATACAGGAAACAAAATGAATTTTTATAAAAGTATTTGAGATACAAGACGAAAATACGAATTCTGTATCTTGTATCTATATTTCATACACTTGTATCTTAAGTAAGTCACATCTCTGTGGTTTCCTTACTACTTATGATTCGCGGACCCCAATAATAAAACCTTTCCTTCGCTCCTCACATCAGCGTGGTGCGTAATCGCGCCGCGTTCGTGTTAGGCAGGCTCCACTTCCTTATTAATGCTATGTCTAAATTGGCCATCAAAAGCAAAATCATTGTATATGATTGTCATCAGTTTATTCCGGGTGGGAATCGAACCCGCGACCTTTCGGCTTGGCACTCAGAGTCGCTAACCACCAAGGCAACTGGCCCGACAAACTATTTATTCCTAATCAACTAGTTATTCCACACAAAGCATCCATATATTGTTAATAATTATTTATAAACTAAGGGTGTTAGTAGACAGGATAAAATTAAAATTAAACGACTACCTGATATAAATTGGTGCGACTCTGGACACCATATGATATTTTATATGAAGATATAAAATGTTTTTTTTCTATAAGTACCTATATTTTTAAAAATTCAAAAAAATCTTTATTACATTACAAGTACAGTAATTACATGGGTAGGGACTCCCCTTTTAAGTTTTTGAAAAACCTCTATTAGGAGAGACCCGCTTTTCCGATGTTTATGATTAAACTTGTATACTAGGTAAATGTTAAAGTTAAAAATATGTAAATATAAAATGAAACAAACTTTAAATAAAATGCGTAATTTTGTTAAGGTGTGAAATGGTAGGCTGTGTAAGGATGAGTGAGTGTGGAGTGTATGTGTGAGTGTGGGAAGTGTAGGATGTGTGAGTGTAGGAAGTGTATGTGTGTATAATTATGTGAGATGGTAAGGATGGTGGTATGTGATTAAATGCAAGGCTATCTATGATGGTAATCTATGATTGCTAAAATAATAATAATAATAAAATTAATTTATTCAGGCAACACAGAAACCCAGTATTGTTAGTAAGATCTTAAACTATGTCAGTTTGAGCGGTACCTACATAAAAACTATAATACGAAGACAATATTTATTTAAATTTTAAAACATTTTCAGTTTCTTCACATGGTAATGTTTTTAGCCAGTTTGTCAGGGTTTTTTTGCATTCGTGGTCATAGTGTTCTATTTATCCTGTGTTATCGACTGAGTATTATATTGGTTTGAAGCAAATACAGTTTTAATTATTTTTCTATTTATTACAGAGTGGGGATTTCGGATTTCTTAAGGATGTTAGTCTATCGAGATTGTTTTATGTATTTTAAGGATGCACTGTAACATATATACATAGTTATCTAACTGACATTTGCCACACTTTATACCTAGGATGTACTGTATATTCTTTTCTTTCGCAGCATAACATTTAGAATAGTTCTTTGTGCACGTTCAAAGCTGATAAATTTCGTTTTAAATGTACCTCCCCAGATTCTTAAACAATATAACAGAATAGATTGGACTAGTGTTATGTATATATAAGTGAGAAGTTCTTAATTACTTATATTTCGTAGGTTGAAGTGCCAACACTCGATTTAAGATTACACTGCTAGCTAATACGGTTTAATATGACTTTTTGAACTTTATTAATTATTTTGGTACAAAGCGACCCACGTCTATTCGCTTACTTATCTCGGATATCAGTAGATAATAAATCCTAAAGGTAGTGCTACAGCAACATCCCAAGGGTCGAGCAAACATAGGACAGCTCTACATTAAATCATTTGATATATGGGCCATACACATCATGTGATATGACGAAAGTATTTGAAATAAAACTTTTCGTAATATTATGAAACTTTGTTTTTACTTAAAGTTAATTATCAATATTCTTCCAAAACTATCACTCGAGATCAGTCTTCGATATATTAGAAATAAATCATTTTTTTATTTTTTATACGTCTACAGAAGAGATCGAATTGTCAACAGAAATAACGAATTGCGTCCTAATATAATCATATCAATCAAAATAAAATCAATAAACAAAAAAAAATATATCAAAATATATCAAAATGAGGTCTTTCTTCACCTTTACACAAATATTAATAAAAAATTACGTCTAAAAAAAATATTTAAAAATTACAACAGAAAAGATATTATACTCCTGTGGTCATTTAACAAACTAGCATATTATAAAAATATATCCTCGTCAGAATCGTCCCACATAAATCCAGGTGGGCATTTTGTTTTTGTGATTTATCTTCTCATGATTCGTCAGAGTCATCAGAATTATTCTTCTCTTTTGCGGCCTATGCCTTTCGTCAAATATTTGAATAGACACATGTGGTGTTAGTCTATCTGAAAGTCCTGGAGAATTTGGCTCATGGTGGATTAGGCATAAACAAATTCTCAGATGAGTCTGATGCTGCTCCCAAAGCAATCAGATGACAAACGGTGCAATGACGAATCAGGATCAGAAGTTTTTAAGGTTCGAGATGTGCTGGGCATTATCGAATCGCTTATTTGCTCTATCTGGATTTGGCCCATTTCATAATGTGGACAGGTATTGTGAGGGACACACACCAAGCAACTTAGTCTTCTCGCGTGAATTACTTCAGGCTCTTCGACAGACCATGAAAACTGGTGGATTCCTAAGGTACCTTTGAAAGGTCGTCAAGTATTTGTTGAACTTCAGGTATTACTGACTCATTTATCCTGTAGATCTCAATTCCTTTACAATAGTTACCCAAACATGTCAACAACTCATCCAAACGGGCCACATCATACGGCGTATGCTAAGTTTTTTATGTTCGCGCCTGTGTTTCTTTTTGTCTTCTTCAGATAGTTGAACTGACGACCGACTCCTTCGTGGCATAGTAATTGTAACAACAGTCACCAAGGGTCATGCTTTGTAAGCGACGCCGTGCACCAGCCTAGTGAATATTGTGTATCTAAGCATTTATTAATATTATGAGTGGGAATTATAAAAATAACGTTAATGTAAAGTGAAATTGAAGGAGTAATTTCCGTATTCCTTTCTGATTTTTTTTTATGGAACAGGTCAAAGAGAAAAAGTATAAACATATCTGATAGGCGTAGAAGGCTGAAAAGCATGACGAAATTATAAAAGTGTGGTATTCAAGCACTGAACTCTCATACACCAGCAACATAGCGTTTATTTTTTTATGAAATTCAATGAAATTTCAATACAATTACTACTAAATCTACAGCAAAGATGTCTACAGGAGAGACAAATCATTAATCAATAAAGATGGCCGCCTACAAACCGAGGTAAGAGTGTGAGCATTACAATATTTGTTTGACACTCCCTTAGGCATATAGTATCTTAATAACTTTACAAATTTGTGTAAAATACTTACTCAGTTATAGTTTGCACAGAAAAGAAACACTGATATCGACCAAAAACTTGTGTAATTAATTAAATAAATGTATGTCGCCGTCACACGCACTTAGCGTCACATTCACAACTGAGCAAATGATAGAGAATACAATGCTGTCAACTTAATTAACGAAATGGTTACCGATGCATACATTTCTAACAGATTTCTGTTAATTTTATGTGCCCATAGAAGTGGACTCAAAATATGAGAACAACATGTTTATGTCTTGTGTAGTTTAGAAATTAAAGTAGACTTTTTTAATATAATACATTAGTTAATTTATAATGTAGGAACTGATATAATGGTACCAAATAAAAGTAATAAAAGTATGTGCTCTTATTTTTAAATTTCACTCAAACTCAGCTATTTGACATCCGAATTCTACAGGAGGAGATTTTTGCTTAGTCAAAACCATAAAAAACAATAAAAAATTCAATAAAATGTGAAATATTTATTTTACTTTTTAATAACAAATAACCAAAAAACGTATTAAATGTTCATATACTATGACAATTAATAAAAAATATTTCATGAATTTACCCCGTTTTTGTGTATGACCCATATAGCAGTGATTGGATGCTTCGTGCAGACGCCGACACCGCACCGCACCGTCCCGACCGCGACGCGACGCATCGTACTCAGCAGTCTACACCGATGCGCGATGGAAGGGTCAACCGAGCGTGGAACGATGTTGTTGTTTGTCAACGCGGTAACACATCCTAACCATAAAGACATGGTAGAAGAAGTAAAGTTTTTGTTGGAGTTTGTCCGGGGTTATACTTGACAGTATAACCAGACCTATTAACGCTGTGAAACAAGGGTGCACTTTATTACTGTTTCGGTTACAAAGATAAGGGGACTTGTATACAGGCACAAACGATTCGACGACTTCATGTCTCAGGGTCGACAACGCATCGGCGGAGCATTTGGGAATACGAATATCCAGCCGGACCGGCGCCTCCATTACCCCATAAGAGGCTCGAGAATCTTTGCTGCAAGATCAATTGAAAGTCATGGGGTCATGGCATGCTTTAATCATAACTGCCAAGATAAATGTAAAGCGAGCAAATAAACCCGATTATTAACTATTTAAGAGGTGGAATTTGGATGCAACGTCAAAGGTCATCGTTTATTGCAAAAGGTAATGTGTAGTGAGCGATCTAGATCAAACATGGCATCTCTAACTTTGGTTTCACAAGAATTCCGTAGCTTGAACCATTTAATATGGTTCTCAAACTCTCGTGATTGGTTGTTACCCTCGCTAACAAATAAACGAGTACAAATATCCGTGCGTGTGCTCGGCGAGGGCGCGGGCGCGATACCACTGTTTTACAACAGATACTACGCATTCTTGTTTAGTTAATAGTTTGTGGTAAAGTTTATTAGAAAATTCCATAAACCTAGAAACGGATCATTAATCGTAATTACAAAAGTCATTGAACCGATACCGATGTAGGCTCACCCTCGGCCTCGGCATCGGTGTCACCCGATACACTTTGTGTCTACCTACGAGCGCGTGATGCGTTGACTTCCTTACACTTTGTTTAAAGAGCCTACAAGCTTGTTAATGGTTATACTAATATTTACTTATATCTATCTAATTGTATAAAACAAAAGTGTGGTAGTTTTCGAAATAAAAGAGGCAGTTGAATTTCTTAAAATGTCTTGAAAGCTAGATGTGTCCTGTATCGACACAGGCCAGTAAATTAGCACAAAGAAGTGGTCGAGACGGGTCGGGTCGTGTCGTGCGTACTCGTAAGTCTGAGGTTAGTGAGTAATGGTCGGCGAGTTCCTTCCGCAGGCGAGTGGTGGGCGGAGGCCGACCGCTCGGCGGTGCCGGCTGCACTGCCACCAGCGCCGCCGCCGGCCGCAGTGACTGCCGGCCACCGTCGCGGCCGCACGTCAGACGACGCACGTCAGTTAGAGCCTCATGGGCTGAACTGAAACGAGCGTTCTTACACATAAACACTTTTTAGTGTTCTTTATATTTTGAACCGTTTCGAACGGAATTCGTGTTTCTGCAAAATCCCTTTTGGGTGTCGAACGCGCTTTCACATTCGAAATCGGGAGCCACTCGACGGCGACAGGACGACGCTGGGCGACTTGCGAAGTTCCACGCGGATTGAAGGGTCGCTCGGCCATCAGGTCGAGAAGTTCGGAAGTGAGGTCGCGGCCGGGTCGAGCCCGCTCCGCTCTCGGCGACCACGAACCGTACGGTTAGTATCGATTTTGCTGTCGTTACACCTGTTTCATTCAGCATTCGGGAATATTCTAGTTGACCACTCCGGCCACCAGGCTGCAGCAGAATAGACTACAAACTCCCCATATTTTTGAACTATTTACGATTCTTTAATTTTACTCAGCGCCGTGGCTAATAATCAAGTGTGTAATTAATAACCAGAATTCTATTGGTATAATACTTATGTTGTCAAAAGACGCTACTACCACCCACTTACCCGAATCATACGAAATGTCTAACCACCTACTAATTTTGACAGTAGATAAGGAGTACACGAGCTGTACGATAGTAAAGTCTATTATTTAAGAGCAACCGCGATCTTCGTCGTCTCAGTTTAACATATATCGCAAAATCTTACAATGATATGTCTATTAGGTATACCTATAACGTATCGAATGGAGAGGAAGCATACATATTGCGCCGACCCCACAGGATTGGGGACAGGGCGAGCGGATGACGGTTTAGATCTGCGGTCCGATGTAGATGAAATAGGCAATTCTAATGCGAAAGTGCGCGTCGAATGTAACTCATTGGATATGGTCACGGTGCAGGATAATTGCATATTCGACACGCGCGTACACGGCGTACAATTACTTCGGTACCACCAAACTTTAATTGAAATTCTACTTACCGCAGTTGGTGTCTGAATGAAAACGCAAAGTAAAATCATTACTTATGCGTGATCCATTTTTAAAGCGATGATAGTTTAGAGGTTCTGTCGGTGAAAGCCGTGTTGTGCTTCATGGGTTCGAATCATACAATGAGCTTTACGGATTGGTGAAGAAAAACAAACTGGGGAAACCATTTCCAACTCAGTGATCGCCTGGGTAGGCTACCGACCTCAAATTGCAGACCTGTATCTTTTGAACCGCTATAGGGAAATACCTTTTATAAATTTTCAGTGTGTAGATACTACTATGGCGGTCAATATACAATATTTAATATAGGTATATGTGTGTATGTAAGATCTATAAAAACAGACACACACACATTTATGTATAAATATATTTTATTCGTACTGATATGAAACACGTGAGAGACGTTTACCAACTATCTTCGTGGTGTTGGTTTTGATCGTGGTGTTTGTGCGCTTCCTAAAAATTCACACTCATAATGATTCCCAAACGCACCGAAAGAAGTATATCTTCAAAAACACGTTCCTTGTACGGAGGCCCCCGTAATTTTTTGTTTTATGTTATTTGTTTTTAACGGCCATAGTATAAAACTCCATTAAATTTATAGAAGGTATATCCACATAACGGCGACAATGACGACCAAGATGGCACAGATGGACAGCGGAGCCTCACGGATAGGATACCCTTGGAGACGGAACCTTAAAAAGAATAATCAACTTGGCCAATCTTTTTTTTAAATGTATTTTGTTGTGTGGAGCTCCACACCAGTTCTACCTCATCACCACGGAACTTGTGGCGTTATCAAATATTGGGGATCAGAAGCGCTTCGCTCTCGTCTGCCCCGTATTTTTCCAATTGTCACTTATTTTTTAATTTATCATGTTTGACTTACTCATAATTGACAAAAAAAAATTGTTTCATTACTACCGTTCAAAGGCGGAATTTATAATAGAAAAGATTAATACCTTTCGGTTAATTTATGAAGGAGGTACTCAGCGGCACAAAGTAGCTACAGACTCGTCGTAACCAAAGTTACAATAATATATTCCCTGAAGGATATACAAGACACACAATGCAAGTCATCACAACACAGCGCGTCATTTTCCATAAGCGAACCTCTTTGGTACTCACTGACTGATACATAGTTAGGTCTCCATGTGTGAATGCAAGTGAGTCTGCACGCTGCGTTAGGTCGCGACAAGAAAAGCCAGTTATGTACAAAGTATATATGTATGTAAAGTGTTTAATTAATCATTGACACACTCGCCACCGCCGCCGAGTGACTCACTCACTCGAGCCGCGGCCCTCCGCCTCCGGCTGCCGTCGCACGGCGAGCGTCCAGCGGTTCATATTATGTAGTACTAACTGAGTAGGCCTCACAATAAACCGTTTTGAAATACCTGTCACCTCGCTTTGATTTTCTGTGACAATATTAATTAGGTGACGACATTCAGTAGTCACATAGTATCTCTCGTTAGTCCCGCTCGAACTGTGACCCGATCCTTAACCCGCGAGCTTGTATTTGTAGTACTGATGAGGGCGGAGGCGTCTTGGAGAAAGTTCTCCGCCACACTTAATTCCTACAACGAGTAACGGATTGCCCCACTTCTGCGAGAGCCATTGTCTCTATTAATTGTCGACAACTGGTTCCCTAGTAGGTACTCGCATTAACTCCAGATTAACTAGTCACCGCAGTTTGTGTCTGTTAGTGATAACTGTTATTTTTGCATCAGTCCATTTCTTAGCATCGTAAACAAAATTAAAAGCGGGCAGGAACGAATTTGTCTCGAGCACCGAGGGTACCGTGCAAACTTGTTTTGTTAATAGTTTACCAATTTTACATACATTGCTTTTCCAAAATATACTCCTCCCTGCATCGATATACTACGTCACAGTAAATTATCGGAACTCGTAAAACAACTAGCTTTATGCGATATAATATATATATATATTAAAGATATTTGGATTGTTTACTTTACACGAGCTGTGGGGACTTGCTTCTTGCCATAAGGTAAAGTCAATGTGCAGTACCTTATGGGTTTTGATTGACCTGCGAAGCGTTTAATATAAGATTTAAATGGTTTTATCTTTTGATTGTGTTGATTTAGAACATTGTTTATTTTACAGAGGTATTGTTTATTATCAAGCCCAGTTTCATACAGATATTGCACTAATTGAGTTAATAATAGTGTATGTACTACGAATTTTTGAAAACTTTTTGTTTTGTTAGATCGATATTCTTCTGTTTCTTCAGACTGTAGTCTTAGTTATAGGCGCGTAGTTTCAGCCTTCAGGTTCAATTCTTGAATTTCATGACCATGTCGATGTTATCAGCGGCTGTGACGTCACCGGCGAGCGGTTAACCACTTTCTTATCACTCGGAACAATGTCGTTCTCCACGTCTGCCAATGAAGTTCGTGGAACTGGCTCACCTTGGTGCGACCCGCGCCGCGCACTACATTACAAATCTTTTCAACTATAACGTTTCTGTAAGACAAGTTTTCTGAATTGAATACCCTTTCTTGCACAGTGCAATTACATAGCTAAAGTATGTAGTGAAAGTGTTAAGGTTTGTGTAAGTGTAAGTGTTTGGTCTGGTTTAGTAGAGCTCTTAGTGCAGAGTTCATCCGGGGAAGTACTACCACCTTACCCATTTCCACCGTGAAGCAGTAATGCAATTGTATTACTGTGTTCATAGGCGGCGGTGACCACTTACCATCAGGTGGACCGTCTGCTTGTTTGTCGGCCCAAGTGGCATAAAAAAAAAAAACTATTAATTCATATCATCGATAGTATGAAATGATGAGCGGCCGAACTAGAGCCAGCAGAGGCGGGCTGGTGGGCTCGAAGCGCATCGATCGCGGCCATCAACCCTCACGACACACACAAACATACATTGGGTTTCCTTCCGCTGTTCGTACCGCTTACAACACGCCACACGCATTAACATTTAAGGCGATCCCCGCAGCGCGGTCAAGAACACAGACATAAACACAATCGACGTACGCCCATAACGCAATGCCTCGAAATTTGTTATATACTACGTAGCTAACCACTGTCCTATAACCTTTATAAAGCCGTCTAAAATAACCGAAGGGTATTTTCAAATGCGGTACGCATTGCGGTGGCATTGGCATATTTTTATACTGATTATTGTTTGCAATCGCCGAAGTCGGTAGAGTGAAGGCAGGGTGGCATTGAAAGAAAAGAAAAGAAAATGAAATACCTACTCAATCATATTATCATCATCGCGGTTATAATTGCATGTTTTTAATCGCTCTTTGAAAAATGACCTGCGCTAAGTATTATATCTATCATCAGAATTATATTTAACACGAGACCTAGAGCGGGTCGAAAGGGATCCGTCTTTCGGGAACACAGCTGACAGTTTAAACATTGGCTTCCGGACAGTCGGCGGCGCATTAAATATGAACGTTCCAATGGAGTAAGCGTTCATCGGTATACTTTATTTGTGTACTTTCAATGTCTATCATTATTGCAATTATATATTTGTATGTACGAAAGTGTCGACGTGGGTGCCGCGTGCCGGTCGGCGCTGGTGGGTGGTGTTTAACGTTATTAGCTAGCGGCATTGTTTGGTGATCGGACATGACATCGCTCCGTAATGACATCGTCCAATATACGTTAATGACATTATGTAAAACTGGTTAATCTACGCTTTTGTCGAATTAGTAGAGCATTTTTTCATGCACAATTTCTACACGCGGTTGTCTGAACTAAGCATAGCTTGTACACAACTGTTGCATGTATAAGTACTCCACTTTTTAAATACATTATGTCTATTACTTGTATAGGCACTAACATTCAGACTTTGTACCGACTTTGGAGCACTCGTGGGAAAAGTTATACCTATTTGTTTATTTATTTTATTTTTTTTTATTTATTTATAAGACACACCAACAGTTCACATAATGCCACGTTCATTAGTATTTTTACAATATAATTTTGATTCTGATACGTAAACCTTTAAGAGGCGTGTACAGCATTAGCCAAATAACAATAGTTTCTAGTTAGAAAATTAAATTTATACATATGCAAAAAATAAAATAAAAAAGTTAACTAATATAAACCAAGAAGCAAATAAATTAATTTACAAATTGAACCAACATACTTATATTATTATACCAACAATTTATACAGACAGAAATATGGTTAACTGAATGTCGTCAGTACCTTAGATTTAAATGCAACCAATGAATCAGAAAATATATCGATATCATGTACTTTACTGTGTACGCTGTTGTATTCGTTACACATTCTTATTGTTACATGTTATATTATATGTCCCATGTTGCTGTATGTAGGCATTAAAAAAGGCAGACATAATAATATATTGTCTCTAGCGGTTTGTGCGAAGTGAGTGTGGCTCACGGTGCGATGCTGGAAATAAACAGTAGTGTGTGAATCGCACGTCCGGGGCACGTCCGGGCACGTCCGGGCCATCTCCGGAGCAGTCTCTCCCTCGTCGTCCTTGACCCTGTTCCGTCGCGTCGCGTCGCTTTGTTTACTTCGGCACGGGTAGTCTCGGCCGCTGCAACTCCCTTCGCAACCGAGATTCATCGTCAGATAAAGATATCAATATGTACCTTTGCTCAAGTACAAATAGTATGTTTTTGTACTTTATAACCAATATTACTAATACTATTACAGGCACTGAAATAAATCTTACTATGTATAATAACGTACTTTATTTATATATTTTTTATTTGACAACAACAGTCTTAAACTATAAAAAATAACTTGATTTGATAACTATGAGACCAATCACAGCTATCCACGTACTAAAATGGAATTCTTACCAATATCTTACATAACACTAGTTTGAAGCAAACAACAAATATAAGTATGAGTATTATACAAAAAGAAAGAAAAAATACATTACAATAATAACATTAATGACAACAATATGCTATATATTTATTTATGTGAGTGTGTGTGTGACGGTGTGTATGCAGGGGTGTGAGGGTTTATGTATGCGAGAGTGTGTGTGTAAGTGATATACATTTGGTATATGTATTGTAAATTTAAAATCAAGATCCTTTTTCTGTAACACTTTGTTGTAACAATGTGTATACATAACTTAAGTACATACAACTTTTTGTAAATGATCTGTTAACAGGCTGCGCGAGGGCTGCTTTACTGGTGTGTATGCATATAGGCATGTGCGAGTATATTTAGAGCATTATTGTTTTTAAGAAAGAAACGAATTTCTGAAAAATACTAAAAAGTAAAACAAGAAGTGAGCTTGAATAACAAAACCTTACCAGACTCCTTTCTACAACGGATAGGAACATTTACATAGGTACAGTTCATATATATTATACAGAGGAATGGATGGAGGGGTGGGGGTTTTTGCCAATATGTCTATAAGTTGGGGATGGAGCCGTGGACACGGCAAGATTACCCAATTCCCAGATATTGCGCATATTATGTAACGGGGGCCGGGTCTAGGGATCGATAAACAAACGTTTCATTACAAAGGACATCTTTTAAAAGCTGTTAAATCTATTAAAATAATTTTACATGACAATTATGTATGGATTTCGATACTCATAATTAATAATGTTGACGGGTCCTTGTCTTCTGAATCGCAGGTCGTGAGTTTGACTTCCATCCATGACTTACATTTGTGGATGTTGAGTGACTGGGTGTCAATATGCACCTATGCATATAAGTAAATATTTTTACATTGATATATACAGTTATCTGATTGCCCTAGTAGCTAGTACAGCTTCGCTTAGTTTGGGATAAGATGGCCATCTTATCTAGCCAGACCCACGATTTTCACTGCTCGATTGCCCTGTCATAGAACACTTATGAGACCACAACCACCTTTAAGATACAACCATATTTGTTAGTAACTTAATATTAGTAGCAATATCATATCCGTAAGTGGTAGCATAAGTTTCAAAATAAACGTATAGTTCCTTACAACAATGAACTCGGTCTCCTCACAGTGCATCTCTCTGTGAACACAAGTACTGACTATTCCACATGTCACGTGCACATGTGAGCGGAGAGCGAACCGACGAACATATGGCCAGCCCGGCTGCTCATTCGTACGCGGACATGGACCTATATGGCATTGGAGCTTATGGGTTCAACATAATAAGCTTTTATTGTGATTGAAACATGTGTTATTGACACGTTGTGAGAGGTTTGTTTGCACGTCTTTACCACAGTTACTCGTAAGATTAGAAGCTTGTTTTGTCCGTATGTCGGGGCAGTTAGCGCCGTTGGGTGCGGAGGAGTGCGGGAGGTGTTGTAGTTTAGTAAGGAGTGTTTTCAACCCGCGATATGGGCGTCGCGTTGCTTTGCTCAAATAGCCCGTGACTCAGCCGCCTGGCCGCCAGCCGGGGCACTGCGCCACGCTCGCCCTCCGCGCCATACTAACTTTTGCGGAATTAACACAACGTGTTTCTGCTTAAGTAGGTTGTTAAGAATGCAATAATACTTATATTGAGAAAGATTTCGGTAGTCTATCTGTTATAGACCTTGAATGAGGTTATTGTAAGAAATGTGCGTCGGTCGGGCGGGTGGCGGCGGCTGGCGGCTGGCGACATGTCGCGTCGGGTAACGCGAGCGGTATTTGTTGACCTTGCGACTTGCCACACGCGGCACCGGCTGCTTGAGTCCATTGTCGCACCCCACGACGGACCCTAAATGTTACAATAAATTTGAGTTTTCGGTTATGGAATACATAGTAAGGAACCCTACCTTACCACCGCCCCACGGTTGTTAATTGTTAATGAGCCTTTGTTAGTATCCTGACATAAAACAAAACCCACCTCATATGTCATTGCAATAAATGGCTTTGACTTTGACTCGATACCTAACAATAAAACTAACAGCGTGTAAAGTTTTTCCTCATAGATCTACTCGATAGGTTTGCATGATAATTCCATCATGAGTTGAGACTTCATTAGTAACGCTTAACGTTTAACGGGATAATTATGATTGTTAGTCGAGCCCTGGAGCATCAAACTGGTCTGATTATTAGATTATATTAACTTACCAAGGTTTTATATTTAATTGCAATTCCGAACTATTAAAGTGACGCAGTCCGACTGACCGTGAGGTGGCGGAGGTGCCGCTTGCCGCATGCCGCGGGCGCGCCGCAGCCGAGGCCCTGCGGCGCCCTGCGGCGCCCTGCGGCACCTGCGGCTGTCGATACCTGTCCGCGTTGCACCTTATCTAGCGATTATCTCCACGCTGCCATTAGTGCTGCTCCGTTATCGACAAATCACTAGTCAAGGCTTAGTGTAGGCAAACAAAAACACTCACTTCACCCGATCGGTAGGCACTTACCTACCTACTGAACGACAGTACCTGCGTGTTTAACAAAGGCCTTAGATAATTACAAACGTTTTTACTATACAACATACCTACCTACATATGTAGATAGGTATTCGTTTACCAACATTTATGACTTAGGTGTCGGTGCTAGCAGCCAGGTGCTGGAACGAGTGCTCAGGGCTAGCGACCCGAATGTAGGTCCGAGAGCGACGACCCCTTCTGTACTGTACTGCCCTGCACCGTTTAAAAAGTCATGTCTTCTAGTACCAACCCTTGGCATACTCCTTTAATATAAATTAGATATAAGTTGCTGTAAATCTGTTATCTATTTTGTTCACCGATAAATATATATGTAGGACATACTTGAGTGGCATTTCGAAATACATCCTACCATAGAAATGTATCTGTTTACCTAATATCAACGGCAGGGCTGCCGCCCAGTGGCGGATTTATGCCGGGTTACTATATACGATCCCGATCTAAAATCGCAAGATTGAAGTAGAATTTTGACATTACGTGTATTAAAATTACTGTCAAAAGGTTCGTCAATCCATGGATTTTCGATCGGGATCGTATATAGTAACCCGGCATTATACATTTGTCGCCTCATAATACCTAGATCCCAATCATAATTTTAATTACAATTTTTGTGTCAATGAAATTATAACATTATGATTTATGCACTAACGCCCTAATTACATCATTTTCCCGTAATTAGTATGATAGTGAGATCGATGTGTCCGTTCCTAGATTATTTTGACTACCAAATACTTCATTTATTACGATAGAAAGAAAAGAAATAGTTGTTGGGTATAGTATTTCTGTTCTAATAAAAGATCACTCTCACTCATGCTCTGAGAAGTCGGGGCAAGTTCGGTAAAAGTAAGTAATGAAATAATTTTTGTTGCGCTTACTTAAATATTAAAAACAATATAGTCAATTACATGACGATGAAATTAAATTAATTAGGTTTTGAAAATATAACACTACCTCTGCGCAATTTACTATTCGCAAAATCAGTCATATATTATTGAACGGTTATGATACGATACCTACTCGTTCCCGCGCCCAAAACCAAACGTGACTAAGCATGTCATAAGTGGTGAAACATATTAAATGTTCAATTGTTTGTAGACCCTGAAAAACATTAAATACCTATGGTAATGCGAATCCTTTTAATTTCTAAGATATAAACCAGAAAATTCGCCGTTCCTGAAATTTTCGTATCTCTTTCAAACAAACAATATTTCAACAAATAATTTCTTCTGTGGCATCAACGGGTCGGGTACATCACGTACCTACCTACAAACAACAAACATTAAGAAAAGCGGTTTCACCCGCGTTTCAGACCGATGTAACATTTTCCCGGCCCCAAAGTATCCATGTTACTTCTTATACCTCTAAGAGTATGTGTACAAAGCTTCATCGTGAAAGCGTAACAAATAAACTCACATTCATTTATCGTATTAGTAGGGATAAGTTATCCGGATGCGACAAATGATTTCTCATTCGTTAATATTATAACACTATTACACCTTTACGGTGCAGATGCGTCTTGCCGAAAACAATACTGCCGGGGCCCATGTCTCGGACCTATATTGAATGGCCCAGAAGCACAATGTCCCGGGGTCACGTGTGTCCTGTGCCTCGCGTGTGAGCTGGTGTGTTATGGGTTGCAGGTGTCCGCAGCTGCAGCGTGGCCGCGTCCGCGTCCCTGTCACCCGCGCCGCGCCTGCACGAGGTGCTGCTCACCATCCGCGAGGCGTGGGCCGAGCCCGTCTCGCTGCTCGACCGCTGCTGGTCAGTCAAGTCACACCGATACACTCACCTTTCGATCCTTTACACACCCCTTTCTCTCTCTCACTCACTCAATCACTACCTCACCTGGTAACGTTCACTAAACAGTTTAAGTGGCTGATAATAGCGCATCATGTTGACTCTATTCTATAAATATATTTCATATATTTCACTTATCTTTCATTCAATAAGTAAAACTTTGTTACATTGCACATGTCATGTCCAGGCGGTTTGGACCATTATTAGAGTCATAAGTGTGCCGGATCTATCTCGTACGTAACACCGTACAATTTGCACGTTGCCTTGTTAGATCACTTAACTAACTCGCATAGCCGCATTCTAGATACACTAGCTGATTTGCTAAATCTTTAAGTAAGTCGCCAAAGTAGGAAGTCTATGCAAAATGAAATAGGTATCTGAGATTCTTGCCGTTTCTTATCAGTTGAACACTGGAATTAGAACCGGTAGTGTGTCCAGTAGCGTTGACTTCCTAGGGACTAAAATGAATAAATAGCTTTTATTGTTGACACCTGGGTCATATTGAATGGGATTATCTTTTCGAGTAGCCGTCGGGTACCTAAGCTTCTAAAGGTACTTCCCAGAGGCATTATATTTAGTATGCTTTGGTGTATGATAATAATAGAAGCGACAGGTTTGTCTAGATTTCAGTATAATAGAAACGTGTCGGGGCGAGCGGCGGGTCACATTACACCTGAAATAAACTAGCTGAACATAGCGATAGCTTGGAGTAGTGTGTAGGTACTGTGTACGCGTAGTGGCAAGCTGGAGGGAGAGTACCGCGGCTATTTCCTGCACTCTTGCTCGCCTCGCTCCGTGCTCGTGTCGTGCCGTGTCGGGGCCCACAGCTCGCTCCGCATAGCTTCCACACTAGCGCGTCACAAAGGAACTATCTCAGTTCGCTAATAATAGCTAGGCTGTATGGCTCGGCTAGAGACGAGTACCCATTTTAGGCGGTAATACAAAATTCTATAATACGCAAATATACGATAGCCGTGTTTGCTGAAAAAGGTGAACACTATTTGATAATTATTAAAATGATTAAGTATTTGCTATTCGGGACATCAGCTCCGAAAAATATGGTCGCATGATTGTACAACCGTGGCACAGTTATTTATATGGCCAGTGAAACGGTATACGTATTGTTAAATAAGTAGCGTTCTAGTGAAGAGAACTAAAGGTTTAGGTTAAAAAAGTAATAAGTACATAACTCAAGCGAACAATAAATAAGTCACGGCCCTATTGATTTCGGTGAACTTAGTTATTTCAGGGTAGAGCCTCCCCTCATTCACCGTACAATAGGTTCAGGCGATACATGTTGACAGCGCGGCGCCAGCGGCGACTTGCTCCCACTCCCACCCCCTTTAGTGCCCAACACGTTCGCTTGCTTATTCTCGCTTATGAATGCCGATTCTGAAAATGAAATCAGCTATCGCTCACACATCAATTAGACACCTACCGATAGCGTAATCTCGATATTAATTTGGATATGTGACAAACGGTCCCGGGGATCACCGCGGGTGATTCCTCCAAGTAACCTGTTTATTGTTCGGCATTGTTCGGTGTCGCTTCCGACTGCCGAAATGCCGCGCCGCGCCGCGCCGCCGCCGCGCCGTCACTCGTGTCGTGCCCCACTCGACGCGACTCGACACACTTGGCACAACTATGAATTTTAATATTTTGTTTTTAATTTGTGCTCGTTCGAGAGAGTAACCTAAATACCTGCCTTAGCGCAATTTGCATCCGAGATCCCACGCCGCCGACGGTCACCTGCTTCACCGCGCCGCCGCGCCGCCGCGCCGTAGCCGGGCTCGAGGCTCGGGGCTCGGGGCTCGGGACTCGAGTGGTGCCGGAAATGCACACACGAGCCAACCTACAATTACCTATTCAATTATTAGATCGACCGATCTGGAATTTCGAGAGCAGCCGATATAGTGATGTAGATATCTTTGTAAAGAATTTAGTTCTTTTTTAGAACATTAAAACATAGGACCTAATATATATTTAGTTGTAACGACGCGAGCCAGATTACGAGACAATAAGTATTACATTACCGTTAAAGTGGTTCGTTCCGAGCGAACATAAAGCCGAGCTAATGCGAGTTGACCCAATTAGTGATGAGCTCGAGAGGAGTCGAGTGCCCATTCATTTGGATGAACTACTACCGGAGACCTAAAGTTGAGAACATCATACAGTAAAGTCATACCTTAGTGGAGAAACATTATTTGAAACCGTTTCTTGCGGGTTAAGCATTTGTGGTAAAAATGTATGTATTATTTTCCGAAACCCCCCGAGGCTCGGCCCTGTCTCCCCCCTAACGGCCACACGCAATTAATGGGCCCCGAACAGATTGCCAGCCTATTATTATTACTCATTTAAAAACCTGTCTAAAGACAATTTTTTGGAAGGAAAATTGTAATCTAATCAACTACCGGTGAAAATAATATTTAGTTTCGGAAATCTGATACCGATGATTACTGCTAAAACATTAGTGCATTGTGATATGATACCTCGTAATTCGATTGTACATAATCTCTGAGATCGTTTTTGCTTCGAATTCTGATAATTTATGATGCACCAGGCTCGTTACGTGATACGGTGGCTCCGTCGCGGCCCGCGAGTGTTAAGAAAATGTTGTACGAGTTTTACATCGCTTCTTACATTACAATATGAAAATTGGAGCTAGGAACACTGTCCGTATTGTACGCAGTGGACGCGATACGCGTGTGTGCAGCATCGTTTCATGATATTATTTCCACTGAAGTTTTGCGATTCAGTGCGTGTGGTGAAGTGGATAGTGGTACCGGAGCCGCGTCGCCGGCCGCCGGGGCAGACAGTCAGTCAGTGGTCGGCCGCGGCGGACGCACGCCGTCTATCGTTACATACGATTTAGTTCATTACACGAAAACGAAATATTCTCGAAAACGATTTTGACCGCGAAAAGCAAATTCCCGAACAGAAATGTTAAAATCTTTTGTTATTTAAGGAATTCATTGAATAAAACAAAGGCCGCCTTGGCCTTTGGCTTAACTATGAGCCACTAAAAGGTAAGATTTAATTTTAATACGGATTAGTTATGCGTGCGGTTTGTTAACACGGTGAGAATAGCATTGTATAATCCTTAAGGAGAGTATTCTTTCACGCGTGAGTCAGCGCGGCATCGCGCGGCGGGCGCCCGCGCTCGGGGTCGCATTGTTCGCCAAGGATATCTCTATTCACACTTTGAGATTTTAGTTAATCCTGTCCCATCAAACGCGCTATTTTTGCGATCTTTTTCTGTGATTCCCCTTCTTCACGTACGTTCTTCAGCAGGAATCACCTATCTACGGAAACTAATTTAACCCTGATTCTTTCCGTATCTAAGTCAGCGGTACATTTATCGAACAAATTCAACGCCTCTCGGTTCTATACAGCCAATGAACTGACATTCTGTAAACAAACTCTCGATAACATCTCGACCATAAACTTGTTGTATGTTTAATTAATATTAGTAGCCAGCGTACCCAATTAGCCTACTCATTTAGTTCGTAAAGGGAAATCTAGAATCTCTCACGACTCAATAAAGCAATGCGTTTTGTTATTAAACGTGTAAGTAAGAGGGTAGGAAAGCATCCAGTCATATAAGTCACTTTCTACGCGATAACTATAAATCAGTGTTTGACGGACTCCGAGCGAATAATACCAATGTCATTAAATATTCTTTATCGAAAACAGCAAAGTTAAACAGCTTTCGCTGTCGGCGCACGCTAGCAGCGTGGGTTCGTTCTAGCTATCGTTGATTCAGGGAGTCGCTCACCACTACTAGTCTAAGTGTATGTTTAGACAGCAAGCAAACCTCTCATATGCTTCGGGCTCATGCACATATCTTGGCAATAATTGTACACGGGACACGAGCGAATGGAGCGAAGCCCATGGAGACTGAAGTGCCACGCCACACGCCACCGATGACCCGAACTAAATCTTTATATTCATTGTAAATGGTCTGCCTAGCAGTCATGCATGTCACTTCTCTATCATTAAGATAAGCGATTTGTAAACATACGGTTTGGCAATTAAATTGCATGATGTCGTTTGCGATCTTATCTGATAGTGGGTAGCGCACTCTGAGAGCCGTGTCTTGTCGCGCCGGCGCCGGTGGCGTGTCGTGTCGTGTCCGCTCCGGTGAAGCGTCGCGTGGCGAGCGTGCACGCGAACCAGCGAGCGGGCGGCTCGTTTCGCTTCACCACGCCATCGCCATTGCCCTCGCCACCGCTGGCTATCACGGAACCTTAGTCGACAGCCGTTACCCCAGCAGCCCCAGCGTCAGCGCTGAGCACGCTCTCCGCACTCACCCGGTTCCGTTGCATCTCAATCAGTGCATCGAGTCACGCACATGTATACTACAAATTGCAACGGGTCCACCTTCATTCGGCCCCTAACTAGTTGTATATGACATTGGATGAGTTTAAGATCGTGAATATTGAATATTCGCCACAAGCGGCTGGCATCGGCACGCGGCCGGCGCGGCGGCTCCGCGCTGGGCGCAGCCGTGACCGAGCATAAGTAAGCGGTGCTTTGTGATGACGAAGACTCTCCCTACGAACATTGAGAGACACTGTCCAAGAAACATAGTTTAAATATCCTAGCCTTTCAATCTTGTGCAACAAAATTAATTGCCTAATCATTTACTCCTTTGGTTAATTTATTTACCAGAATACCGTTCTGGAAATATGTTGACGCGTTGCAGATAAGTTGACACATAGACATTTGCTGATAAATGAAAATAATCCGAGTAAGTATGTGTTTGTATAGGTAAGTCGTTTCAGCTTTATCACATACTAGCTCACAAAGTAGCGTAGCAAAGAAAAACACACATAACTAATCTAGACGGGAGAGATGTTTGTCGTTTGGTAAGATTTACGTAACGAGCGCGTATAGCGCGCGAGGGGACGCAAACAGCCGACCTTGGCCGTCTCGCCCCGAACTAGGGCCCTTTCAACTTTATAAGGCGGAAGGGGCTGTTGTATATTTATCTAATGATCACCAGCCGTTATTACAAACTAAATGAGCACGCGCGTAACTAAAAGACGACGCGGCTCCGGCCGCGGCGGGCGGTGGTGCGGTTAGTGCGGCGCAAGCGAGGAGTAGAGCCCCCTACTCAAGTCGTGAGATCTCATAAACGACCCATTTGGGTTCTCTTTGCACAAATGAGTCAAGTGAGTAGATATTTACTTGGACAATGTATAACAAATGAGTCATAGTTCCGGCGCGGCGCCGGCGCTTTGTCGGTCGCGTCGCGAGGATGCAGTGAGGGCTAACTGTGTATTTTAATATAAGCTAATATTTAGCAGATGTTTGGTAACGCTGCCGCCGCGGGGCGGCGCGCGGCCGTTGTTTTGTTATGCCGCCCCCCCACTCCGCAAGGACTCGCCACATCACCACTCACCTTCTATTTCTGTATCTGTCAGACGACTTGCTTACAATCTCTATCAATATGCCACCATCGGCCCTAACTAACTCCTATCTACACTTCAAAAAAGGTATGCGCCTTCACTTGCAATTCAACTCAATAACGTTTTATAGGCCTTATGTTTTTCATTAATATTAATAATACGAAGGAATGGAGCCCAGGATCTCCTGTCTCTAGCCGACTCGGCTTCAATACCGCAAAGTAGTTGACATCACTATTATATCTAAACCCGTAGTATTATTTTCAGGGTTCTATAGCCAAATGAGGAGAAACGGAACCCTTATAGGTTCGTTCTATTTTATCGTGCATTTATTCATTATAACAAGTAGTCTAAGCATATGTATATGGGTACAACCAATTTTTTCACTAATCTGATTTCGTGATTCATTTCTTTCATTTCTCTTCTCTAATGGGAAGACGGTTCAAGTATTACATTAGTGACAGTGCTGCAATTATATGAACGGTGAAAGATATTATTTATTTCCGAGGTCTGCATGCTTATATATGTACATATGCTCGTGACTGTATCATCTGATTTCTTTGCTGTTTATTTAGTGCAGATTAATAACTAAACATGATTCCACTAAAATGTATTTAATATAATATACCTAGATTAAGTCCTACCTACCGAATGTTTTGTTAGTTAAGATATTGTTTATTTTGTTCACAAGAGTGTGTGTTGTACTCGTATTGAATGCCGTGCCTCGTGCACAGTATTGTATAGTATTGCGATTGCTCTCTGCGCCACAGCACTGCAGTAAACACTCATGCGCATATCTCGATACTTTTTTACATATTTTCTATTCAATGTTTCGCTCCGTTTATCGCGACGTTATCGTTAATCACGGATGCGAATTGCGATCGATGCATAACATTGATATTCACATAGCACAGATGTAAGTATATCATCATTGAAATTAGCCCGCGCTCTCTAGTCTAGATGATACCGTCATGCTTTGTAGAGCAATTAATGTTCAGAATAATCAGAATATTTAATATACGTGTGGCGACATCTATGAACACGCCTACAATCCTTCACCGCCCGCACTACAGTGGTGTGCCGACATCTATCAACGAGTAGAAACACGCGAGAATCCTACATCGCACTATCAAGATTCTCTCAGGATTTTGACATATATACAAGCATCCAACATCAACAGTTGGACCGCGGTCCCCAGGCATGATCACCTATCCTGGCGGAAGATCTTCTCTTTGAAATGGAGGAGTCTCACACCTCGCTCCTCCATAGACGTTAAAGTGATGTGACTTTTTTAAAGCTTGCGACAGCTTTACGATTTAGTTTTTGTCAATCATATTTTTTTTTATATAACCTAACGGAGTACATTGATATATTTTTTATCTTGTCTGAAATAGTGTGCCATAGGTGAGGCCTATGTCCAGCAGTGGACGGAGATAGGCTGATGATGATGATGATGATGATGATAGACAAAATGTTGTGTAGATATGATGACACTTATGGATTGATGTATTATGGATTGGCACAAAAAGTGCATTGTTTGGTGTTCTGCAAGGTGCAAACCTAGGGCCATGTTTATTGTATGTACATGCCCACTCTTATTCACTCATTATACATTTTAGTTAATGAAGTACACATTTTATTGGCCTATTGATACGGTTCCGAACTTTTACAAAGCCACCTTATAGGTTGGTCATATCCATTTGCCCGTATTTAGGTCACATTTAAGGCATATTACTGGCGGATATTAAGTCTATGTCACAATACGGCTAATTTTTATAACAAAAAATAAACCAGTAGGTATCTCGCGAGCAAGGAAGGGAAGGATCCCCAAATTTTCACAGATTGTATTATTGAAAAGGTTTTTATTGTTATCAAGTGTTTATACACTATCTTGCCGCTTCGAACTTAGCTTTGAAGTATAAAACTTCCAACTGCAATCAGATGTGACCGCAACAGTTGCGTTTAAGTATTTAATTTGATCCAGATTAGTATTAAAGCTGAACATTGGTTATGTTCAGGTTGCAGATACACTTGAGCTGTGTCCGCTAATTTATATGTGGTGGTTAAATAAATAATTTACCATAGGGTGTAAAAATATTCCTAATGTATAATTACTAGTCACTTTGAGGTTTGTTTTATCAATTGCAGTCGTACGCTGACAAGAGCATCGTACACGTGCGTTCGAGTGAACACGCGCGAGCACGAGCGTCAGGACGCGAGCCCACGGGCCCGCACCACCGCGGGAGGCAACATGCTCACGCAGATGCAGCTCGCCGAAATGTCGCCGCGCCCAGGTGCCTCGCCGGGGCTGCTACGCCGACGATACTCCGTTCCGGAAACCATTATGAGGAAGTGAGTGTCCAATATCGAATTATTCTGCGGTGACATCAATGATGCAATCTTAGATGTTGAGGCGCACTAGTTTATTAAGAGCCTATTCACTCTAGCCTTGAAGACACCCAAATTATAGTTGCTCGGGAAGACCGCAGCAGGCAAGTTATTCCAGTCCCTCGATGTACGCGGTATAAACGACGAGGCGAAACGCTTAGTCCGGACCGTAGGAGTTTCGACAACGTAGGGGTGGATACTCGCCGTACGACGGGATGTCCGATGGTGGAAAGGTGATGGCGGAATCAAGTCATGCAATTCACGCGCACACTCTCCGAAATGCAACCTGTAGAACACCGAAAGGCTGGCTACCCTACGCCTGTGCTCAAGGCTTTGCAGATTGGATTTAACCAAACCCGGATCACCAATTAGCCTTTTTGCACGCCTTTCCACCGAGTCCAAAGCTGCTAAATGGCATTTTGCAGCACCAGCCCATATATGGTTGCAGTACTCCACACACGATCGGACCTGAGCTTTGTATAACATTAGAAGCTGTCCAGGTGCGAAGTACCGCCGGACCTTTGCAAGAACGCCGAGTTTTTTAGCAGCTGTCTTGGCTTTGGACTCAATGAACTGCCCGAAGTTGAGGTCTGAGGAAACTTCAACTCCCAAGAGCTGAAGGCGGTTGGTGCATTCCAGGGATACATTCCGGAAAGCAGGAGCCAAGGTGAACGGGCTCCTTTTTGCGGTGAACAGACACGCCTGTGTTTTGGCAGCGTTGAATCCCACCAGATTGGCTTCACCCCATTTGAAGACTGCCTGAAGTGAGATATTTGTACGCTCTACCATAGCCTCTCTTTCGGACTGGATTAGCTCCTTTCTAGCCCGAGCACCCGGCAGATATCTCTCTACAACTGTGCTGTCATCTGCATACCCATAGACACCGGGCATCAGCAGATCGTTAATATGCAGCAGGAAGAGAGTTGCAGAGAGCACAGACCCCTGAGGGACCCCGGCATTTGTCGTCATGGGTTCCGATGAGTAACCATCGACAACAACTCGGAGAGACCGTTCACTCAGGAAGTCTTTTACCCAGGCAATCAAACCAGGAGAAATGCCGAACGCTGGGAGCTTGCTAATAAGACTAGCGTGCCATACCCTGTCGAAGGCCTTCGAGACGTCCAAGGAAACGGCTATCGCTTCCCCATTCTTCTCGAGGGCTTCGCCCCACAAGTGGGTGGCGTACACTAGTAGGTCCCCAGTAGACCGATTGTGGCGAAATCCGTACTGTCGGTCATTGAGGAGATCGTTACCTTCCAGGTATGCCATGAGGCGCGAGTTCAATACACGCTCCATAATCTTGCAGAGTATGGAGGTTACCGAAATCGGCCGATAGTTGGCAGGATCGGCACGACTGCCCTTTTTGGGACATTGGCAAGCTTCCAGGACTTAGTCACTATACCAGTCCGAATTGAGAGGCGATACAAGCGTGTCAATACAGGAGACAACTCGGGCGCACAAGCCTTGAGAACAATCGCTGGTATACCATCTGGTCCACTAGCTTAATTCACATCCAGACGACACAGTACTTTCAGAACCTCTTTATTCCTTATGCGAACCTCGGGCATCGAAGTGTCGCAATAAGGCAAAATCGGTGGAGTAGCGCTGCTAGTATCAAGACGCGAATTATGGGCGAAGAGAGATGCAAAGAGACCTGCCTTCTCTCTAGCCGTATGAGCCAGTGTTCCATCAGGCTTAACCAGCGGAGGCAATGTGGGCCGACAGAAGTCGCTTCGACCGATTTGGCAAGGGACCAAAATGCTCTGCTACCAGATGGTTGCACAGAGAGCTTTTTGCCAATATGGGTAATACGATCGAAGCGAGCCTTTCTTAGTGCCTTTTTGTAGGACTTGGCAGCATGGTTGAAGGCTCTCTTCTTTGAGCTCAAATCCGGAGCTTTGCGGTCACGAGCGTCCACCCAGGCGAGAAACGCCGAATGCTTACGCTTTTCAGCTTCAGCACAATCGGCGTTGGACCATGGGCGAGCTGAGCCACCGATGGATACGTCACTATAGGGGATGAAATACTCCATAGCTTGACGTACCACATCGGATATAGCATCCGCACAGCTCGACGGATTTTCCAAAGAGAAGCAGACCCGCTGCCAAGGATAAGACGCATAGAAGTGTCGCATCTCATCCCAATCTGCTGATTTGTATCGCCACATTCGCCGTTCACTGCGTGAGTCGCAGTCAGGTGGGGAGAAGGACGATACAGACTTCACCAGACAGTGATCTGAAGTTCCTATTGGCGAGGACATTGTTACAGTACATCTGTCCGGATCGGTGGTCAGCAGAAGGTCCAGGCAATTGGCGGTATGACCAACTACACAGGCACCCTAGTTGCTTGCTTAACCAACTGGGAAAGGCCCATCGCTATCGCAAAGTTACGCGCTTCTCTCCCAGCATGGTCGGTCTTCTGGTATGGGAAGAGCCAGTCTTGATGGCAGGCGTTAAAGTCCCCCAGAGCGACGAGCTGCGCATCAGGGTGCCGATGCAGAGCCGCATCGGCGGCATCACATAGGTGGTCAAACAGTCGAGTCGCCTCCTGATCACCGCTGTGCGATCGGTAGACACAGGCGTAGACAATTTTGTCCATACCAGTGTCCACCAATAGTCATAACGTCGAGAAATTAGGGTCTTCAAGGTGACGGAGACGTTGGCAACAGATGTCATTACGGACGTACACACAGACCCCGGCACGCTGCAGAAAGTGATGCTCCACTGAGTATCCCGGGTAGTTGAGGTACGCCGCATCTGATGGACATCTAATCTGGGTCTCCGTCAAGAAAAGCAAGTGTGGCTTGTCAGTCTCTAGATGGTGGTGGACCGCATCGAGATTAGAGTGCAGCCCTCGAATATTCGAGAAGTGCACTTGGAAAGAGAGGACGTGCCTCCGCTGTAGACACTTACTTTTTCTTATTTGACCTTTCATTTAGTTGTTTTTTTTTGTAGAGTGAATAGGTTTGGTGGAAGATGGCAGTTGAGCGAGGTAATGCGATATTTAGCCCAACAACACGACCAGAGCTGCTGCGCTAATGGAGGGTTGATCTGGAGACTGCGGGGACGCCCGAACCCCCCCAGGGATCGCCATCGGGTCCTCTCATCCGGTCGCCAACCGGCAAGATGGGGCCACCCTGGGATTTTTCACAGTTGGCGGGGCAGCCTTTCATGTGTGGCTGGCACACTACTTGGGCCCCCAACTACCTGCGGTCGGCCAGCGGAGCACCGTGCTTCGGATCCCGCTACCCTCCACGATCAAACATCCGACACTACAACAACTGGCGCATCGTACCCGGCATACATCGCAACACAACTACTCAGACCCATCCTCCACCATACGGCTTCACCAGACATCATGCCGGAACACGACGGATCGCTTGGCGGCATGCCTGATGGGTGGTAATTTATAAGCCGGCAGCCGATGCTAAGGCCTACCACCGAATTTACTGCTCGTTTAGCACTACCCAGGGGACACGTGTAGGGTGGTCAGATCTTAAGTAGATCCTACGGACGCGAGCAGTCCATCCCCCTAAAACTATAGTATATGTATACAATACAAGTCTCCTACCTACAGGTCCGCAACAGGGGGCATCGTCTAACGTATAGTTTTTGTTTTAGATACCGACTGGCGCAGCAGCGGTCGGAGACGGACGAGAGCGAGCCGGCCACCGGGCGGGCCCCCGCGTCGTGCCACTCGCAGTGCGACGCGCCGCCCCGCAGCGCGCGGCGCGAGCTGATGCGCAAGTCGGCGCTGCTGCGGCGCATGTGGGGCTCCGGCCGCCCGCCGCCCGGCCTCGCCTGCGCGCGCTGCGGCGGCGACTGCGACCGCCCGCGCTCCCTGGACGGCTCCCGCTGCGAGTTGCGCCCGCAGCCCGGTGGCTGGGGGACGCCCAAGCGTCAGCGCATACACTCCCCTACCGACTTCCGCGGGAGCGTCCCACCGCGGGGGGGCTCCGACCTGACCGAGGCGTGTAGCCCGGACCGACCTGCGAGAGAGTCGTCCGAGTCGACATACCGCTCGCACGGTCGCATGGAGAGCGTCACCGATGCCTTTACGGATAGCGACGCGTCGAAACTGGACGACGGAAGCGATCCGAACGGTTCCATTCGCTACTTTGACGGACTATCATCGGATGCCGCAACGGTGGAAATTAAGTCCGAGGCGCCGGACGGCACGCCCGCAGATAGCGATAGCTTCGTTCTGCGAGTCCTCTCGGACGAGTGCTCCTACGTAGACACTTCGGACACGTTCCCGACGTCTGTGTCGACGGCGAAGGAGACCGGGTCCGGAACTCTTCGGCTCTACGAGCGGGCGCCCACTAGCGGCCACATCGACGGCCGGATCAGTGAAAGATCCGTGAGTGTTGAAAACGAAGACAACAACGTGTTACCCTACGACAGGCCGCTCACTATTGACACGCCTTCGTATGAGGTCTTAGAAATTGTTGTATCTGAAACGTTAAATGCGAACGCGCTGCCCTCGATCAACGCAGCCGTGCCGGCAAAATATTCTAATAGGACACTTAAAGCTTCCGTCCCGAGTCATCGAAACGCGCAACACATAAATATAGACGAGTATGTTTCGAATATATTAGTGGAAAGTCTCAATTCATTAACCGACCAGTTGGAATGTATGAATGCCTCTATCGGAAGCGACAGAAAAATAAGTATAGTGGAAAAAGAAATAAAAGTAAAATTACAAAACACCGGGGTCAATACAATAGTCCACTTGAGCCCCACTTCCAATAACCAAATTATATTCGGAAACGAGGAGCTCTACAACAGCGATGAAAATAAAAATAGTTGCAGCATACCTCGGGACGCCGTCACCATCCGCGAGGAGATGCCGAGCCTCGAGTCCAACAACAACCTGACCTCCGCATCGCCTTGCGACCTCGCCGACCTCGCCGACCAGCAGTACCACTCCGACACCTTCGGTAGCATCATTCAGCACGACAACGTCAACCAAGCCGTACTGCAACAGATACAGAAATTATTTCAAGATGAATTACACAATCTTGATTCTGAAAATAAGTACCCGGATAATGCGATGCCGGGCATATCTCATATAGAAATATCAAACGTCGATGTGTACATAGATAATAATAGCGACGGGTGTCACGCTTCCACCGACGAGATCGAGATGCGCACCCAGAGGCAGGCGGTGGATAACGTGGAACTGATCAGCAGCGTCGGTGCGGGGAACTATTTCCAAGATGACGACGAAACTACAGTAGTTCCCCGATTCTCGGCGTTTCCGCATACCGACTCGATGGAAGTGAACACGTCGTCCTCCGACGACGCTGAAGTCTTCGGCTCCGATTGCACAAGCCTCGTGGACAGTTTAGACGACCCCAACTCGCCTAGATCAGTGCTCTTGCGCAGGTCGTTCAATAACAGACGAGGCGAATTAGTGCGTTCGGCAATAGATGTATTAGATTTACTTCCGGAAAGCGCTTATAAGAGTGAAAACCTACACTATAAGGAGAAAGGAGAATCATTTTTTATCAGAATAAAAGACAATGTCTTTGACTGCGAAAAAGAAAACATCAACGTAGCCGATCATATGCCTGAGAATATTAAACAGAGGCTTTACAGGCGTCAACGGAAGAGAGAACTACGCATGGAGTGCGCCCGAAGAAGTAAAGTGAAACAGATGAAGCGCGACATGGAGAAGCAACGATACGTCGATATGTGTAAGTCAAGAAGAGAGATAGAGAAAGATTGCATAGCCATTATAAACGCTCTGATCGATGACGTTATTGCTAAGATAGCGCAAGATGAGTACAAATACATGCGCATTAAACAACGACCGAATCGACCGATGGCCGCTAAGTCAGACGAAAACGTATCTAAAAAAACATGGAGAAAAGACTCGCATTCGAGCGCCGAGAGAGATCCCTTTAAAATAACAAAAAATGGGACCGTCCAGTTTAGCCAACAAGACAGGGATAAGCGGTCACTGAGAGAAGGTAACCATCAAATTCACGGTAAGCTATCGTTGCTAACTCGCCCGGCGCTGATCGGTGACGACAGGGGTCCTCGACGTATCTACCAAAAGTCTGAAATACACGATGGAAGTAAATGCATAGAGATTCTCGAAATTTTGGAGTACGTCAACGGATCGCCGAGCTCCCCGGAGACCGCGACCTCCGACGACAATCACGATAGCGGATCTAAAAGTAGAAAATCACGAATACCCATCCCTATCCACGAACGCGGTCAGCGGACGCCGAAGGACAGTCGTTCGGTCGAGGGAGGTGACGACGAAATTCGAACTCCGCCGATGCTTCCGCGGGACACTGACGACAGAGCGAACAACCCGACCGCAGCCAGCCCCGTGCGACGCGCTTCCGTGCCACACGTCGAGCCTCGCTCTCGTTCCAACTCGCTCAGGTTCAAGCGGGTGTTCGACATCATACCCGAGGAGAGGAGCAGCCTCAGCGTCGACTCTCCCAACGAGGAAGTGGGGCACGCGCGTCGCGCCTCGGCGCCGGACGTCTGCGACGAGTCTCGGCCCCCGGCCCCCCCGGCCCCCCCGGCGCCCCCGACGCGCCGCAGCGCCGCCACGTCGCCGCCGCCCGCCGCGTGCCGCAGCGCCGCGACCATGACGTCGCCGGGCGGCAAGGCGGCGGAGGCCCGGCGCCGCGCCTGGCCGGCGGCCGCAGGTAGGCCGGCCGCGCTCTGCGCTCCTCCGCCGACCCTGCACCGCACCGCGCGCTCCGTCTTCGTAGAGTAGATTAGAGTAGAGGCTAATATTTATTTTTTCTCTAGTGACACCGCCACTTCATCGAGCACTTTTATGATTTGTTGTTCTTCCGTAACGATGCATTTATGTACACCGAGGTAGAATCGACTGAGTACCTAATAAACGATTGAAATTTAATTTTGTAGTTTTGTTTTAATGATCACTGCTATCTTCGTATTCCCGGAGGCCAGACTTGTTGCACTCGCTTCGTCATCCCGGAAAGCCGCAGAATGCTACTGTTGCAGAACAATAATATTACTAACTACCCCGGTTATAAAATGCACAGCACTGTCATACACATACACATACACATACACATGCAAATAGTTATTCGTTGGCAACAAATTCAGGTAAATACGTATAATAATATGCTTACTTCATTCACTGTTACAAGTTTATAGTTAGTAGGAAATGCTTACAAAGTTTATGGCAGTAGCGTGAAAAATGATTTTGCCTTTCCCCATCTTATTCAATTAATCGTCTTTCTCCAGAACACCGTCTTTCGTTAGCCGTCATTGGGCTCTGCCATTGCCACATAGCACAAAGCAAGCTTATTTCAAAGTAATAGCACAGTATTAAGTGCAATGGCAGAGTTATCTACGACCTATAAAATTAAGTTGCTTTTATGATAATTTTACAGAGCCCTCCGTGCACAAGTGCAACTCGCATGCAGCCATTTTACGTAATTCTTTTTTAGGAAACAATCAAATAAAAGATAACATCTTTTAGTAAATGAAATAAAATGAATAGGAAGAATGTTTGGGCCTATGAAGGTATGTTATGAGTTTCATGGTGTAACTGGGACTCCTTGCTTTAATGGAAGCGACTCGGCAAGGAGAACAACCATGCTTCACAAAAGGAAGAAGCAACCAAAATTCTAGATTCAGTTGACATCTAATATTTGCTTCTTTATATCATCCAAAAAAAATTTCCACCCGCTCCGCTTAAAGACGTATTATAATTGTCTAACCGCAGCGCTAAAACCATCTTACAATCATCTGCCCCCGCCGCTTTTCCCAAGTGAAGTGAAGCGTTGGTAATAGTTGACGAGCTGTAGTTTTTATATCGTGTTACAAGAACAAAGACGTGAGAGCCACAAATTTTCCCATATAGTCCACTAAGTATCCAGCCGCATCAAAGAATAAGTTTTCATATATTCTATCACCGTTTGCTATGTTTCCGGTTCAGAATGATAAGAATTGTAGTAAGTTGGGCTACCAATAGGGACTAAATATTAGAATTTGTATTTGGAGCGCTAATGGTTACTAAGTACTTATACTACAAGCTTCTTGGATCACTATCGATGATTGGGACGTCATCGTGACGCAGACGGCGTAAAAAAACACTAAGTCAGTGTTTATCCCACACATAGGCTAAAACTCCTATTATACGCTTTATGCTTACTGAATCAATCATATATACGTAGGTATTCATTTAAGGGACCAAAGGGAAGAGCTTCGATTATGATAAACCTAAAGAGCGCAAGGTTTCGTCGGTGCAACACGATCACGCTGCAGCAGCCCGACGCGCCGCGGCCTGCGAGGCGAGCGACCCAGCGGCCGCGCGCCGCCCGCGCCGAGCCGACAAGCGGCGGGACTTCAGTAACAAACCGGGCCCCGCTGGAGACCACGAGCGCAATAGAACCCAAACTGGCGATAAGTCGAGCCGTGCCGGGGGTGATCACCGGAAAGATGACGTCGTCGGTATAAAAAACAACATGGACGATATAAACTCGCCTCCCGCGTTCGTAGAGACCGATGGGAAGGATTCGAGCGCCGGTGCGCCTATCAAGTTACCCGATTTCAAGTCGAACGGCAGCGGCGCCGCTAGCTCCAGCGACAGCGGCGAGTCCGGCGGCAGCTTGTTGTGCTCTCTCGCACCCAAGTGGCTCTCCTCGCAGCGCCACAAGCGCATTCGCCGCCGTGACTCCGACGCCGTGGAGGCGCCAGCTTCGCCGCCCTCGGCCCCACAGCCGCCGCCCCCGCCGCCCGCGCTGGCATCCACAGATCCGAACGCTCCCGGTAAGTGCACGTTAAGGGTATGATAGCTATCTACTTAATTCGTTGTCTGTACTAAAAGAATAGGGGTACATACCTACTGCAGGAGGGTGGTCGGTGACGGTGGCGGGTTCGTGTCGTGCCACGCTGCCTGCGGACGTGGAGATGCGACTGCGGTTCCCACACGAGCGCGGCGCGCACTCTCGCGACCGCGCCGCCGCCGCTGACGCCTGCGACGACGCCAACTATCAGGTAAACCGAGCAACGACAGTGTAAAGCCTGCTGATGCTCTCAGACTAAAACGATATGGGTAGCTTTGAATCCTGAATGCGAATGGGGCGTGTTGTCGATCGCAGGAGTGTCGGTACCGCCACTGCCAGGAGTGCGCGTGTCCGTGCTGGAGCGGTGAAGCGGCGTGCGCGGCGTGCGGGGCGCGGGGAGCGTGCGGCCCGCGGAGAGGCTCGCTGCCGCCCGCGCCACAGCAGCGTCACCGCCACCTCGCGCGCTCCGATACCAAACTTACGTTAACCATGAAGAAGGAAGCTTTAGGTCAATATTCCTATATTTATAAATATTATGTATTAAAAAAAAATATTCATATAATGTAATTTTCTTTAGAAACAGAAAGTTATTGGAGAAAAAAACATGAAATAATAAGATTTAAAAATAAAACCAATTAGCATGGATTTAACACAGAGCATTCATTAAGTTCGTCTACAAGATCCTTACAACAGCCTTCGATGAGCTGATGAGGACTAGATAAAAAGTTGCTTTACATAGAACCTACCCAATTTCTTTATACAGTGCCTTAATAAAACGTACCTCAATATAACGACATCCTCGATTTAACAAATTCTTCGTAATCCCCTTGAATTGTCCATAAGAGTTAATATAAAATATACCTTTACATTGCGAACATTTTTTGCGAACAACCTCTTTATAACGAATTTTGAACTATCAAGAAAATGTATAAATACCTCTAATTAACGAATTTTGTCAAACAAAACCTTTATATAAAGTTGTAGTGTCACCAATGTATGACTTTTAATCTCATATCCTATAATCCATCACGAAATTGGATTGTGCTTTGGATCTAATAGCTCTTACCGGTGGTAAACAGCTATATTAATAATGATATATGAATAAAACTATTTTTTTACCTCTTTATAACGAATTTTAGACCATCCTAACCTCAACATAACAAACCTCAGTTCAACGAATTATTTGATATAACGAATATTTACTTGTTCCCCTCCGATTTGTTATATTGAGGTTGCACTGTAGTTTAATTGTCAAGACAAGTATATTTTCGTTACCAAAGAAATGAATTGACCTATCAGACATACTCGTAGTCATTATATTACACGATGTGGGAGAGCTGATATTATTTTAATAATCAATTGTAATTATAAAATTGGACTAGATAAAAACGTTTAAAACTATTACAGACTCTTCAATTCTTGCCTCCAAGAGTTCCAAGAAGTCTATTGAGCCCCTGCCCGACCTCGAGACGTACCGAGCCTCGCGCAGTAAGGTGAAGAGCTCCGTGAAGGTAAATCGTCGCGAGTACGAAGCGTCAGAGTGAACGGGAACTCCGTCCGTTTACGCTAACGCCTCGTACGACTGTGGAGCGGTAGGTACGCAGTATGGAATGACGGCTCCGTTCTTCGATGACGGAGGTCATCCGCGCTCCGGCCAGCATATTTACACCTCGAAGGCGGTTGTTTCAGACGCGGCGGGGGTATTCCCTACACTGCTGGCTGCCCGACGACGAGTCCGCCATGATAAGGTAACCGAGTTCAACTCTGCAAACGTTATAATATAACAATTGTCTTTACTGTCAATGTGCAAAAAATGAAGTCGATAAAACGATACAGATGAACTGAATTTTCCCCATTTTCTATTTTTTTTCACCTATTCTGGTTTTTTACCCCCTCAAGGATGCCATTCGCAGTACGCCATTTCAAATTTCATAACCGTGGAGCCAGTACACTGGTTAAGCTTGTGTAGCGATCTCTAAGTAAGCTTCATGGACGAATTGATAGATATGTTTATGTTACAGTCAAAAGTCTTCATCATCACTCAACCAATCAATAGTAGTTTCGACTAGCAAAATGAGTCAATAATACTTTTGACTGAACAAATTGGTGTAAAGTAGTTTTCACTGAAAATCATTGGTACACGGGCCAGTTGGCTTGGTGGCCGATTTGTGTTCATGAACATGTCTGTATGTTGAACTGTCTGACTGATTTCGCTAATTAAAAGTACTTACTTTAGACACGTTTAGAGTTTTAACTGCGACATGCTTTCTATAGACATTACAGGACACTAAATAGTAATAATAGTAGTAATCGTCGATTTCCAGGTCGAATAACGGTTTGTCGGTGTTGGGGAGCGCCATCGTGCCGGAGCTGAAGCCCCGAGTGCCCACCATGAGCGAGCGCGACCTCACGCGCCACTACACGCCGCGCCACTACCTGCGCTTGTAGCCGCTGCCGCCGGTGCATGCCGCCGGTGCCGGTGTCGGTGTCGCGCGCCTGCCCGGACTGACGCGGTCGTGCGGCGCAGTGCGAGCGCCCGCTGCAAACATGCTATGACCAATTGACCATACACTAATATTTTGTAATATAAATGTACATGAGAGTAATATTAAGTTCCTACGTATATGCTTAGTGTTTTCATACCGTTAAAATTTGCACTTGATTAAGTTTATATCTTATTATTAAAGTTTATATCTTAAACAGAGGCTTTTCTTTCATGAAATTATGAATAGTGAAATAATTTAGAAGATGGATGGCGCATTTAGAGTAACTTAACTAAGCATGCGATATTACATGATCGGTTCGGTTCGGTTTCACGAATGGAAGACCCACATTTTATTCGGGAGCAAATTGTTAAAACACTTTTATGGGACGTGGGTTAAGAGTAACCAAATTCAAAATTCAAAACCATTTATTCAGTATAGGCCCTCAGAAGGCACTTATGAAGGTCAAATTTAAAGTTACTGAAGCTACTACCGGTTCGGAAGTCAGCCTTCAACTGAGAAGAACCGGCAAGAAACTCAGCAAGGTTACATTCTTTTTTATTTTATTAAATTCTTTTTTATCTATTCTGACTTTTTGGCTATTTTATAATATCAATTTATATATTTTTATATTTAACAATAACAAAATACTTAATAAAGCTAACATTCAAAAACAAAAAAAAGAAATAACAAGACTACATAATAGAAAATGACAATAATTACTTACAACTTAAACAAGAAAATTAGAGGTGCACTGTGCAGAGAGCAGCTATTTCCATACATTTTTATCTTCAATATAATGAACCACCTTGTAATACGCTTTTTCTTTCAAAACTTTCCTAATATAAGCAGTAAATTGTATTCGTGTTTAAAACTTTTTATGTGAATAAATGATTATTATTATTAATATAATGTTTAAATTTATGATCAGACATTTTGGTTACTGAAAGCGGTATCTTATTATAAAATCGAACACAATTACCAAGAAATGACTTGTTTACTTTAGTTAGTCTAAAATATGGAACAACTAACTTCTCCTTTGTCTTGTATTAATATTATGGATATCCAATTTTGACTCAAACATTTCTATGTTTCTACGTATAAACATTATATTTTCATAAATATATAATGAAGGCAATGTCATTATATTTATTTCCCTAAATAAATCTCTTAATGATTCACGCGGACCCATACCGTAAATTGCACGAATTGCTCTTTTTTGTATAATAAATATTGATTCTATATCCGCTGCTGCTCCCCAAAATAAAATACCATAGGACAAGAGGCTATGAAAATATGCAAAATAAACTAATTTGGCTGTCTCAACATTCGTCAATTGTTTAATTTTCCTAACAGCAAATGCAGCCGAACTTAACTTAGCAGCTCATCGCATTAGCGCAATCAACCTGAGGTCTCCACTGCAATTTATTGTCTAATGTAAGAGCCAAAAATACCGTTTTATTAACAAGATCAATATGGCTCCCATCTATTATTATTTGGCTATCTACTTGTGCTACATTCGGTAAAGAAACCCAAAGAATTCTATACATATTTTATGTGCTCTATCCAAGGTTTTTGACTGACGATGAATTGACCTCCGTATACTGCTTCGAAATCCATCGCATCGTGTCGCCCACCCGCGCCACTACTTTTCTATTGCTTAGCGCTCTTTATTTTGCTGGACTATTAAGGGTTGTAGCGTTATGTTTAATAAAGACTATTTTAACTTTACGTTTCCATTAACCTGTGTTGAAATACATCAGTTTCTATTTCGACATTGATGTTGTTATGAATAAATTGTTCATACGAATATTCAGATTTCAATAGAATCACTAGTAATGGCTAAAATAAATTTGAAATGATTATTATTTCTATATCGCACATCAGTTAAGTGAGTTAATATAACATATAATATAAAAGGGAACAATAAAATAATTTAATTGGAGAGATGGGATCTCCCTGTTTTACTTCTGTTCTTATGGGTTCAATACATAATCCCAGTCCAATCGTCTCCAGTCTAATTCTACTGCTACAGTTTTCATATAAGTAGTATATTCAAATACCCTGCTTCAATATTGTGCAGTTCTTGAGACTCCCATATTGACTCATGATTCAAACTATCGAAAGCTTTTCGATAATCAATTATTCCAATACGGACGAGACTTATTTTATCCTTATTTTTCCCTAGCCTGATCGCAGCTTCAATTTCCCATTTTGCGTAACCTCTTTTCATTTTCTACAATGGGCTTCAAACTTAAGGTTCTGAAAAACAAATCGTGCCTGCAGAATACGTCATCTACACTTATATTATAATACTATGTATAAGGGACAAGGAATATGCGGTTGGAATACTACTCGATGATGACCAAAGCGTACGACAGAGTGCAATTTAATATATTATTAGATAAACTGTATGGAATAGGAATTCGTGGAGTTGCCCATCAATGGTTTACGTCATATCTTAAAAATAGGGAACAATACGTAGATATAGAGCACGTCAACTATGAAAACAATGAAATAATAAATATCAGATCAGACAAAAAGTCACAAATGCTTCCATTCCCCAAGGTACTTATTGGATGTTTATTGTTCCTCATTTACATCAACGATCTGCCGATCATGGAAGTGCCTTGCGTCCTATTTGGTGACGATATATTCCTTCTCACCTCTTACCAAAATAACCTAAATATAAACGAACACCTCCACTCCATGCTTTCTAAAACAATAAAATGGCTGGAGGCGCATAACTTACAAATTAACATTAGCAAAACAAAACTATTGACATTACATCCATATTCCATATCAAAAATCACCACTAAATATATAATTTTTATATTAAGTGTGGGGGCCCCTCTCTTGTGGAGGCCCCAGGGCAGCTGCCCCGCCTGCCCTGCCCTAAATCCGGCCCTGATATCAGCTAAAAGGCATACAAAGAACTAGACAGGTCATAAAAATGGATCCCGTCCCTACAACGGGGGTCTATAATTTGAAATTATTATCTAGTAACGCCCTCTAGTGATGGATAGCTTTACTAATAGTAAGAAAATGTAGTAACGAAATTGGGTTTGTTTAGGCTCACGAAGTTCTACTACTCGAACACAGATGGCGCTGTAATCAGTTTGTGCGCTGTTATCGTGCAATGCAATTGTGCAATCATGGAATGGTAATCAAATAACTATTAAAATCGACACATTAATCAAAAAAAAATGATTAGAGTATCTGATTTTACGAAAACATCTTTATGTCGCTAAATAGCCTACGAGCTCGGCGGCTTTCTTTGATGCGACAGAAGTTGCCGCCAAAACCTATCGGGCGGGGCGCGTGCCTCGTATCGGTGCCACGTGCCTACGTACCCCTTTACCCCGCCATCCACCCGCCGCGCGAATCACTTCCTTACTTCCTTAGTCTCCCGCGCAACTTACTTTCAAACGGATGTAATTGTTGACCTAGTGAGTGACTTGTGTTTTGTTTACGTTAACGTTGACCATGAAATGAAAATATTTTTTATCCAAATAGGCCTTTACAAGCTTTATATTAGCTTCACCTGTATGTATGTATGTAACCGACCCCTTTGAGCTCGATTTTGTCCTACTTTGAACGATCAGATTTAATTCAAACTTTGCACACCTGTCAAAGATCGATGACAATGCAATAATCCAATCAAAGCATCCGATTATCGTAATTAGATTCGCCAGGATTAATTAATTTCTTTCCGCATCCTTTGCATGCGAGTAAGAGAGATAGAGCTAGTGCGCGAACTACGTGTGCGTGCAGTTCCAGGCTTACTCTTTCGAGCACTCAAAATGCTTTTATTAAAAAAATGAAAAATAAATAATAGTTTAAAAAAACTAGAAAACACGCTTTGTATAGAAAACCAAACTAAAAAACAGAGAATACATTTTAATAAATATTAATTAAGAATAATGTAAAAAAAATTAATACATACATATAAGTTATTAATAGTTGAAATAAAAAAAAATATATATTTTAAAAAAAGCCCGGGGGCTTTTCAAGATATCATCGAAATGATAATCCTTCTCATATCTGTCAATTAAATATTTATAACTATTGACACCATGCACCCCACGCTTTTTTTACAATAAAACATTTTTTCTTATTCAAACTATTAATAACTTATATTTATTATTTATTTTTTTTACATTATTCTTAATTAATATTTATTTAAATTTATTCTCTGTTTTTTAGTTTGGTTTTTTTGTATGATAAATATTGATTCTATTACTGCTGCTGCATCCCAAAATAAAATACCAAATGTCCTAACAAGATGCAAAATAAACTAATTTGGCCGTGTCAACATTCGTCAATTGTTTAATTTTCCTTACAGCAAATGCAGCCGAACTTAATTTAGCAGCTTAGCATTTAGTATCAACATGAGGTCCTCACGGTAATTCGTTGTCTACTGTAAGACTCAAAAATACCGTTTTATTAACAAGGTCAATATTGCTCCCATCTATTATTATTTGGCTATCTACTTGTGCTACATTCGGTAAAGAGAACATTAAACATTTAGTTTTATTCGAATTTAGTAAAAGATTATTTGTAGCTAATCACCGACAGACAATTGACATAGTATCATTAACTTTAGTAAGATCTTTGGCTTTTTTATCATTTAAAAAAATATATGATGTATCATCAGCAAACAAGACAATATCTGAGAGGCCATTTACAACATATGGCAATTCATTCATAAACACAAAAAAATAAAAATGGACCCAAAACTGAACCATGTGGTACACCCAATTCGACTAAAGAGTCCTTGGATGTTATGCCAGTAATCCCCACCTTTTGTGAACAATTTGATAAATAAGATAAAACACGATCTTGAGCAGTTCCACGAATTCCGAATAGACAATACAATTCAGTATAAATGATAATGAAGTACCTAGTGATATTGTACGTAGTCATGATTGAAATGGAGTACATCGAGGGACTACTTACCGCCTTTATGAGAAACCTACCTTAGGTGCATAGGTATTTGTCACATACAGTTGCTTATTCCCGCCAGCGGCCGAATTAAAAATTAAAATGTTGACAATTTAGCTAATGCCTAATACCAAATTCTTCTATACAGCTATATGTTAGTTAATCATATTTAACGCAATAGACATAATGATAAACTATTCATGTCCATCTTACTCCAATGTGGACTACACATATTCGAGCCAATACTCTTTATATATATATATATTTTGGATTACTATTAAATATAACATTACAAAAAGGATAATATTATTGTTATCAACATTTCGCTCCTTCCACCGAATAATATCGTTATCGATAAATTAAAATTTTACAGGAAAAATAAAACAGCGTTTTTTTATGATTTTTTTAAACATTGTCTGACCTAAGAGAATGATTTATACATCAAATGAAAACTGATTTTTTATAGAATAATTTTAAATAAACTTATTTATTTTTAATTTAATATAAATGAAGTTATTAAAGAAAATTAATTTTTGGGGGAAACGCTAGACAAAACATTATTTCGCAAAACAACATTACGATATTATTCGCGTAAAAACAAAAGGACAGCGTGCACAATCATAGCATATAACAATGTTTACATACAACCAAACATAAACGGTAATAGATTGTAGCTGGGGTTTTCGTCGATGTAATGCATATTATATATTAAAGTATTGTATTGATACTATTTTAATATTCAAATGTGCCTATAAAGTAATATTAATTATTATGAATATAAATCTCAATTAAACGATGACTTTGAGAATAAAAAATCTGTTGATAAATAGAAGTAAGTATAAGTAAGGCTTCAGTTCTGCATAAAAAGACAGCAATTGGTTCAGAATTGCTTATTCGCAGTTAAATATAGAATATTTAGCATTCACAAACGTATCGGGAAAAATTTGCTCGCGCGCACGAGTGTCAACGACGTCTGCCTCATAGAACATTTATACTCACGAGAAGAATGACAAGCGCATACATAAAATATGGGACAGAAATTTAGCCATCTAGTGGCAGCCCACAAAAACTTGACTGACATGTATACTAGGCGGGAAATTTTAAATCTTAGAAATTAGGTATATATACCTACATATATATGTTATAGTATACAATAAGTATAATAATATATATTATTGAAATATAGTAATGAACTGGTGGAATTAAAAAAATAGTATCAGTTTCACAAATTTATTTCTGTAATATGTAGTGTACAAAATAATCTTTCAATAAACGCACAAGCATCTGCGGAAGGTGAAGAACCACACTTGATGCACTTTCTTAAGTTTTCCTTTATCCGATTCATCATCTTATACGATCAAAAGTCACTGTCTCACTAAAGATTCACTATCTCAAAACTTGATTCCACATACACAATGCAATAGGATGCTCGACTCAACGTTATATATAATGGCAAAACAAGCGAATAAGTTTATATTAATTTAAATAAACACAAGAAAAAACGACCTTCCTCAACGACAGACATTTATCTTGCAGTGTTACCAGAACAAACTACCAGAGTCTATTAATATTATGTTATAGAAACATAATTAATTAATTTATTGTTCTAAATGTAGATAATTACTTACAAATTTAATAGAAATCATTTATTGTTCCAATAATTATTAAAACACTAATCCATAAGCTATATATTTTAAGAAAATGTATAACATTAATATTTCATTTTATTTAACATGGTTACATTAAAGTGTCTGTCATCATGTTAGACAGAGGCGGCAACAATCGCTATTCTTGTCACTCTTTCAAGCCCATGTCGTGTCCAAGGTCACCTATAGACAGTTGACCGGGCCTGGTCTGCCCGTTCGGGTTAGCGCAATTGGCGACGTTCCCCCTCTCCGCGCGGTCCGCACCCGCGCTACCGATCAAGCCACGCTCTGAGCGAATTAATAATGTTATTTACTTATTACTGATTTACTATAAGAAAATAATGGTTCACGGCATTTTACCACTTTGGAAGAGTCTCTCGCGCAAAGTATTCAGTTTAGAAAAAAATTACGTTAGAAACCTCAACATCATTTTAAAATACCTATCCATAGATACCCCACACGTTTGATGAAAAAAAAAAATGTATGGGGAACCCCAAAAATTTTGGATTTTTTTCTGATTTTATTTTAAAATCTTAATGCGGTTTACAGAATACATCTACGCACCAAATTTCAATAATGAAGCTCTTATAGTTTCGGAATAAACTGGCTGACATACGGACGGACGGAAAGACAGACAGACAGACAGACAGAGATGACGAATCTATAAGGGTCCCGTTCTGGCCATTTGGCTACGGAACCCTAAAAAGAAAGCGATGCGTATTGCTTGTGGCTCGTGGTAATAAATAATACAGCAATCGTACATTAGGTTTAAACAACGCCTCAGTAAACTATTGCACAAGTTATAGATATAATTTTTTTTATGTTATGAAACAGAAACAAGCATTACCATAATTTTCAAATAAAACGACTACTGGAATAGTATTGTTAGAATACTTTACTAAAACATGAGTCTGCTGTTTTTACTCCAATAATATCGTTTTAGTAGCATACTGAAAGTGTTGTTTGTAGCGTTACCCGTAATCACTAGTAGCGATGTTATTCGCGTAAATAAGTACAATAATATTGTAACGGAATAATTAGGCTATGTTTATTATAAAACTGCTAGTTTCTAAAATACTCATGAGAAAAATGAGAAAAAAATTGACATGGTGTAAAGTAGTGTCTACATGACGAATATGCAATAAAACGCAAAGAATCGTTATATCACATTACGATATTATTCGATGGGAGGAGCGATTTGTTCAGACATTCTTAAGATATAATTATAATTATTTTTAAGAGCTTGTATACGCACGTTGTCCGCACAAACAGCTGCGGGTATCCCCCAGCAGACTGTCGTATGGGAGCCATCAACCTGCACATGGAGCTGCGGTTTTCCAACGGCCCATATTCGCATGGGAACCGCCAGCTCGCGCAAGAAGCTGCGGTTTCCCGTCGGCACATAGTCGTATGGGAACCGCCATCCCGCACAAGGAGCTGCGGTTTCCTAACTTCTTACTATAGCAACATGTCCTATGTTCCCACAATTATATCATGTTACTTGTGTGTGACATTTGTAATTATTGACTTTTTATTGTATGTTTCCATATAAATGCCACAATCACTACTTGACTTTCAGAAAATTCTGGAAATGTCAAATTTATTATACAGGGTGACTGGTGAGACACCTTCGATACTTATGGAGAGTACTCGGTACTAGATTCTCGTTAAAATTATGTAATAAAACTAGGTGCTTAATTTTTGACAAAAATTTTCCTAAAAATAAGTGAAATGTGGATATTATACTCTCGAAACACGCCGCGGTGTTTGTTGTTTAAATTGATCTAGTCACGTGCGGCACGCGCTAATGTTTCATTACGCCTAGATTTTCTTCCCAGGTAGGTAGCTAGGTAGGTAGGTCCCACCCCTCCGCATCTGGGCGGGGGCGTCGGACGGAATGGTGGCGATCGCGGTGCCGGCTGTTGGGGACTTTCCCCCCCTAACGAGGATCGAAGGCGGCCCGGGATATGTGGCGGCCAAATGGGGGAGTGACACCACAATAGTGGCGGTGTACTTCTCCCCCAACAAGCTGCTACGTGCCTTCGAGCAGTTCCTGGGGGTCCTGAGCGGTGTAGTTAGGAAAGCTGCCCCGACTGGGGCTGCCGTTATGGGGGACTCAGGTCAGCGTTCAGACGCCAAAAACGCGGCGTGGGGTTACCGCATCACGACCCCCCGAGGGACTGCCCTTGAGGACTGGGTGACGGCATCAGGACTGGTGATACTTTGTTTTTTATTTTTTTTTTTTGGCATCGTGGGAATCTCGTTAAGAGTTCGACCCCCGCTTGGGAGCGGCGGGGGGATATGTGGAACTCCCTCTCTTAAACTCCCCTTCTCCTAGTGAGAGGAGGTCAGAGAGGTATACCCACTAAAACCCACCTTGGCGTACTCCGCTCACCGGTTTTGTTGGGGCGTCGTGGCACATTACTCTAGGCATTCTCCACTACGCCCCATCGGTCTCGGCCACTGCCGGGTTTCCCGCTACGATGGGGAGATGGCCGTTCGCAGACCAGCTCCCAGCCGCCCAGTGGCTTGTTGAAGCAGACGGAGGACTCCCATCCTCCGGCTGCAGCCACTAAGGGTCCCCAGATGGGGGCCCTTGCCGTATGTGCCGATATGTGCCTGCGCACCACACCCCTCCTTACTGCACTGGAAGCACATATGGCTCCGGTCGATATCAGAGGGGCAGAGCTCCCTAGTATGGCCCACACCCATGCATTTGAAGCAATGCATGGTCGTCGGCCCGAGCGGAATGATCCTGATGGACGAACAGCCCACCAGGATCCGACCATGCCGGAGGAGGGCCTTTGCCGCCCCCACCGGGCACCGTAGGGCAGGTAGGTAGGTAAGTATTTTTTTTTTTTTTTTTTAAATACTCATATGGGACGAAGAGGGGTAACGCAAGGTGTACATCTGCGCCCTTTTCCATTTGAGGTTGGATGTTGGGTTTTGAGAGTGGTTGGGAGATTAAGTTATGAGAGAGTAATAAACGGTAGGAGGAAATAGATATGATTTTATAATATATAGGATTTTATGATATTATTTTAAATATATTGTTCGCGACGATAACTCTTGGTGATGAGAACAAATAAGAGTGGACTGTATAATAAGTGTAATTGAGCAATAAAGTAAAATTATAAACTGATCGGTTGAATATAAAGAATACGGAATTTTGATATGCGCGAGCGCAGCCGTGCTTCGTTGCGTGACACAGCTGACTCGGAGTGGAGACGCGCGCTCGACCGCCGGCCGGCGGACTCGCCGCTGTCCCCGCACCCCTCTTTCACTGCCGCTGGCGCGCAACGGTGTTGAGACGAGTGTACTCAACATACTCCCCCCGTTGAAGAGTCTTCAATTGTAGCAACTGGCAGGGGGCAGATGGTGTTGAAGGCCCGCCGAATAACACCCTTTCTTGTGTGGATGTCGGCGACTCTCGCGACGCCGTCTCTGCCTGGGAGAACATGTGTGATGCGTCCTAGAAGCCACATAAGAGGGGGTAAGTTTTTTTCCTTTATGACGACTAATGTTCCTTCCTTGAGCTCGCCAGACGACCGGCACCAGTTCGTTTTCTCTTGGAGCCACAGAACGTAGTCGTGTGAGAAACGAGCCCAGAAGTGCTGTTTCAGATATTCGATACGGCGAAATCGTTTTAAGCTGTTGACGTTGTCGTTCTGGATCTGTGGATGAGGCAGCATGATTAAAGAACGACCAATTAGGAAGTGTGCTGGGGTTAAAGGAACGAGGTCGGAAGGATCGTTGGATAGTGGAATTAAGGGCCTTGAATTCAAGGTAGCCTCAACTTGAATCAAACAGGTAGCCATTTCTTCGAAGGTTAGATTTGTTAAACCCAAAATGCGTCGTAAATGATGTTTGGTGGATTTAACTGCAGACTCCCATAAGCCTCCGAAATGTGGTGTATATGCAGGAATGAACGAAAAGTTTATGCCAGGATCGATGTGGTTTAGGTTTAAGTCTTGCGAAAGCAGTTTGGCCAACTCATTGAAAGCACCGACAAAGGTTGTACCATTGTCAGAAAAGATGGTACGGGGTTTTCCCCTTCGAGCAATAAAGCGATTTAGTGCAGCTAAGAAGGCCTCCTTTGTGAGGTCCGACACAAGCTCGAGGTGGACGGCTCTCGTAGCTAGACACACAAACACACAAATGAAACATTTGATGAGCCTGCATCCTCTACCTTTTCGGTCAGCTATCATGATGGGACCGGCGTAGTCCACCCCTGTGTCTAAAAATGGAAACTCTAAGTGTACACGTTGCTCCGGGAGGTTACCCATGACAGGTTGAATGGTATTGGCCTTGATTCTGCAACATTTTACGCATTGATGTGTTATCTTTTTTGCAAGATTTCTCCCTCCAATGGGATAGTAGTGATGACGAACAGTAGCCAATAAAAGTTGTGATCAGGGTTGTTTTCCTGATTTGATGAAATACAGTAAAATAGTACCTATTTTTAAGTCCGGTTGTAAGGAGAATCCTTCTGATTACAGACCAGTTTCCGTTCTGCCAGCACTTAGTGAAATTTTTGAAAAACTGCTGCTTAATCAAATGTTAGGTCACTTTACTAAGCATAAGATATTGCATGGTCATCAGTTCGGTTTCACGAAGGGAAGATCTACATCCGATGCGGCAGCAGCATTGCTGAGACACATTTATGGCGCATGGGAGGATTCTCAGGATGCGATTGGCATTTTTTGTGATCTATCCAAGGCTTTCGATTGCGTTGATCACCGTACGCTACTTCTAAAACTTGACTACTACGGAATTCGTGGAACTGCTCATGATCTTGTTTTATCTTATTTATCAAATCGTCAACAAAAGGTAGGGATTACTGGCACAACATCCAAGGGCTCTTTAGTCGAAATGGGGGTACCCCAGGGTTCAATTTTAGGTCCATTTTTGTTTTTAGTCTATATAAATGACTTGCCATATGTTGTAAATGATCTCGCAGATATTGTCTTGTTTGCTGATGATACATCATTAATTTTTAAAGTTGATAGAAAAGACAAAGATCTAACTAAAGTTAATCATACTATGTCAATTGTCTGTGGGTGGTTTGCTACAAATAATCTATTACTAAATTCAAAGAAAACTAAATGCTTAAGGTTTTCTTTACCGAATGTAGCACAAGTAGATAGCCAAATAATAATAGATGGGAGCCATATTGTTCTTGTTAATAAAACGGTATTTTTGGGTCTTACATTAGACAATAAATTGCAGTGGGGACCTCAGGTTGATACTCTAGCTGCTAAGTTAAGTTCGGCTGCATTTGCTGTTAGGAAAATTAAACAATTGACGAATGTTGAGACAGCCAAATTAGTTTATTTTGCATATTTTCATAGCCTCTTGTCCTATGGTATTTTATTTTGGGGAGCAGCAGCGGATATAGAATCAATATTTATTATACAAAAAAGAGCAATTCGTGCAATTTACGGTATGGGTCCCCGTGAATCATTAAGAGATTTATTTAGGGAAATAAATATAATGACATTGCCTTCATTATATATTTATGAAAATATAATGTTTATACGTAGAAACATAGGAATGTTTGAGTCAAAATTGGATATCCATAATATTAATACAAGACAAAGGGAGAAGTTAGTTGTTCCATATTTTAGACTAACTAAAGTAAACAAGTCATTTCTTGGTAATTGTGTTCGATTTTATAATAAGATACCGCTTTCAGTAACCAAAATGTCTGATCATAAATTTAAAAATTATATTAGGAAAGTTTTGAAAGAAAAAGCGTATTACAAGGTGGTTCATTATATTGAAGATAAAAATGTATGGAAATAGCTGCTCTCTGCACAGTGCACCTCTAATTTTCTTGTTTAAGTTGTAAGTAATTATTGTCATTTTCTATTTTGTAGTCTTGTTATTTCTTTTTTTTGTTTTTTGTTTTTGAATGTTAGCTTTATTAAGTATTTTGTAATTGTTAAATATAAAAATATGTAAAATTGATGTTATAAAATAGCCAAAAAGTCAGAATAGATAAAAAAGAATTTAATAAAATAAAAAAGAATGTAACCTTGCTGAGTTTCTTGCCGGTTCTTCTCAGTTGAAGGCTGACTTCCGAACCGGTAGTAGCTTCAGTAACTTTAAATTTGACCTTCATAAGTGCCTTCTGAGGGCCTAAACTGAATAAATGGTTTTGAATTTTGAATTTGAATTGAATTTTGCAATAGGCGTAAATGAAACATATTGAACAAGAGAATGCAAATTGTATGAGAACTCGATATCAGAATTGGATGCTTAAAGTTATAGTCGTAAAATGAATTGTTTAATCTTCCTCCAACACGAATGAAATTAGAAAGAGTATCAAAAAAAGGAGATAAAGATAATAGTTTGTTCTTTGCTGGTAACTGTTTACCTGATTTAAGTAAGTGGTACTCTTACGCGCCGCCCGCTTGATCGTTGTGTATTAAAGTATTGTGTCGTTCATTACACTTACGACAGCCACCGAACCCACACCGCGACAATGAATACCCTGATCGTAAGCAGTTAGGACACAAGTTATTTTTTTGAATGTACTTAAGTTTGTCTTGTAAACCCAATTCAGCAAATGTTTGGCAAGTGAAAATAGGATGACTCCCGTTGCAAACACAGCAAGCGCGTGATTGTTTAAATTGTTTGTGTTGTGAATGTTGTGAATTGAGTGAAGTTGGTGATGCATGGCAGTGTACCTTCGATATCGGTGTTTGTTTAGGCTCCCTGTTACTGTTGTTACTGCCGTGGGTAACCATAAGCGTTTCAAGCATATCTGCCTTATTTTTGAGAAATGTAATTAAATGATCTACCTTCATTACCGAAATCAAACTGTTAGAATCATCTCCAGTTTTATCTGTAGTTAAGGTGCCTCGGAATTTCTCCCACTCGCGTTCTGTGGTGCTATCTAGCTTAGAAACAACCATGTAAATAATAAGAGTGTCCCATGAATCGACGGGCTCATGTAATAGTTTTAAAGAACGTAGATTTTTTAAAATAGTGTCAATCAACCGTCGAAAATTACTTGGAGATTCTTTGACTATATTCGAAATTGAAAATAAGGCTTTGACATGGTTATGGACTAACAAACGCGTATTATTGTACCTATTGCAAATTAAATCCCATGCTACAGTGTAATTGTTACATGAAAATTCTAATGAATCAATTACTAGCGCCGCAACACCTTTCAAGGAAGATTTCAAATAGTGGTACTTCTGTATTGGTGAAATATGATTGTTGTTGTGAACTAACGACATAAATGTATCCCTATATTCTAACCAGTGCTCATAAGATCCATCAAAAGTAGGCATAGCTATCGTGGGGTGCAAGTGAGAGGCCTCCTCGTGGCGCACCCTGGGCAACGTCGGCTCCAGGTGCCCACCAGCTTTTGGTGGACACTTGGCGCTGGCGGCTGACTCTCACATCCTTCCCTTCGGTCCTCTTCCCATCCTTTTAAGGGAAAACCCTTATCCTCTCCCCCTTCCTTCCCACCCCCCCCTCCCTTTTTCCCGGCGGGCCCGGCGGCAGGTAACACTGTCGTCGGGAATAACCGTCCAAAACCAGAGTGAGGCACGCCGCTCCTCTGCGATCCGTAGCCCGGGCATCCTGCAACGACCTCCACCAAATGGCGTTGTGGAGTAGTGGGAGCCCGGAGCGGAGGGCTTGCCTTCAATGGCCGGCCCGCGAGAAAGGAAAACTCTATAAAAACCCGTCAGGACAAGACGTTAAAACCCTGTACATACCTGGCGACCTGTACAGTATCATAGCCTTGCCCCCGGAAAGGCGTCACCCGGGGGTCGACCTTTATATCGTCCATAATCGTGGGAACCAAAATGACAAATGCCTTTTCAAACCGGATGTTGATGGAGAGTAGTGAGGACAGGAGGAGAGACGAGGGAGTGCTTGGAGGCACAAAGGAGCAGAAGGTGACGTCGGGTTTTTTCGGCCGGACTGAGTCGTCCGAGCCCGATAACTCGGGCTCGGGGGGCGAGGCTCGGCCGGGAACTCCGGCGACCTCTCTGCCCCGAAAAAGAGGGCATGAGGAAGGGGAGGACGACCCGAGGCCCGAAAACACCCCCAAGGTGAATACCTCCCGAAGGGGTGGGGCCAAGGGGAGACTCGCAAGTTTCGCGAGGCTGGCGGCGGCAAGAGCGAGGCCCCGCGCGTCGGAGTGCGCAGATTCGGACGACTGCGCTACCTCCGATGCGGGGAGCCTCCTCGATGATAGCTCCGCCTCATGCCGGGAGGATCCCCCCGTTCCCCGTTCGGAATCGGAAACGGGGGGGGTGAAGAGGAAGGCGGTGCAGGAGCCCGTCGTCGACCCGGTCGGGGAGACGCGCAGGGCGGCCGCCCAGATTTTGGAGGGTACCCGCAAGTCGGGGAACCTGAATGGGGCTGTGCGGGGCCAAATCAACAGGGCCTGCCACAGAATCCTGGCCTCCATGGACGTGATGGAGGCCGGGAAGACGGTGAACGACGAGGTCCGCGCCCTCCAAGCCGAGAACTGGAGGCTGCGGGAGCGGGCGCTCCTCCGCGACGAGGAGCTGAGGAGGCTCCACGCCGCCTCCACGAAGCGCGGACCGTCGGAGGGCGGGACCTCGGCCCCAACGTCGCAGTTCACCGCTGCGGACCTGGCGGAGGCCCTCACGGAGATCAGGCGGGACCTGTTCGCCTCCCTGGAGGGTATGATCAATACCCGTCTCGGGGAGGCGAGCAAGCGCCCGCCTGCCGAACCCATCGTCCGCCCCCCGCTGGAGGCCGACGAGAGGAGGACTGCGGGACCGGCTACGTCGATACCAGCCGCAAGTGAGCCCGAAAGGGCGAGGCTGGGCGACGGCCGGGCCCGGAGGCCCAAGGCCGCCAAGGCTGCCGCCAAGGCTGCCGCCAAGGCAGCCACCAAGGCCGCCAAGACCGCCGCCGGGGCCACCAAGAAGCCCACCCCGGCTGCCCCTGTTGCCCCGCCGGCCCCGGAGGAGGGTCCGGGCCCCTCGGGCCATCGGCCCGAGGAGGAGAGCTGGGCAACGGTGGCAAAAAAGGGCAAGGGCAAGGGGAAGGGCAAGGGCGCCCCCCCAACCCAAGTGGCCCCAACTAAAAAGGTAGCGCCCAAAAAGAGGGATAAGGGACCGAAGGTCCCCAACACGGCGGCGGTGGTGATTACCTTGAAAAAGGACCTCGCCACCGCCACCACGCTGCACGCCACTATGGCAAAAGCCATAAAGGGCTGCAGCCTCGCTGAGGTGGGGCTGCACCACGTGAGGGTGCGGGCCTCGATGACCGGGGGCAGGGTCATCGAGGTCCCCGGGGCGGACAAGGAGCGGGCGGCGGATGCGCTTGCAGCGAAGCTGCAGGCCATCGTGGGCGACGTAGCCCACATAAGCCGCCCGCAGAAAATGTCCGCCATCCTAGCGGTCGGCCTTGACGAGTCGGCCACCACAGAGTCGCTGACGGCCGCCGTCGCTGCTGCGGGGGAGTGTGAGGCGGCTCACATAAAGGTAGGGGGCATCCGCTCCCGCTACGATGGCACTGGGTCAGCTCTGATCTGGTGCCCGGTGGGGGCGGCAAGGGCCCTTCTCGGGCGGGGTCGGATCCTGGTGGGCTGGTCGTCCATCAGGATCATTCCGGTTGGGCCGACACCCATGCATTGCTTCAAATGCATGGGTGTGGGCCACACTAGGGAGCTCTGCCCCTCTGATATCGACCGGAGCCATATGTGCTTCCGGTGCGGTAAGGAGGGGCACCTGTCGAAGGAATGCCGGGAGGAGAAGGCGCGGTGTGCAGTATGCCACCACGCCCAACTCCCGGCCGGCCACGTCATGGGGGGGCCCAAATGCTCCCCGCCCGCGGTGAGAGGCAAAGTGGCGCGGACAAAACCCGCCCGCCCATCGCGCCCCACCCCCGAGGCAGCGGCCGCCAGTCGGCCGGAAGAGGAAGACACCCGCATGGACGTCTATATGCCTACATTATGGCATTTCTACGTCCTGCGGGTGGGTGCCTTTACCGGCACGAACGGCAAGGGCCCCCCCCCGGGGGACTCTTAGTGGCTGCAGGCGGAGGATGGGAGTCCTCCGTCTGCCACATCAAGCCACTTGGCGGACGGGAGATGGCCACGCGTGCTTGGCCATCTCCCTTTGGAGAGGAAGACCCCGGCATTAGCCGGGGCGAGACCGGTGGACATCGTGGGTTGTGCTTAAAAGCGGTACCACGGTGTCCAACCAACCGGGCAGCGGGTAGCACGCCAAGGTGGTTTTTAGTGGGTAAACCAGGTGTAGGGAAGCCCACATATCCCCCCGTCTCTCCCAGGGCGGGGGTCGAACTCTTCATGAGTTTTCCACCTTGTTAATAAAAAAAAAAAAAAAAAAAAAAAAGGCATAGCTATCGTAGGCAGTTTTACAGCATGTAACTTAGTATTATTAGTGCTGAGAACCTCATCAGTCGTTAGCAAGCTCTTAGCTTGAGCTATAATTGCGTAATATGAACTTTCAAAGCCTTCTCGTAATTCCAATTGTTGGAAAAGCTCATGATCGTCAACTGAGACTTCTATTTCGGTTTGGATGGTATTAAATTCATTAAAAAACACTGAAGCTCCGTCAATACGCATTTGCAATTCTGACCGTTTATTTGAATTTGAAGCTACTTCCTGCGCGTTCAAGCCACCGATATACTTTGTGAAAACCGTTAACCTACCCCGTATAATACCCCTTTTCTTAGTAAGATCGCGAAATGACTCATCTATTTTCGACATTGAACTTTTGGGAGATTTGTCTGGAATTGTTAATTTTTCACTACTCATTTTGGTGAACAATGATAGAAAGTTGAGTACTTACAGTTGCACGATGATGGTGAAACTTCGACGTGTGGCAAATATCGCGTAATTTTCAAATTACAACAAGACGGTTGACTTTTTGAACTTGTCCCTTGATCGAGGTAACGCTGAAATTTTAGGAACACGGTATTAGCACAGGTACGCAATGAAGATGGAAGGGAAATTGGGTGATAACTCACTGAAATACACTGAATTGCAATGCTGATCACTCCATCCACGTACGTTTGTCGCAATATCGTATATGTTGGTTCTTTCTTCGTCACTGATCCGCCCTTTGTTGCAGCAGATGTGGAATGTTTTCTTGTAATTCGGCTCTGAAGGACCATATGTTGCGGAGGAGGAGGCTTGCAGCAAAAAAGCTGGATAAATGATTTCAGTGGAGTTTAATGTATTTACAGTATTAGATTATAGTTGAATTTGTACAAAATTTCCGTTGCGTTTTTGGTTTTATTGAATGTAGTATGGGGGGGGAGAATATAGTGGGGATGACCAATCATTAGAATAGGTGCGTTTTTGAAGACAGCTACGTAGGAGCGTCGACAGAAGCCTTGGAGTTTACATAGTTCTATGTTGGCAATCTCAGTTATTTTGGCCGGAAGGGGAGTGAGACCAGCTAACAATATGGCGGTGGGGGTGTTGACAGTTCGAAAGCCCTGTATGATTTTGAGGGCAAAGAGCCGCTGCAGAGATAGAAATTTATTTTTGATGTAGGAATAACTCAGAGCGTCAGACCAGATGCCAGCGGCATAGGAGACGATGGGTTCGATGACCTGTTCATAAATTATTCTTACGTTTTCGGAATGTACGCCCCAAGTGGGTCTGATAAATATAGTGAGCCTGTTTAATATTTTTTTAGCTTTTTCAATAATGTAATCACAGTGTTTAGTGAACCTTAACTTACGATCGATTATTATGCCTAAATATTTGAATTGATTGACGAATGTTATGTATTGATTATTTAATTTAATTTTGCACTTAGTTGATTACATTACTTAGTTGGATACATCCTCTGGTCATTAACTTCTCAACATGGCAGTCAGCTAACCCGATCTGTACCTTCCGGTTCTTTACATAGTTCAGTAGAAATTTGTAGATATTATTCGGACATTTGATAAGTCGAAGCCTGTGGAAGATTGCCGGCCACCAGGCATTGTCGAATGCCGCCTTTATATATATTTTTTTTTTTTTTTTTTTTTTTTTATTTGGTCTACAAAACTGAGTACATAAAATCTTATTCATAAAGCATGCTAATAAAAAAAAAAAAAAAAATCTTAAATGTACTCTTCTTGACGTAGACACAGCTTGCTTATCATTGTAGGTATAAACTAACACTGATTACTTACTAAAAACTTAACTAGGGTAAAAAAATAAAAATATATGTATAGCCTAAACTTGATTACAACATAAGATCCCGACTAATAGTAGTCAGAACCTTATTCTTAATTGAGGTCACAGAACCGGTAAACAAATCGACTTCCGAGCGTATAGTGTTTGATGACGAGCACATGCGATAAATGGGTGAGTGTTGACCAAGAACAGTTCTACAGGATGGAAGGTTAAAGGTAGTGCGGTTCTGGAGGCGGCTACCACAACGTGGTACTGAAAGAGATAAGCGATCAAGAGTTTCTGAGGAGTCCACATGGCCATGAAGTATTTTGTAGAGGAATACAACATCTGTTGCCTTTCTACGTATATGGAGTGGAGTTAATTTATAGTAGGCTAGTCTCTCTGAGTACGATGTGAGACTACGGCATTTATTGTCAGTATACGCAAGAATATAAAGAAAGCGTTTTTGAACTCGTTCAATTCTATCCGAGTGTACCTGATAGCCGGGATTCCAAATAGTACTGCAGTATTCGAGAATTCCCCTGATTAGTGTCACATAGAGGTACACTGTTAATTGTGGCTGTTTAAATGCTTTCATCTGTCTCACAATGAATCCGGACAACTTCAATGCCTTTTTAATTATGTTATCAATATGTAAACGAAAGGAAAGCGAACTATCTATCGTTACACCCAAGTCCCGAAGACTTGACACTTCCTGTAATATAAACCCATTTATGTTATAATTGACACTATACGAATTAATTTTCTTGGAAAATTTCACATGATAACATTTTTCGAAGTTTAGTGACATGTGATTCTGCACACACCATTCATATATCCTATCCAGATCTAATTGCAACTCGGTGATATCCTGTTCATTTTTTATAAGTCGGTATAATTTCAAATCATCCGCGTAAAATTTAAAATTAGACTTAACTAAATTGCCAATGTCGTTTACAAATATTAAAAAAAGTAAGGGTCCCAAGTGTGACCCTTGTGGGACTCCAGATGGAACCGGATATTCTTTGGAGAGAAAACCGCGTATTGCAACTAACTGGGATCGGTTTCTTAGGTAGGAATCTAATTAAGTTATATCAAGCGATGCGGCGATAACCAATTCACTATTTGCGATGGCACTTCGAATAGTTTTGAGAGCGCTGTGAACGGCTTGGATGGTTGAGGTCTGTTGTTTAAAACCGAATTGCTTACAGGATGAAGTTTTCGTGATGTTAAGATGGTGAGTGAGTCGGTTAATAATTAACTTCTCTAACAGTTTGCCGAAAACGTTTATCAGGCCGATCGGCCTAAATGAAGAAGACGAAGAGTAGTCGGATCGATTGGGTTTGGGTACTATTTTAACACAGGCGATCTTCCAGGCGTCGGGGAAGTAACTTAAAGAAAGGCACCTATTGAGGAGGTCAGTGATTACTTTAGGAAATGCGGTGGCCCACTGAAGACAGATATCCGCCGTGAGGTGGTCAGGACCGGGAGCGCGTTTGTGATTCATTGAATTTAAGCAGTGTTGAATTTCAGAGAAAGTAAAGGGGGGCTCATTTGAAGTGGGGGTCGGGTGATGCATGAGAGATCTAATGTAAGTCTGTTTGTCAGTATTGTCAGGGGTGTCTTCGGGGTAAAATTTATTTAGTAGGGCGTGTGCAGTGTCAACAGGGTTGGTGGTGAACGTCCCATCGTCGAGCCGTAAGGTGGAGGGTGGTTGGCGTAGAGGGGGAGTCTTAATGATGCGGTTCGTGACCGAATATACATGCTCTTTCTTCTGCTTATTGCAGAACTCGCAGAAGTTTTCAGTAGAAGCGGCTCGAATCGCATCGCTATACTCCCTCCGGATACTGTTGTTTTCGGCAATTAGGTCATCTAGAAGGCGGTTTCGGCGTCGGTTATTTGTCAGTCGGTGATGTACTAGGAGAACCTTGCGCTTGATAGCCTCCAGTCTAGAATAGAAGTTTTCGATGTGGCGGTAGGTTGGGGAAACTGATATGCTACGTATCCCGGGAACTTCCCCATCAGTCGCCCCGCACCCGTGTACGGTTCAGAGAGAAATATGAAGTCAAGATCTGTGTTTTTTGCGTGTAATTTAAAAGTTCATGAGTGGCATTTCTGCCACGTCCTAGATTTAATTGTGCGCATTTGTAAATGGGTTGTGTTGTGTTTATTTTTGATGTGCGTGTATTGTGAGTTCTTTTTGACCGATTAGTATCCATAATCGATCCTAAGTTTAAATTTTTCGGAGACATCAACTACCCGGGGTCAGGATGAAGACGTAGCGCTATGTTTGGAGTTTATTGTTCTATCGTGCTTTTTGCCGAACTGTATGCAGTTGTAACAGTCTGTCGCGTTATTTTCTCTTTTCTGAGGGCAATCTTTGTACACGTGAGTGAGGGACGAGCAATGGGAGCAGATGGTCTTGCCTGCGGAGCAGTTTTTTCGAGTGTGCCCGAACTGCACACACGAGAAACATTGGAGGAGAGGAATGTATTTTTCAACGTGGACCCTCTGGTGATCCACGTTTATCTTGCCTAGTTTTATAATGATCCTCCAAAGGGGTGGAGAAACCATGAAGACGGCATTGTAGAGGACCTTGAGAGGCATGTCGGAGGTCTACTCTAGTGTGCGGTGAATTCATTTTGTCGAAGAATAAGATTAGGGAGCTCTTCGCAAGGGGCTTCTTTAGGGATGCCCTTCAGTACCAGCATGGGTTTCAGTTTTCTGGATTTTTCCGCTGAAATGTCTGGTGATTCGTCAATTTTCTTAAGGGCGATTTCTCTTTGGGCCTCATTGTCGAACTCAACCCTTAATTTATTGTTTGAGACAAATTTGATTTCCGACGGGGAGAAATTGGTGTCGCGAAACGATACTCCTGACCGAAACAGTTTGAGGGTGTCGTTTGGAGTGGTAGCTTCTTTCCTTGATGAGATGATTATTGCCGGTTTAGATATAGGGATTTTGGGAGTGGAGGGTTGACTTTTGGTCGCGATATTTTTCAGGCTCTCCTGTATGTTAGGATCGAAAAATTGAGTTGCAGTATGGATGGAAGATGGGTTTTCGAAGGCCATTATTTCATCAAAGATGCGAAGAATGATGGCTTTGTTTTCTTTTTTGAGGCTCCTTCCCTCAGTGAGCAGCTTTCCGGCATCCTTGAGCTTGCGCCTGATGAATGAGCGGTATGGGTCAGTGTTGGGATAATTGCTGTCGGAGTTGCTCTCTTCAGACGTCTTAAGATGTTCATAGTCCTGGAGTCCCTCCTCGTCAGATAAGTCCAATGAGTCAGAAACCCCCGCTATAGCAGCTTTTTGGACTGGCGGGACATTGGTTCGGGACTCCTTATCAGTTTTCCCGACATCCATCTCGCCGACATTTCGCCATACTTGTGAAGTCGATGCGCCTTCCCTCTGGGAAGATTCTGCGAAGTCCGGAGGTTTCCGGATGTCGGTAACACTAGGCATCGTGTTCTTCTTGGTAGGTGTCCGAAGTCCAAACATGTTATTGTGAAGTAGAAAGCTTACGCAGAGGTATTATAGGTGCACAAGACTGTATGAGGTGTTGTTTTGGCAAGAGCGAGAGAAATAAGTTTCCCTTGCTCAAGTAGTAAGATAAGAAGTAGGTAGGTAGGTAGGTAGGTAGGTAGGTAGGTAGGTAGGTAGGTAGGTAGGTAGGTAGGTAGGTAGGTAGGTAGGTAGGTAGGTAGGTAGGTAGGTAGGTAGGTAGGTAGGTAGGTAGGTAGGTAGGTAGGTAGGTAGGTAGGTAGGTAGGTAGGTAGGTAGGTAGGTAGGTAGGTAGGTAGGTAGGTAGGTAGGTAGGTAGGTAGGTAGGTAGGTAGGTAGGTAGGTAGGTAGGTAGGTAGGTAGGTAGGTAGGTAGGTAGGTAGGTAGGTAGGTAGGTAGGTAGGTAGGTAGGTAGGTAGGTAGGTAGGTAGGTAGGTAGGTAGGTAGGTAGGTAGGTAGGTAGGTAGGTAGGTAGGTAGGTAGGTAGGTAGGTAGGTAGGTAGGTAGGTAGGTAGGTAGGTAGGTAGGTAGGTAGGTAGGTAGGTAGGTAGGTAGGTAGGTAGGTAGGTAGGTAGGTAGGTAGGTAGGTAGGTAGGTAGGTAGGTAGGTAGGTAGGTAGGTAGGTAGGTAGGTAGGTAGGTAGGTAGGTAGGTAGGTAGGTAGGTAGGTAGGTAGGTAGGTAGGTAGGTAGGTAGGTAGGTAGGTAGGTAGGTAGGTAGGTAGGTAGGTAGGTAGGTAGGTAGGTAGGTAGGTAGGTAGGTAGGTAGGTAGGTAGGTAGGTAGGTAGGTAGGTAGGTAGGTAGGTAGGTAGGTAGGTAGGTAGGTAGGTAGGTAGGTAGGTAGGTAGGTAGGTAGGTAGGTAGGTAGGTAGGTAGGTAGGTAGGTAGGTAGGTAGGTAGGTAGGTAGGTAGGTAGGTAGGTAGGTAGGTAGGTAGGTAGGTAGGTAGGTAGGTAGGTAGGTAGGTAGGTAGGTAGGTAGGTAGGTAGGTAGGTAGGTAGGTAGGTAGGTAGGTAGGTAGGTAGGTAGGTAGGTAGGTAGGTAGGTAGGTAGGTAGGTAGGTAGGTAGGTAGGTAGGTAGGTAGGTAGGTAGGTAGGTAGGTAGGTAGGTAGGTAGGTAGGTAGGTAGGTAGGTAGGTAGGTAGGTAGGTAGGTAGGTAGGTAGGTAGGTAGGTAGGTAGGTAGGTAGGTAGGTAGGTAGGTAGGTAGGTAGGTAGGTAGGTAGGTAGGTAGGTAGGTAGGTAGGTAGGTAGGTAGGTAGGTAGGTAGGTAGGTAGGTAGGTAGGTAGGTAGGTAGGTAGGTAGGTAGGTAGGTAGGTAGGTAGGTAGGTAGGTAGGTAGGTAGGTAGGTAGGTAGGTAGGTAGGTAGGTAGGTAGGTAGGTAGGTAGGTAGGTAGGTAGGTAGGTAGGTAGGTAGGTAGGTAGGTAGGTAGGTAGGTAGGTAGGTAGGTAGGTAGGTAGGTAGGTAGGTAGGTAGGTAGGTAGGTAGGTAGGTAGGTAGGTAGGTAGGTAGGTAGGTAGGTAGGTAGGTAGGTAGGTAGGTAGGTAGGTAGGTAGGTAGGTAGGTAGGTAGGTAGGTAGGTAGGTAGGTAGGTAGGTAGGTAGGTAGGTAGGTAGGTAGGTAGGTAGGTAGGTAGGTAGGTAGGTAGGTAGGTAGGTAGGTAGGTAGGTAGGTAGGTAGGTAGGTAGGTAGGTAGGTAGGTAGGTAGGTAGGTAGGTAGGTAGGTAGGTAGGTAGGTAGGTAGGTAGGTAGGTAGGTAGGTAGGTAGGTAGGTAGGTAGGTAGGTAGGTAGGTAGGTAGGTAGGTAGGTAGGTAGGTAGGTAGGTAGGTAGGTAGGTAGGTAGGTAGGTAGGTAGGTAGGTAGGTAGGTAGGTAGGTAGGTAGGTAGGTAGGTAGGTAGGTAGGTAGGTAGGTAGGTAGGTAGGTAGGTAGGTAGGTAGGTAGGTAGGTAGGTAGGTAGGTAGGTAGGTAGGTAGGTAGGTAGGTAGGTAGGTAGGTAGGTAGGTAGGTAGGTAGGTAGGTAGGTAGGTAGGTAGGTAGGTAGGTAGGTAGGTAGGTAGGTAGGTAGGTAGGTAGGTAGGTAGGTAGGTAGGTAGGTAGGTAGGTAGGTAGGTAGGTAGGTAGGTAGGTAGGTAGGTAGGTAGGTAGGTAGGTAGGTAGGTAGGTAGGTAGGTAGGTAGGTAGGTAGGTAGGTAGGTAGGTAGGTAGGTAGGTAGGTAGGTAGGTAGGTAGGTAGGTAGGTAGGTAGGTAGGTAGGTAGGTAGGTAGGTAGGTAGGTAGGTAGGTAGGTAGGTAGGTAGGTAGGTAGGTAGGTAGGTAGGTAGGTAGGTAGGTAGGTAGGTAGGTAGGTAGGTAGGTAGGTAGGTAGGTAGGTAGGTAGGTAGGTAGGTAGGTAGGTAGGTAGGTAGGTAGGTAGGTAGGTAGGTAGGTAGGTAGGTAGGTAGGTAGGTAGGTAGGTAGGTAGGTAGGTAGGTAGGTAGGTAGGTAGGTAGGTAGGTAGGTAGGTAGGTAGGTAGGTAGGTAGGTAGGTAGGTAGGTAGGTAGGTAGGTAGGTAGGTAGGTAGGTAGGTAGGTAGGTAGGTAGGTAGGTAGGTAGGTAGGTAGGTAGGTAGGTAGGTAGGTAGGTAGGTAGGTAGGTAGGTAGGTAGGTAGGTAGGTAGGTAGGTAGGTAGGTAGGTAGGTAGGTAGGTAGGTAGGTAGGTAGGTAGGTAGGTAGGTAGGTAGGTAGGTAGGTAGGTAGGTAGGTAGGTAGGTAGGTAGGTAGGTAGGTAGGTAGGTAGGTAGGTAGGTAGGTAGGTAGGTAGGTAGGTAGGTAGGTAGGTAGGTAGGTAGGTAGGTAGGTAGGTAGGTAGGTAGGTAGGTAGGTAGGTAGGTAGGTAGGTAGGTAGGTAGGTAGGTAGGTAGGTAGGTAGGTAGGTAGGTAGGTAGGTAGGTAGGTAGGTAGGTAGGTAGGTAGGTAGGTAGGTAGGTAGGTAGGTAGGTAGGTAGGTAGGTTAGGTTAGGTTAGGTTAGGTTAGGTTAGGTTAGGTTGGGGTGCAGGTTGAGAGCCTCCTCGTGGCGCACCCTGGGCAACGTCGGTTTCGAGTGCCACCACACTTGGGCCGGCGGCTGATCTCAACACCGGGAGGGGCGGCCGCTAAGCCGCGACGTAACCCGTAAGGACTACCGGCTCTGCAGGCGGGTCAATGAGGGATCCGCCATATGCATCCGGAGTCCTGCTTCCGTGCGGGGGTCGAAGCGGTCGAAGCGGCTCGCGCCACTCGGGAGGGGGGGCGGCTGCGAAGCCGCGACGTAACCCGCAAGGCGGGGTAGGCCAGGGCAACCGGATACCCCGAAAGGGGGAGCTCGCGGCTCTGCACCTGGGTACCTGCTGCCGGTGGGGGATCGAAGCGGCTCGCGCCGTTCGGGAGGGGGCGGCTGCGAAGCCGCACCGTAACCCGCAAGGCGGGGTAGGCCAGGGCAACCGGATACCCCGAAAGGGGGAGCTCGCGGCTCTGCACCTGGGTACCTGCTGCCGGTGGGGATCGGAGCGGCTCGCGCCGCGTGGGGAGGGGCGCAATAGCGCCACCGCACCTATGGTGGTAGGTGTCGGAGCGGCTGAGGCCCGCCGCGGAGGCGACTGATGCCCGCGCTGCGTCTGTCCGATATTCGGCGGCAGCGCGGTGGCACAGCGCGAATGAGGGGTGGCTGTAGCCACCGGAGAGGGGGACTCGTGCCCGCGCTGCGTCTGTCCGGAGTCCGGCGGCAGTGGGCACGTAGTCGGGGATGAGGAGGGGCGCTTTGCGCCGAGGAGGAGGGTGACTCGTGCCCGCTGCGTCTGTCCGGAGTCCGGCGGCAGCGTGGGCACGTAGTCGGGGGAGAGGGGCGGCTGGCGCCGCGGAGGAGGGCGTCCCACCTGCGCTGCGTCTGTCCGGTATCCGGCGGCAGCGTGGGGGGACGGGAGGGCGGCGGCTGGTTTTTATGCCCAGCCGTCTGCCAACCCGTAATCCTGAGCAATCGGGACCGGGGGCCCGGGTCACGTATGGCCTGGGCTGCGAGGAGAAAACCTCTATAAAAAACGCCAGAGGGGCGGCAGGCGGCGTCTGGCAATGAGGGCCGGATACCGCCGTACGCCGTGGGCCCCCGGTGCACCGGGGGTCCCACAGAGGAGGGGGGTCTTAAGGGGCGGCTGAGGCCCGCTGCCCTGACCCCCCGGTGACTGCGGGCGGGGGATGGGAGTCCCCCGCTCGCCTTTCAACGAGTCACCAAGAGGATAGGGGATGGCTGTGCGTATTCGGCCTCCCCATCGGAGAGGGCGCCCCTAGCTTCGGCCGGGGCGAGGACCGGTGGGCACCCGCGGGTAATGCTTAGGCGGGTACCGTGGGTGTCCAATGAACCGGTAGGCGGAAATACGCCGTGGTGGGTTTTGGTGGGTATACCCTCGGGCCCCTGCTCATTTTTGATATGAGGAGGGGAGTTTGCGAGCGGGAGCCCCACATATCCCCCCGTCCCTCCCAGGGCGGGGGTCGAACTCATAATGGGTTTCCCACCACGTCAACAAAAAAAAAAAAAAAAAAAAAAAAAAAGGTTAGGTTAGGTTAGGTTAGGTTAGGTTGGGGTGCAGGTTGAGAGCCTCCTCGTGGCGCACCCTGGGCAACGTCGGTTTCGAGTGCCACCACACTTGGGCCGGCGGCTGATCTCAACACCGGGAGGGGCGGCCGCTAAGCCGCGACGTAACCCGTAAGGACTACCGGCTCTGCAGGCGGGTCAATGAGGGATCCGCCATATGCATCCGGAGTCCTGCTTCCGTGCGGGGGTCGAAGCGGTCGAAGCGGCTCGCGCCACTCGGGAGGGGGGGCGGCTGCGAAGCCGCGACGTAACCCGCAAGGCGGGGTAGGCCAGGGCAACCGGATACCCCGAAAGGGGGAGCTCGCGGCTCTGCACCTGGGTACCTGCTGCCGGTGGGGGATCGAAGCGGCTCGCGCCGTTCGGGAGGGGGCGGCTGCGAAGCCGCACCGTAACCCGCAAGGCGGGGTAGGCCAGGGCAACCGGATACCCCGAAAGGGGGAGCTCGCGGCTCTGCACCTGGGTACCTGCTGCCGGTGGGGATCGGAGCGGCTCGCGCCGCGTGGGGAGGGGCGCAATAGCGCCACCGCACCTATGGTGGTAGGTGTCGGAGCGGCTGAGGCCCGCCGCGGAGGCGACTGATGCCCGCGCTGCGTCTGTCCGATATTCGGCGGCAGCGCGGCGGCACAGCGCGAATGAGGGGTGGCTATAGCCACCGGAGAGGGGGACTCGTGCCCGGGCTGCGTCTGTCCGGAGTCCGGCGGCAGTGGGCACGTAGTCGGTGGTGAGGAGGGGCGCTTCGCGCCGGAGATGGGGGGGACTCGTGCCCGCTGCGTCTGTCCGGAGTCCGGCGGCAGCGTGGGCACGTAGTCGGGGGAGAGGGGCGGCTGGCGCCGCGGAGGAGGGCGTCCCACCTGCGCTGCGTCTGTCCGGTATCCGGCGGCAGCGTGGGGGGACGGGAGGGCGGCGGCTGGTTTTTATGCCCAGCCGTCTGCCAACCCGTAATCCTGAGCAATCGGGACCGGGGGCCCGGGTCACGTATGGCCTGGGCTGCGAGGAGAAAACCTCTATAAAAAACGCCAGAGGGGCGGCAGGCGGCGTCTGGCAATGAGGGCCGGATGCCGCCGTACGCCGTGGGCCCCCGGTGCACCGGGGGTCCCACAGAGGAGGGGGGTCTTAAGGGGCGGCTGAGGCCCGCTGCCCTGACCCCCCGGTGACTGCGGGCGGGGGATGGGAGTCCCCCGCTCGCCTTTCAACGAGTCACCAAGAGGATAGGGGATGGCCGTGCGTATTCGGCCTCCCCATCGGAGAGGGCGCCCCTAGCTTCGGCTGGGGCGAGGACCGGTGGGCACCCGCGGGTAATGCTTAGGCGGGTACCGTGGGTGTCCAACGAACCGGTAGGCGGAAATACGCCGTGGTGGGTTTTGGTGGGTATACCCTCGGGCCCCTGCTCATTTTTGATATGAGGAGGGGAGTTTGCGAGCGGGAGCCCCACATATCCCCCCGTCTCTCCCAGGGCGGGGGTCGAACTCATAATGGGTTTCCCACCACGTCAACAAAAAAAAAAAAAAAAAAAAAAAAAAAGGTTAGGTTAGGTTAGGTTAGGTTAGGTTAGGTTAGGTTAGGTTAGGTTAGGTTAGGTTGGAGGACTACTTTCTGGGACGATCGTGACGATTTTTGGAATACATACGACTTCTGCTTTGCTCATTCGTTATTATTACCTGTATCTGCACTATCTCCTGACTTGGCTTTGTTATTCTGGTTTTTGTTGTTTTTCGATTGGATTTGTTGTTTTGGTTTGTTTACATTTTTGCTTTCGAATTTGGTACGTGTTGCCGTTATCGACTAGAGCCCTTCTTAGGGCTGGAAGATAGCGGCAATAGTCTAGTTTCGTGTGGGGCAAATTTTGTAAACATCCATCGAAGGGATTAAAAGTTATTAAACTTTTAAGAAAGTTGACTTTTTCGGACGAGGGAAAACTTTCGATAATTTTTATCAAAACTTTCACCGCCCGTAACTTTGGGACCCTAGCCCTTCTGGCGAAGGTCAAAGTCTTGAAGGAAAGAGCTCGCGGAGCTCTATTTTTCGAAATTTTCTGCGGGAACCTACGACCCCGGGAAGGGGGTCAAAAACGGGCCCAAAAACTTTTTTATTGCTATTGCAAAAAATCAGGGGCAAATCTATAAATTGTATGGGAAAGTCGGGGGCAGACACGTACTTGACCGATCTGCCCTAACGCCTTCTCCCACCCATAACTTTGGCCCTGGTGGTCAGAATTCGTCTATACTCGGTGACGAGATGGACGAGGCCTCAAAGGCCACATCCGCGAAGGGAGGGGGTCCCCCCCCCCCCACACCGAGGAACCACGACCTCTCTTCCGACGACGAGGAGATATTCTTAAGCGAATATTTCTCCTCTCAAACAAAAAAGAGAGGCCGGGACGATAAAGAGGACGACCCGAGGCCTGAGTTCAGGCCCAAAATGTGCACTGCTCGCAGGAATAAACCCGGGCTGCAGTACGCACGATTGGCGATCAAGCTGAGGAAAGAAGGAGAGAGGAAAACGGAGGAGCCTAACCTAACTCGTCCGGAGACGAACCTAAGCACGGCCGCGGAATATCTAAAGGATTTCCCGGTCCTGCGTAAAAAGAGGAAGGAGAGTGAGCCCAAAATCGGGGAGTTCGACCCGGTTCAAGTGGACCCACTCGAGGCGGCCCGCCAAGCGGCCCAATCCATCCTGAAGGAAGCCCGCATCTCGGGACACCTTAAGGGGACGGTGTGGGCCAATATAAACCGAGCCTGCCTCACTATTTTGGACGCCACCCACACCGCAGAAGCAGCCAGGGCTGAGAGTGAGGAGATCCGCATCCTCAAAGCGGATAACAAGAGGATGCGGCAACAACTCAGCCAATGCATGGATGAGATAAAGGCGGTGCGGTCCGAATATTCAAACCGCGGACCACTACCCAAACCGGCATCCCCACCGGTATACGAGACCCCGGCCCCGGCGGCCCCCCAGACCCTGCAAATCAGCGCAGTGGACCTGACGGAGGCCATGGGTGAACTAAAAAGAGACCTGTTCACCTCCCTAGGCGGGATGATTAATACCCGCATAGAGGAGCTGAACAGGCGTCTCCCAGCGGAGCCAATTCTTCGGCCCCCCCTAGCGGCCGATAAAAAGAGGTCGGAGAGACCGGCAGCACCGCCGGCCCCCATTAGAGAGCCCGAAAGGGCAAGATTGGGAGACGGTCGGCCCATAAAGGCCAAGACCCCCAAGGCGCGCAAGACGGCCAAAGTGCCACGCGAGCCACCCGCGGCCAAGAGTGCCGCCCCCGTGGCCTCAGGAACGGAGCCGGGACCTTCGGGCACTCAACCCCAGATAGACACCTGGGCAACAGTGACCCATAAGGGGAAAGGAAAGGGGAAGGGGAAGGGCAAGGCCCAACCCGCCTCCCCCGCCCAGAAGCCCCCCGTCAAAAAAGCAGCGCCCAAAAAGGCGCTGCAAGTACCCAAAACGGCGGCGGTGGTAATTACAATGAGGAAAGACCTCACCACCGCCACCACGCTGCAGGCCACCATGGCCAAGGCCATCAACGGCCTAAGCCTTGGAGATGTGGGCCTGCAGCACGTAAAGGTGCGCCAGTCCATGACGGGGGGACGAGTAATAGAAATCCCCGGGGCCGATAACGGCCGGGCGGCTGATGCGCTGGCCGAAAAACTCATCGCCATTGTAGGCGATGTGGCCACCATCAGCCGCCCCCAAAAGATGGCCGCTGTCCTAGTCTCCGGGCTGGACGAGTCAGCGACTAAGGAGTCGCTGGCGGCGGCCATCGCTAAAGAAGGGGCCTGCAACGAGGCCAACATCAAGGTAGGGGGTATCCGCCCCCTGTACGATGGCACTGGATCGGCACTGGTCCAGTGCCCAGTGGGGGCGGCCAAGGCCCTAATAGAGCGTGGCCGGATCCTGGTGGGCTGGGCGTCCGCCAGGGTCACAGCAGCTGGACCCTCCCCCATGCGCTGCTTCAAGTGCATGGGGATAGGCCACACGAGGGAGCTGTGCCCCTCCAACATAGACCGCAGCCGACAGTGCTTCCGCTGCGGCAAAGAGGGGCACCTCGCCAAATCGTGCTGGGAGGAAAAAGCGTGGTGCGCAGTCTGCCACCACGCTAAACTCCCAGCAGGCCACGTTATGGGCGGAGCTAAATGCTCCCCCCCGGTAGTTAGAGGTAGGGAGGTGAGGCTAAGGCCCGCCCGCCCCCCCCGCCCCACACCAGCGACCACGGCCGCCGGCAACAATGAGGACAACCGCATGGAAGTCTAAATGCCAGTACACCGGCATTTGGACTTCCTGCAGGTGAACGCCAACCACTCCGCCAGAGCGCAAGACCTGCTTGCGCAGCACATGGTGGAGTGGGGTATTGGCGTCGCGGTGATCGCGGAGCCCTATTCCGTCCCGCCCCTTCAATATTGGGCCGGGGCGCCGGACGGAATGGTGGCCATCGCGGTGCCGGCGGTCGGGGACTTCCCCCCCATATCGAAGATAGAGGGCGGCCCAGGCTACGTGGCGGCCAAATGGGGGAACAACACCGTTATAATAGCGGTGTACTTCTCCCCCAACAGGCCGCTGCGCGAGTTCGAACAGTTCCTGGGGGTCCTGAGCGGGGTAGTATTGAGAGCTGCCCCGTCTCAGATAATGGTCATGGGGGACCTGAACGCCAAGAGCGCGGCGTGGGGATCCCCCATCACAGACCCCCGGGGGGCTGCCCTCGAGGGCTGGGTGGCGGCATCAGGACTGGTCGTCCTGAACCAGGGCAGCGCCAACACGTGCGTGCGGCGGCAGGGGGGGTCTATTGTGGACATCACGTTCGCAACCCCTGCCATTGCCGCGCGCATCTCCAACTGGCGCGTCCTGGAGGACGTCGAGACCCTCTCCGATCATTTATATATCAGGATGAGGGTCTCCAAGAATGGCGTCCAGCCGCCGCCCACCTCAAGGGGGGGAACAAGGGGCGGGGGAAGGGGGGAACCGAAGTTCCCCAGGTGGTCCCTGCCCCACCTGGACAGAGAAAGGGCGGACGAGGCGGCCATGGAGGAGGCATGGAACGCCGCCCCACCCCCCGAACTGGGGGTGGAAGTAAGGGCGGCAAGGTTCCGCGCCGCATTACAGAGGGTATGCGACGCGGCCATGCCTCGGGCCAGACGCCTGTCCGCCCGGAAAGAGGTGTACTGGTGGTCCACAGTCATAGCCACACTACGGACCACCAGTAACAGTGCCCGCCGCGCCTACCAGCACTGTAGGCGCAGGCGGCACACACCCGAGGAAGAGGCGGGGCTCCACAGGGCCCTCAAAGAGGCAAAGGGGGCCCTCCAGGTGGCAATCGCCAAGGCCAAGGACGAGGCATACTGCTCGTTCTTGGCCACCCTGGACAGGGATCCGTGGGGGAGGCCATACAAGATGGTGCGCGACAAACTGCGCACCGCCCCCCCCATGGACTCCCTCGAGCCCCGCCTACTGCAGAGGGTCGTAGAGGGGCTGTTTCCAGCAGCCCCAACGTTTCTCCCCCCGACGGCGGCCGACACCGCAACGGAAGAGGAGGCCGAACTCGTCGTCGCACCAATAAGCGACGACGAGTTCGAAAGAGTGATGGACCGACTCCGGGGCTGTAAAAAAGCCCCGGGCCCAGACGGGGTACACGGTCGAGTCCTCACAGCCGCCCTAAAACACCTCGGGGACCGCTTCAGGCAGATCCTCGACGACTGCCTGAGAGAGGGAAGGTTCCCGAGGGTGTGGAAGGAGGGGCGGCTCTGCCTCCTCCGAAAGGATGGTCGGCCCGCCGATTGCCCGTCCGCCTATCGCCCCATCGTGCTGCTGGATGAGGCCGGGAAAGTGCTAGAACGCATCCTGGCCCACCGGATCCAGCAGCACCTGGAGACCGCCGGCCCGAACGTGTCAGAAAGACAGTTCGGGTTCCGGGAGGGACGGTCTACGCTCGACGCGTTGAAGTGTCTGAGGAACTTCAGCGAAGACGCGTCGAGCAGGGGGGAGGGTGTCGTCGCGGTGTCTCTCGACATCGCAAACGCGTTTGGCACCCTCCCCTATGGGGCGATAAGTGGGGCACTCCGACATCACGGAGTGCCCCACTACCTGAGGAAAATCATAGAGCACTACCTCACGGACAGAGTAGTGCTCTATGAAAACAAGGACGGGCAAAGGGGGGAAAGGAGGATGGCCTGCGGCGTACCCCAGGGCTCCGTGCTCGGCCCCCTATTGTGGAACCTGGGGTACGACCGGGCAATAAGAGGGGAGCTGCTTCCGCGCACACTCGTCGTCTGCTACGCGGACGACACGATGGTGGCGGTGCGCGGAAGCAGCCTGCAGGAGACCCTCGCCGAAGCGGAAGGCGAGGTCGGCCAGGCGATCGGCCGCATAAGGGAGCTCGGCCTAGCGGTGGCCATCCCGAAGACCGAGGCAATAGTCTTCGGGGGGCGGGGCAAGCATTGGCAGCTGCCCGCCAACGCGGCGCTCACTGTGGAGGGTAATGCGGTCCAGATAAAGCCCCACATCAAGTACTTGGGGCTAACACTGGACCGCAGGTGGGACTTCGGGGAGCACTTCAAAAAGTTAGCTCCCCGAATCAGAAGCGCCGCCATGGCACTGGGCAGACTGCTGCCCAACATCGCTGGGCCGAGCTCCTCGTGCCGGCGGCTGTACGCCGGCGTTGTGAGGAGCATGGCCCTCTACGGAGCCCCCATCTGGGCGGACAAACTGTCCGCCCGAAACAGGGCTCACCTAAGGGGGCCACAGAGGATCGTGGCCCAACGAATGGTGAGGGCGTACCGTTCGGTGGGCCACGCGGCGGCCTGCCTCCTCGCCTGCACCCCTCCGTGGGAGCTGGATGCGGAGGTGCAGGCGGACACCTACGCGGTCAGGTCCAGGGCCCGGGCAAGAGGAGAACGCCCGGACCCTGAGGAGGTAGAGGCCTCCCGGAGGATGACGGCGCGCCGACTGCGGGAAAAATGGAAGTCCATCCTGGAGGACGCCCCCTACGGGACTCGCACCGTGGGGGCGATCCTCCCAGTGATGGACCAATGGTGTGAGAGGGCAGTCGGCGCGACGACATTTAGGCTCGTGCAGGTGTTGACCGGACATGGAAGTTTCGGCCATCACCTGCACAACATAAAGAGGGAGCCGAGCCCGCTGTGCCATGAGTGCGGAGGTCCCGACGACACAGCCGATCACACCCTACAGGTGTGCAGTCGTTGGGACGCGGAGCGGAGCCTCATGGCACAGGCAATACAGCGGGCAGACCTCTCGCTGCACAGCATCATATCTGCGATGCTCAGCAGCGAGAGGTCCTGGGAGGCAGTGGTCTCCTTCTGTGAAACCGTTATGTCACAGAAGGAGACCGCGGAGCGGGAGCGCGAGGAGAATCCACTCGCGCATCCCCTCCGGCGTAGACGGCCAGGGGTGAGACGGCGGCAGTTCATTGCTCGCTCGTCGTAACCCCCAGTGACTGCGGGCGGAGTTTGGGAGACTCCGCCCGCCGCGAAAAGTCACAAGGCGGTCTGGGGGATGGCCAAGCGTGACCGGCCACCCCCCCATCGGCGCGGGAAGCCCCGGCAGAGGCTGGGGCGACCGGTGGGTGACGTGGAGAATGCCTAGTGCGGGTGCCACGACACCCAACAAAACCGGAGAGAGGGCACGCCAAGGTGGTTTTTAGTGGGTATACCTCTCGGGCCCCTTCTCATTTTTAATATGAGAAGGGGAGTTTGCGAGAGGGAGTCCCACATATCCCCCCCGCCGCTCCCAAGGCGGGGGGTCGAACGCGCAAAGCGTTTTCCACCTTGTAAAACAAAAAAAAAAAAAAAAAAAAAAAAAAAGGTTAGGTTAGGTTAGGTTAGGTTAGGTTAGGTTAGGTTAGGTTAGGTTAGGTTAGGTTAGGTTAGGTTAGGTTAGGTTAGGTTGGGGTGCAGGTGAGAGGCCTCCTCGTGGCGCACCCTGGGCAACGTCAGCTCCAGGTGCCCACCAGCTTTTGGTGGACACTTGGCGCTGGCGGCTGACTCTCACATCCTTCCCTTCGGTCCTCTTCCCATCCTTCCACTCCCATCCTTTTTAAGGGAAAACCCTTATCCTCCCCCCTTCCTTCCCACCCCCCCCCTCCCCCTTTCCCAGGCGGGCCTGGCGGCAGGTAACACTGTCGTCGGGAATAACCGCCCAAACCGGAGGAGGCACGCCGCTCCTCTGCGATCCGTAGCCCGGGCATCCTGCAACGACCTCCACCACAACGGCGTTGTGGAGTAGTGGGAGCCCGGAGCGGAGGGCTTGCCTTAATTGGCCGGCCCGCGAGAAAGGAAAACTCCATAAAAACCCGTCAGGACAAGACGTTAAAACACTGCACATACCTGGCGACCTGTGCAGCAGCCTCTAGTAGGTATAGCCTTGCCCCCGGAAGGCGTCACCCGGGGGTCGACATTTAAATCGTCCATTTCTCGTGGGTCCAAATATGAAGAAGACAACCAAAACAAAAAAAAACAACAACAATGGCAATCGGAAGGTGGGGAAGAACGTGGAAGTTGAAGTGGGAAAAGTGGAGAGGAAGATGGAGACGATGGTGCCTGTCGTGGAAAGAGTGCAAACACGGGCAGGCACAAAAGAGGCGGAGGGGATGCGAATCCTCTTCCGAAAAGAGGAGGGCGGGTCCGCAACGGCCGCGCCCACATGCGTACCGAGGAGTCCTCGGAGGAGGGCGGGCTTCGTTGTCGACTCCTCCGAGTCCGAGATGGACCTCCCCGAGGTCGAAACCCGCCAGCCCCCCCAAAAGAGGGGGCACACCGATGAGGAGGACGACCCAAGGCCGGAGAGCGGGCCCAAGGTCAGCACGGCCCGAAGGGGAAAACCCTTCGGGCCGCACGCGCGTTCAGCGGCGGCGAGGGCTGGGCTTCGGACTTCCGTGCCATGGCGGGGCGAGACCTCGTATGACGATTCATACGAGGACTCGGACTGCCGGTACGAGGAGTTCGACAGACCCGACGACGTGGTCCGTCGGGCTATAATGCCGGTCACGAAGGGGTTGAGTGACCGGAACATGTGCCCGACCGCTCGGGTCCGGATGATCTTCCGGTGCAACTCCCTCACCGATGTTGCGAGCGGTCACATCGACGACGCGGGGCTCGAGAGGGCCCACAAGTCGGTGGAGGCGCTCCGGGAGGAGGCCGCCAATGAGGGCATAGGCGGAGTTCTCGGGGCCCGGGTCGAGCGGGCCTGCCAGGTCGCCCTGAAAATCATCACCGGGGCCTGGGCCGCCCAGACCGGAGAGCAGACGGAGCGCGGCGGTCTCCCGTCCGGTCATCAGGACCGGGACGACGCCGACGTCGCCACCGCCCACGGGGGGGACTCCTCGGAGCTCCTTCCTGGGGGGGGGGACGACACGGTGGCGCAGGAGACCGAGCTTGATCCGGTCGGAGCGACCCGCAGGGCGGCGGGTCAGATCTTGGAGGGGGCCCGCAAGTCAGGACACCTACAGGGGTCGGTGTGGGGCCAGATCAATCGGGCCTGCCGCACCATACTGGCGTCAATGGACGCAGTAGAGGTCGGCAGGTCCGAAAGCGAGGAGGTCCGCGCTCTCAAGGCTGACAATTGGAAGCTGCGAGAGCGGGCCCTCCTGCGCGACGAGGAATTGAAGAGGCTCCACACCGCCTCCTCGAGGCAAGAGACCCCGGCCCCCCCGGCCCCCCCGTCCCTGCAGCTCAGTGCCGCAGACTTGGCGGAGGCCTTGGGGGAGTTGAGGAGGGACCTGTTCGTCTCCCTAGGTGACATGTTGAACGTCCGCCTGGAGGAGATGAGCAGGCGCCTACCCGCTGAGCCCGTTGTCCGCCCTCCGCTGGCGGGCGATAAGAGGACGGCGGCGGATCCTGAGGCGGGGAGGGCGAGACTGGGAGACGGCCGGCCTAAAAAGGCCAAAAAGAAAAAGGCCAAGTCGACCAGGACGCCCGCCCCGGCATCGGGAGACGCCCCGGTTGCCCCCCCGGCAGCCCCGGACGAGAGACCGGGCCCCTCGGGCCGGCAGCCGACAGTGGAGAGCTGGGCCACGGTGGCCCGGAAGGGCACGGGAAGGGGGAAGGGCAAGGCCAAGGCCACGCCGACTCCTCTCGCCCCGGTGCCCCCCGTCAGGAAGGCAGCGCCCAAGCCTAGGGCGCTCAAAGTCCCGAAAACGGCGGCGGTGATGATAACCCTCAGAAAGGACGTCACCGCCGCCACCACGCTGCAGGCCACCATGGCAAGAGCCATCGAAGGCGTTAAGCTCGATGAGGTCGGCCTGCAGCACGTGAGGGTGCGGGCCTCCATGACGGGGGGCCGGGTGATAGAGGTCCCCGGGGAGGACAACGTGCGGGCAGCGGACGCGCTCGCAGAGAGGCTGCAGGCCATCGTGGGCGACGTCGCCATCGTGAGCCGCCCGCAGAAGATGGCCGCCGTCCAAATCGCCGGGCTCGACGAGTCGGCGACCGCGGAGTCGGTGGCGGCGGCCGTCGTCAAAGCCGGGGGCTGCGACGTGGCCCACGTGAAAGTGGGGGGCATCCGCACCCTCTATGACGGCGCCGGGTCGGTTCTGATCCGGTGCCCGATTGGGGTGGCGAAGGCCCTCCTTGACCGTGGTCGGATCCTGGTGGGCTGGTCGTCCGCCAGGGTCAACTCGATTGGCCCGGCACCCATGCGCTGCTTTAGGTGCATGGGAATCGGGCACACGAGAGAGCTGTGCCCCTCGACTACCGACCGGAGTAAATCTTGCTTCCGGTGCGGTAAAGAGGGGCACCTGGCGAGAGAATGCTGGGAGGAAAAGGTGTGGTGTGCAGTCTGCCACCACGCCAACCTCCCGGCAGACCACGTGATGGGAGGGACCAGATGCTCCCCACCCTGGACGAGGGGCAGGGAGACGAGGCCGAGACCGGCCCGCCCCCCTAGACCCAAACCTGCAGCCGACGACGCTCGCCGGCCGGAAGAGGAAGACGGCCGCATGGACGTCTGAATGCCAACATTCGGCATTTTTACGTCCTGCGGCTGGGTGCCACTTCCGGCGCAGACGGCAGGGCTCGGGGCCGCGTGCCCCGACCCGGAGTGACTGCGGGCGGAGGATGGGAGTCCTCCGCCCGCCGCGACGAGTCACTGGGCGTCAGGGAGATGGCCACGCGTGCTCGGCCATCTCCCCCTCCGGAGAGGAAGGCCCCGGCATTAGCTGGGGCGAGACCGGTGGACACCGTGGGCAATGCTACAGCGGTACCACGGTGTCCAACAAACCGGTATGCGGTAGCACGCCATGGTGGGTTTTGGTGGGTATACCTCATCTTCCCTTCTCACTAGGAGAAGGGCAGATGCAGGGAGGCCCACATATCCTCCCGCCTCTCCCAGGGCGGGGGTCGAACTCGTAATGGGTTTCCCACCATGTAAATAAAAAAAAAAAAAAAAAAAAAAAAAAAAAAAAAAAAAAAAAAAAAAAAAAAAAAAAAAAAAAAAAAAAAAAAAAAAAAAAAAAAAAAAAAAAAAAAAAAAAAAAAAAAAAAAAGGTTAGGTTAGGTTAGGTTGGGGTGCAGGTGAGAGGCCTCCTCGTGGCGCACCCTGGGCAACGTCGGCTCCGAGTGCCCACCAGCTTTTGGTGGACACTCGGCGCTGGCGGCTGACTCTCACATCCTTCCCTTCGGTCCTCTTCCCATCCTTCCACTCCCATCCTTTTTAAGGGAAAACCCTTATCCTTCCCCCCCTTCCTTCCCACCCCCCCTTCCCCCTTCCCCGGCGGGCCCGGCGGCAGGTAACACTGTCGTCGGGAATAACCGCCCAAAACCGGAGGAGGTACGCCGCTCCTCTGCGATCCGTAGCCCGGGCATCCTGCAACGACCTCCACCAAATGGCGTTGTGGAGTAGTGGGACCCGGAGCGGAGGGCTTGCCTTAATTGGCCGGCCCGCGAGATGGAGACTCTATAAAACCCGACAGGATAAGTCGTTAAAACCCTGTACATACCTGGCGACCTGTACAGTATATAGCCTTGCCCCCGGAAAGGCGTCACCCGGGGGTCGACCTTTAGTTCGTCCACACTCGTGGGAATAAAAATGGAATCTAGCAATGCATACCGAAAAACGATGATGAGCAGCGAGGAGGATGGGGACACTGACTCGATGGTCAGTGTCGCATCAACAACGACCCGGCGAACGAATAAACGGACGAGGAACAACAACGATGGCTCGGACCCAGACTCCAGTCTGGATGGGGTTGCGAGCCCGAACATGAGGAAGCGAGGACGAGGCCGGCCGCCAACTACGGGCCACTACGTGGGCCTGGCGAAGGCCAAGCTGGCGCTCGTCGAGGCCGAGAGACTGGCGGAGCAACAGACGGCTGAGGCGGAGGTCGCCGCAGCCTCTCGTGAGGTCAGGGCGCGCACAAGGGAGCTCTCCCTGTCGGAGGCGTCCTCGAACGACGAAGAGTTCCGGACGGCCACCTCTCTAAACCGGGCAATCGGTGACAATATTGCCTTAATAAAGAGGGTGGCCAAGACCTCCGGCAACTTGAAGGGGACCTTTATGCGGGCCCTGTATGACGCCGCCGATGAAATCGGAAAGGTCGCCTGCATTTTGCAGAGCCGCTGCACCTCGGACGAGACGAGAGGACTGCAGGCCGACAACGCCCGCCTTCACTCCGAGGTCGCGCAGCTCCGAAAAGAAATGGCGGAGATGAGGGAGCACCTAAACAGACCGCGCCCACGGACTGAAGAAGTGGTGCCCAGTCAGCCAAGGCAGGCACCCCTTGACGCCGAAGACCTGGTGCGCACCATCCTGTGCCAGGTGGGCACAATGGTGAACGCCAGGTTCGAGGCCCTCGAGGAAAGGTTGCTGCCTGAGAGGCGACTGCGCCCCCCACTAGCGGCGGACAAGCGGGCCCAAGAAATACGCGACGTCACCCCTGGGCCATCTTCCGCCCCAATCGAGGCTGCTCCAATCCAGGCCAGTTCTGGCGGATCGGAGGCTCCAAAGCCCCAGAGGGCGAAGAAGCCGAAGAAGGCGGCAAAGCAAAAGGGGCCGAGCACAGTGGGCACTCCCCGCGAGAGGGCAGCAGAGCCCCTCCCATCAGCGTCGGAGACCGCAGACCAAGCTAGCACCACCCAACCTAAGGAGATGGCTTGGAACGTCGTGGTTAGGAAGGGGGCCAAAAAGAAGGGCCAGACAAAGCAGGCCCCACCCCGCAAGCCGGCCAAAGAGAGGACGGCCAAACTGACCCCTCCAAAATCGGCTGCGGTGGTTGTCACCCTCACGCCGGAGGCAGCAGAAAAGGGCGTAACTTACGAGGCGGTGATCGCCGAGGCAAAGGCCAAAATCAGGCTGGCGGACCTCGGGATCGCCGCCGTACGGTTCCGCGTGAGCGCCACGGGAGCACGCATGTTTGAGGTTGCGGGCTCGGACAGCGGCCCGCTCGCCGACGCGCTCGCCACGAAGCTGGAGGAGGTCCTCAGCCGAGACACAGTCCGTGTCTCCAGGCCGTTCAAGACGACAGAGATAAAAATCTCCGGCCTGGACGACTCGATCTCGGCTGAGGAAGTGATGGGCGCGGTCGCCGAGGCGGGGGGCTGTCCGAGGGGCAGCCTCAAAAATAACGGCGGGATCGTCAAGAACCCATTCGGTGTGGGGCAGATGTGGGTGGAGTGCCCGGTGGCAGCCGCAAAGCGCATCGCCGCAGCGGGCCGCCTAGCACTTTCCTGGGTGTCGGCCTCCGTAAAGCTACTCGAGCCAAAGCCCCTGCGCTGTTACAGGTGCCTGCAAAAGGGGCACATAAAGGCGCAGTGCAGTGCGGAGGTCGACCGAAGCCAGGAGTGCTTCCGTTGCGGGGTCATCGGGCACAAGTCCAAGGAATGCACGGCAAAGCCGCACTGCAACATCTGTGCGGCAGCCAAAAAACCGGCCGACCATCTGCTGGGGGGCAAGGCTTGTCCCGCACCAGCCCCCAAAGTCGCCAGGAGAAAGGCTGCGCCGCAGCCCCTCCTAAAACGCAAGCCGCCTACAGAGGAGGCAATGGAGACGGATCCGCAACCACCAACCAACAATGGCCCTACGCCTTCTTCAGGCTAATATAAACCACTGCGCTCGAGCCCAAGACCTGCTCCTTCAGAGCATGGTCGAGTGGTCGACGCACGTGGCGGTGGTTGCGGAGCCCTACTTCGTCCTCCCTAACAGGGACGACTGGATGGGCGACGAGGACGGCTCGGTGGCCCTCATAGTGCCTAGGTCCACTGGCTCCCCGGTGGTCGAATGCGTCCAGAAGGGTCGAGGTTGCGTCGCGGCAGTCGTGGGAGGAGTCACCGTCGTCGGCGTGTACTGCCCCCCGAGCAGAACCCTCGCGGAGTTCGAGGGCCTCCTCGGCCAAGTCGAGGCCCTCATCGGCAGGAGTCACCCACACCCAGCTCTGGTAATGGGTGACTTCAACGCCAAAAACTCCGCGTGGGGATGTCTGGCCACCGACGCACGGGGTGCAGTACTCGAGGAGTGGGCGCTGACGGCGGGACTCAGCCTACTGAATCGCGGATCGCGGCCGACCTGCGTTCGGCCACAGGGCAGCTCCATAGTGGACCTGTCGTTCGCCAGTCCTGCAATAGCGCGCCGAGTCTACGGGTGGGGGGTCGTTGAGGGCGTGGAAACGCTCTCGGACCACCTCTACATCCGTTTCGAGGTATCTGCGTCCTCCGCGGCCCCGTTCCACTCGGGGCGCGGCGCGCTGCCTGGCGACGGCCCCCGATGGGCGCTAAAGCGTCTCGACAGGGAGGTCCTCATCGAGGCCTCCCTTGTCGAAACATGGACGCCCCCCGACGCCTCTAGGAGCGTCGACGAGGAGGCTACGGCGCTGCGGCAGTCGATGACTCGGGTCTGCGACGCGTCGATGCCGCGGCAGGGTCCCCTTCCGCCGAGACGCCAAGTGTACTGGTGGTCGGCCGACATCGCTGAACTACGCATACAGTGCGTAGCGGCCAGACGCCAGTACCAGAGGCAACGGCGGAGGAGACCCCAGGACGAGCGGGCCGAGTCGTCGCTGCGCGCGGCCTACGGGGCGGCTAAGCGCGCCCTTCGCGTCGCCATTGGCGAGTCAAGAGACGGGGCCAGGGAGGAGATGATCGAGTCCCTCAACCTGGACCCCTGGGGCCGCCCGTATCGAATGGTGCAGGGGCGATTTAGGCAGTGGGCGCCCCCCCTGACACAGAGCCTCCAGCCACAGCTGGTGGAAGCGGTCGTGGCAGCGCTCTTTCCGCGCAGGGGCGAGCACACCCCTCCATCTATGGCGCCGCCCGCGAGGAGTGAGCCCATCGTCGAGCCCGAGGACATACCACCGGTATCTGCCGGGGAGTTCGGGGCCGCGATTCTTCGGCTTCGCGCCAAGAGAACGGCCCCGGGCCCCGACGGTGTTCCCGGCCGGGCGTGGGTGCTAGCCGCGGACGCGTACGAGGAGAGGGTGTGCGGGCTCTTCGACGCCTGCTTCGCCCAGGGCCGCTTCCCACAGCTGTGGAAGACGGGCAACCTTGTGCTCCTCAAGAAGGAGGGCCGCCCAGTCGATTCACCGTCCGGGTACCGGCCGATCGTGCTCCTTGACGAGGCGGCGAAGCTCTTCGAGCGGATTATAGCGAACCGCCTCGTCGAGCATCTGGAGAGGGTCGGTCCGGGCCTGGATGAGAAGCAATATGGCTTTCGGGTGGGAAGGTCCACCGTGCACGCGGTCCTGCGGGTGAAGGCGATGGCGGAGGAAGCGGTCGCACAGGGCGAGGTCGTCTTGGCGGTGTCTCTTGACATCGCCAACGCCTTCAACACCTTGCCCTGGAGTAGCATTAGGGAGGCACTCCGGTATCACCGGGTGCCGAACTACCTCCGCCGCATCATCGCCGACTACCTGTCATGCAGGACCGTGGCGTATCGGGGCCGCGAGGCGTGGTGCTACCACGAGGTGTCGTGCGGTGTTCCACAGGGGTCAGTCCTCGGGCCGCTCCTGTGGAACATCGGGTACGACTGGGCGTTGCGGGGTGTCCTCCTCCGCGGGGTGAGCGTCACCTGCTACGCGGACGACACCCTCGTGACGGCCCGGGGCGGCACGCACCGCGAGTGCGCCATCTTGGCGACGGCGGGAGTGGCTCAGGTCGTGGGCCGCATTCGTGCGTTGGGTCTCGAGGTGGCCTTAAACAAGTCCGAGGCTCTGTGTTTTCACGGACCTCGGAACGGGCCACCTTCGGGATCCCACATCGTAGTCGGCGGCGTGCGAATCGACGTGGCGCCCCAAATGAAATATTTGGGGCTCACGCTCGACAGCCGCTGGACGTTTGAGAGCCACTTCCGTCGGTTGGTGCCCAGGCTGTTGCGCGCGGCGGCCGCACTCGGAAGCCTTCTGCCGAACTTGAACGGCCCGAGGGCGGCCTGCCGGCGCCTGTACCTGGGCGTCATCCGCTCGATGGCGCTGTATGGGGCACCCGTGTGGGACGGCGCCCTGAATAGCCGGACAGTCGCCCTCCTACATCAACCACAGAGGGCGATGGCCATCAGGGTGGCCCGTGGATACCGCACGGTGTCCTACGACGCGGCGTGCGTCTTGGCCGGCTCCCTGCCGTGGGAGCTGGAGGCGGAGGTTCTCGCGTCCGTCTTCTCTTGGCGCGAGAACCAGATCGCCACACACCGGCTCCCGCCGGCGGTGGAGGCGGTCGAGAGGGTGAGGGTGGAGAGGCGAGCGGCTGCCGTCCTCGAGTGGCGGCGCAACCTCCGGCACCCGAGCGCTGGTGCCTGGACGGTGGAAGCGGTTCGTCCGGTGCTCACGCAGTGGATGGACAGGAGACACGGTGCGCTCACCTTCCGGTTGTCGCAGGTGCTGTCGGGGCATGGTTGCTTCGGCAAGTACCTGCACCGGATCGGGAGGGAGCCATCGGCGGTGTGTCACCACTGCGTCGGCTGCCCGGAAGACACCGCCCAGCACACGCTGGAGGTATGTCCGGCGTGGGCAGACCAGCGCCGGGAGCTCGTGGCCGTCGTGGGCGGCAACCCTACATTGCCGGTCATTGTGACCTCCATGGTGGAGACTGACCGTGCATGGGGTGCCGCCCAGCAGTTCGCTGAGGCGGTCATGGGCCTGAAGGAGGAGGCGGAAAGGGAGCGGGAGGCGAATACTCTCGACCCCATCCGAAGCCGCCGCTTGGGGAGGCGAAGGCGTGCGTACGCGCGCAACGCCCCTCCACCCTAACAGTGACTCGAGCGGCGGGCAAGGGGAAGCCCGCCGCTCCTAGAGAGTCGGAGATGGCGCGCATATGCGCGAATGGCGTCGTAGCCGCGGGTGGAAACACCTGCGGCAGCTAGTCGTGGCGTCAGCCGGTCACCGCCGGGCGAGTAGATGAGTGCTCAAAAGAGTGTACCCTCGTCCCGGCGGAGAATGACAGTGACGGCAAGTTGGGTTTTAGTGGGTATACCTCTCGGGCCCCTTCTCATTTTTGATATGAGAAGGGGAGTTTGCGAGAGGGAGTCCCACATAACCACCGCGTCTCCCCCAGGCGCGGTGGTATGCGTAATGCATTTCCCAACTATAAAAAAAAAAAAAAAAAAAAAAAAAGGTTAGGTTAGGTTAGGTTAGGTTAGGTTAGGTTAGGTTAGGTTAGGTTAGGTTAGGTTAGGTTAGGTTAGGTTAGGTTAGGTTAGGTTAGGTTAGGTTAGGTGGGGTGCAGGTGAGAGGCCTCCTCGTGGCGCACCCTGGGCAACGTCAGCTCCGAGTACCCACCAGCTTTTGGTGGACACTCGGCGCTGGCGGCTGACTCTCACATCCTTCCCTTCGGTCCTCTTCCCATCCTTCCACTCCCATCCTTTTAAGGGAAAACCCTTATCCTTCCCCCCTTCCTTCCCACCCCCCCTTCCCCCTTCCCCGGCGGGCCCGGCGGCAGGTAACACTGTCGTCGGGAATAACCGCCCAAAACCGGAGGAGGTACGCCGCTCCTCTGCGATCCGTAGCCCGGGCATCCCGCAACGACCTCCACCAAATGGCGTTGTGGAGTAGTGGGACCCGGAGCGGAGGGCTTGCCTTGATTGGCCGGCCCGCGAGAAAGGAAAACTCTATAAAAACCCGTCAGGACAAGACGTAAAAACCCTGTGCACACCGGGCGAAATGCACAGTAGCCCGCAAGGGCACTAGCCTTGCCCCCGGAACGGCGTCACCCGGGGGTCGACCACCCTTTCGTCCGCAATCGTGGGAACAAAAATGGAACATGGCAATTCAAACCGTAAAATGACGATGAGCAGCGAGGAGGATGGGGACACTGACTCGATAGTCAGTGTCGCATCAATGACGAACCGGCAAACGTTTAAACGGACTAGGAACAGCGACTCGGACCCAGACTCCAACACGGAGGGGGTCGCGAGCCCAACGCTAAGGAAGAGGAGAGGTCGGCCGCCAACCACGGGCCATTATGTTGGCCTGGCAAAGGCAAAGCTGGCCCTGGTAGAGGCGGAAAGACTGGCGGAACAACAGCGGGCTGAGGCTGAGATGTCGGCAGCCTCTCGAGAAACTCGGGCGCGGACACGGGATCTCTCCCTGTCGGAGGCGTCCTCGGGTGGCGACGACGACTTCCAAACGGCGACCGCGTTGAGTCGCGCCATCGAAGACAACGTCGCATTAATAAAGAGGGTCGCCGCCACGTCGGGGAACCTCAAGGGTACCTTTATGAAGGCCCTGAGGGACGCCGCCGACGACATCGGCAAGGTCGCCTCCGTTTTGCAGAGTCGCTGCACCTCGGAGGAGACGCGCGGACTGCAAGCGGACAACGCCCGCCTCAAGTCCGAAATCGCGCAGTTGCGCAGGGAAGTGGCTGAGATGCGGGAACTCATGAACAAGCCGCGTCCACAGGCCGAAGCGGTTGTGGCAAGTCCGCCCAATGCAGCACCTCTGGACGCCGATAGCCTGGTGCGCACCATCCTCTGCCAGGTGGGCACGATGGTCAGCGCCAGGTTTGAGGCTCTCGAAGAGAGGTTGCTGCCCGAGAGGCGACTTCGCCCACCACTAGCGGCGGACAGGCGGGCGCACGAGACACGCGAGGTCTCCCCTGGGCCATCATGTGCCCCGACCGAAGCTGCCCCGATGCAGGCTGGCCCTAGCGGCCCCGCGGCCCCGAAGCCGCAAAAGGCCAAGAAGCCGGATAAGAAGGGGGCAAAATCGGTCGGCACACCCCGCGAGAGGGTAGCAGTGCCCGAACCCCTACCAACAGTGTCGCAGCCGGAGGACCCAACGAGCCCGACCCAGCCAAAAGAGATGGCATGGAACACCGTGGTCAAAAAAGGGTCTAAAAAGAAGGGCCAGGCAAAACAGGCTCCCCCTCGCAAGAAGCCTAAAGAAAGAACGGCAAAACTAGCACCCCCCAAATCTGCCGCGGTAATGGTCACCCTGACACCGGAGGCCATCGAAAAGGGGGTGACGTATGAGGCGGTGATCGCCGAGGCAAAGGCCAATATAAGGCTAGCGGACCTCGGGATCGCCGCCGTACGTTTCCGCGTCAGCGCCACAGGGGCCCGGATGTTTGAGGTGGCCGGCGCGGACAGCGGCCCCCAGGCCGATGCGCTTGCCGCAAAATTGGAAGAGGTCCTCAGCCGGGACACAGTCCGAGTCTCCAGGCCGGTGAAAACGACGGAGATCAAGATATCCGGTCTGGACGACTCCATCTCGGCTGAGGAGGTGCTGGGCGCGGTCGCCGAGGCGGGGGGCTGTCCTAAAGGCAGCCTGCGAAACAGCGGAGGGGTCGTAAAAGATCCATTTGGCGTTGGACACATGTGGGTGGAATGCCCTGTGGCAGCCGCCAAAGCCATCGCTGCAGCGGGTCGCCTCCAACTAACGTGGGTGTCGGCCTCCGTGAAGCTCCTGGAGCCCAAACCTCTGAGGTGCTTCAAGTGCCTGCAGAAGGGGCATATCAGGGCACAGTGCAGCTCGGAGGTCGACCGAAGCCAGGAGTGCTTCCGCTGCGGAACGGCTGGCCACAAGGCCAAGGGGTGCACGGCAAAGCCGCACTGCTCCATCTGTGCGGCAGCCAAAAAACCAGCCGATCATCTGCTGGGGGGCAAGGCTTGCCCTGCCCCAGCCCCCAAAGTCACGAGGAAGAAGGGTGCACCCCAGCCCCTACTAAAACGCCAGCCACCTGTTGAGGTGATGGAGACGGACCCGCAGCCACCGAACAATAATGGCCCTACAACTGTTACAAGCCAACATTAACCACTGCGCTCGAGCCCAAGACCTGCTCCTCCAGAGCATGGTCGAGTGGTCGACGCACGTGGCGGTGGTTGCGGAGCCCTATTTCGTCCTCCCCAACAGGGATGATTGGATAGGGGACGAGGACGGTCTGGTCGCCCTAATCGTACCGAGGTCCACTGGCTCTCCGGTGGTCGAATGCGTGCAGAAGGGTCGAGGCTGCGTCGCGGCGGTCGTGGGTGGAGTCACTGTCGTCGGCGTGTACTGCCCCCCGAGCAGAACCCTCGCGGAGTTCGAGGGCCTCCTGGGCCAAGTTGAGGCCCTCATCGGCAGGAGTCACCCACATCCAGCTCTGGTAATGGGTGACTTCAACGCCAAAAACTCCGCGTGGGGATGTCTGGCCACCGATGTACGGGGTGCGGATGTACGGGGTGCGGTACTCGAGGAATGGGCGTTGACGGCGGGGCTCAGCCTCTTGAACCGCGGCTCACAGCCGACCTGCGTTCGACCACAGGGGACCTCAATAGTCGACCTGTCGTTCGCCAGCCCTGCAATAGCGCGCCGAGTCTACGGGTGGGAGGTCGTGGAGGGCGTAGAAACGCTCTCGGATCACCTCTACATCCGCTTCGAGGTGTCTGCGTCCTCCGCGGCCCCGTTTCATTCGAGGCGCGGCGCGCTGCCTGGCGACGGCCCCCGATGGGCGCTAAAGCGTCTCGACAGGGAAGTCCTCATCGAGGCCTCCCTGGTCGAAACATGGACGCCCCCCGACGCCTCTAGGAGCGTCGATGAGGAGGCTACGGCGCTGCGGCAGTCGATGACTCGAGTCTGCGACGCGTCGATGCCGCGGCAGGGTCCCCTTCCGCCGAGACGCCAAGTGTACTGGTGGTCGGCCGACATCGCTGAACTACGCATACAGTGCGTAGCGGCCAGACGCCAGTACCAGAGGCAACGGCGGAGGAGACCCCAGGACGAGCAGGCCGAGTCGTCGCTGCGCGCGGCCTACGGGGCGGCCAAGCGCGCTCTTCGCATCGCCATTGGCGAGTCCAGGGACGGGGCCAGGGAGGAGATGGTCGAGTCCCTCAACCTGGACCCATGGGGTCGCCCATACCGAATGGTGCAGGGGCGATTTCGGCAGTGGGCGCCCCCCCTGACCCAGAGCCTCCAGCCACAGCTGGTGGAAGCGGTGGTGGCAGCGCTGTTCCCGCGCAGGGGCGAGCACACCCCTCCCTCCATGGCGCCGCCCGCGAGGAGTGAGCCCATCGCCGAGCCGGAGGACATACCGCCGGTATCTGCCGGGGAGTTCGGGGCCGCGATTCTTCGGCTTCGCGCCAAAAGGACGGCCCCGGGTCCCGACGGTGTTCCCGGCCGGGCGTGGGTACTAGCCGCGGACGCGTACGAGGAGAGGGTGTGCGGGCTCTTCGACGCCTGCTTCGCCCAGGGCCGCTTCCCACAGCTGTGGAAGACGGGCAACCTTGTGCTCCTCAAGAAGGAGGGCCGCCCAGTCGACTCACCGTCCGGGTACCGGCCGATCGTGCTCCTTGACGAGGCGGCGAAGCTCTTCGAGCGGATTATAGCGAACCGCCTCGTCGAGCATCTGGAGAGGGTCGGTCCGGGCCTGGACGAGAAACAATATGGCTTTCGGGTGGGGAGGTCCACCGTACACGCGGTCCTGCGGGTGAAGGCGATGGCGGAGGAAGCAGTCGCACAGGGCGAGGTCGTCTTGGCGGTGTCTCTTGACATCGCCAACGCCTTCAACACCTTGCCCTGGAGTAGCATTAGGGAGGCACTCCGGTATCACCGGGTGCCGAACTACCTCCGCCGCATCATCGCCGACTACCTGTCATGCAGGACCGTGGCGTATCGGGGCCGCGAGGCGTGGTGCTACCACGAGGTGTCGTGCGGTGTTCCACAGGGGTCAGTCCTCGGGCCGCTCCTGTGGAACATCGGGTACGACTGGGCGTTGCGGGGTGTCCTCCTCCGCGGGGTGAGCGTCACCTGCTACGCGGACGACACCCTCGTGACGGCCCGGGGCGGCACGCACCGCGAGTGCGCCATCTTGGCGACGGCGGGAGTGGCTCAGGTCGTGGGCCGCATTCGTGCGTTGGGTCTCGAGGTGGCCTTAAACAAGTCCGAGGCTCTGTGTTTTCATGGACCTCGGAACGGGCCACCTTCGGGATCCCATATCGTGGTCGGCGGCGTGCGGATCGACGTGGCGCCCCAGATGAAATATTTGGGGCTCACGCTCGATAGCCGTTGGACGTGGGAGAGTCACTTCCGTCGGTTGGCGCCCAGGCTGTTGCGCGCGGCGGCCGCACTCGGCAGTCTTCTGCCGAATCTAAACGGTCCGAAGGCGGCCTGCCGGCGCCTGTACCTGGGCGTCATCAAGTCGATGGCGCTGTATGGGGCACCCGTGTGGGACGGCGCCCTGAACGGTCGGACAATCGCCCTCCTGCATAGACCGCAGAGGGCGATGGCCATAAGGGTGGCCCGTGGATACCGCACGGTGTCCTACGACGCGGCGTGCGTCTTGGCCGGCTCCCTGCCGTGGGAACTGGAGGCGGGAGTTCTCGCGTCCGTCTTCTCTTGGCGCGAGAACCAAATCGCCACACACCGGCTCCCGCCGGCGGTGGAGGCGGTCGAGAGGGTGAGGGTGGAGAGGCGAGCGGCTGCCGTCCTCGAGTGGCGGCGCAACCTCCGGCACCCGAACGCTGGTGCCTGGACGGTGGAAGCGGTTCGTCCGGTGCTCACGCAGTGGATGGACAGGAGACACGGTGCGCTCACCTTCCGGTTGTCGCAGGTGCTGTCGGGGCATGGTTGCTTCGGCAAGTACCTGCACCGGATCGGGAGGGAGCCATCGGCGGTGTGTCACCACTGCGTCGGCTGCCCGGAAGACACCGCCCAACACACGCTGGAGGTGTGTCCGGCGTGGGCAGACCAGCGCCGGGAGCTCGTGGCCGTCGTGGGCGGCAACCCTACATTGCCGGTCATTGTGACCTCCATGGTGGAGACTGACCGTGCATGGGGTGCCGCCCAGAAGTTCGCTGAGGCGGTCATGGGCCTAAAGGAGGAGGCGGAAAGGGTGCGGGAGGCGAATGCTCCCGACCCAATCCGAAGCCGCCGCTTGGGGAGGCGAAGGCGTGCGTACGCGCGCAACGCCCCTCCACCCTAATAGTGACTCGAGTGGCGGGCTAGGGGGAAGCCCGCCACTCCTAGAGAGTCGGAGAAGGCGCGCATATGCGCGAATGGCGTCGTAGCCGCGGGTGGAAACACCCGCGGTAGCAAGTCGTGGCGTCAGCCGGTCACCGCCGGGCGAGTAGACGAGTGCTCGTAAGAGTGTACCCTCGTCCCGGCGGAGAATGACAGTGACGGCAAGTTGGGTTTTAGTGGGTATACCTCTCGGGCCCCTTCTCATTTTTGATATGAGAAGGGGAGTTTGCGAGAGGGAGTCCCACATAACCACCGCGTCTCCCCCAGGCGCGGTGGTATGCGTAATGCATTTCCCAACTATAAAAAAAAAAAAAAAAAAAAAAAAAAAAAAAAGGTTAGGTTAGGTTAGGTTAGGTTAGGTTAGGTTAGGTTAGGTTAGGTTAGGTTAGGTTAGGTTAGGTTAGGTTAGGTTAGGTTAGGTTAGGTTAGGTTGGGGTGCAGGTGAGAGGCCTCCTCGTGGCGCACCCTGGGCAACGTCAGCTCCAAGTGCCCACCAGCTTTTGGTGGACACTCGGCGCTGGCGGCTGACTCTCACATCCTTCCCTTCGGTCCTCTTCCCATCCTTCCACTCCCATCCTTTTTAAGGGAAAACCCTTATCCTTCCCCCCTTCCTTCCCACCCCCCCTTCCCCCTTCCCCGGCGGGCCCGGCGGCAGGTAACACTGTCGTCGGGAATAACCGCCCAAAACCGGAGGAGGTACGCCGCTCCTCTGCGATCCGTAGCCCGGGCATCCTGCAACGACCTCCACCAAATGGCGTTGTGGAGTAGTGGGACCCGGAGCGGAGGGCTTGCCTTGATTGGCCGGCCCGCGACAGGACAAGTCTATAAAACCCGACAGGATAAGTCGTTAAAACCCTGTACATACCTGGCGACCTGTACAGTATGTAGCCTTGCCCCCGGAAAGGCGTCACCCGGGGGTCGACCAATATATCGACCATACTCGTGGGAATAAAAATGGAACCTAGCAATGCATACCAAAAACCGATGATGAGCAGCGAGGAGGATGGGGACACTGACTCAATGGTCAGTGTCGCATCAACAACGACCCGGCGTACGAATAAACGGACACGATATAGCAACGATGGCTCGGACCCAGACTCCAGTCAGGATGGGGTTGCGAGCCCGAATAGGAGGAAACGAGGACGAGGCCGGCCGCCAACTACGGGCCAATACGTGGGCCTGGCGAAGGCGAAGCTGGCGCTCGTCGAAGCGGAGAGGTTGGCAGAACAACAGAGGGCTGAGGCGGAGGTCACCGCAGCTTCTCGTGAGGTCAGGGCGCGCACAAGGGAGCTCTCCCTGTCGGAGGCGTCCTCGAACGACGAAGAGTTCCGGACGGCCACCTCTCTAAACCGGGCAATCGATGATAATATTGCCATAATAAAGAGGGTGGCCAAGACCTCCGGCAACTTGAAGGGGACCTTTATGCGGGCCCTGTATGACGCCGCCGATGAAATCGGAAAGGTCGCCTCCACCTTGCAGAGCCGCTGCACCTCGGACGAGACGAGAGGACTGCAGGCCGACAACGCTCGCCTCCAAGCTGAGGTCACACAGCTCCGCAAGGAGATGACGGAGCTACGGGAGCGCATGGACAGACCACGCCCACAGACCGAGGCGGCCGTGATAAGCCAGCCCGGGCAAGCGCCTCTCGACACCGACAGCCTGGTGCGCACCATCCTCTGCCAGGTGGGCACGATGGTCAGCGCCAGGTTCGAGGCTCTCGAGGAGAGGCTGCTGCCCGAGAAGCGACTCCGCCCTCCACTGGCAGCGGATAGGCGGGCGGATGACCCCTCGGACATCACTCCTGGGCCATCATATGCCCCGACCGAGGCTGCCCCGATGCAGGCTGGCTCTAGCGGCCCCGCGGCCCCAAAGCCGCAAAGGGCCAAAAAGCCGGAAAAGAAGCCGAAGAAGGGGGCAAAATCGGTCGGCACACCCCGCGAGAGGGTAGCAGTGCCCGAACCCCTGCCAACAGTGTCGCAGCCGGAGGACCCAACGAGCCCGACCCGGCCTGAGGAGATGGCGTGGAATGTCGTGGTCAGGAAGGGGGCCAAGAAGAGTAAGCCCAAGCCCAAGCAGGACCCCCCTCGCAAGAGGGGCAAAGAAGGGCCAGCCAAGCTCGCCCCCCCAAAATCTGCGGCGGTCATGGTCACCCTCACGCCAGAGGCCGCCGCAAACGGGGTGACGTACGAGGCGGTGATCGCCGAGGCAAAAGCCAAGATTAGGCTGGCGGACCTCGGGATCGCCGCCGTACGGTTCCGGGTCAGCGCCACAGGGGCGCGAATGTTTGAGATTGCGGGCGCGGACAGCGGCCCGCAGGCGGACGCGCTCGCCACAAAGCTCGAAGAGGTCCTCAGCCGGGACACAGTACGTGTCTCCAGGCCGATCAAGACGACGGAAATAAAAATCTTCGGCCTGGATGACTCGGTCTCGGTTGAGGAAGTGTTAAGCGCGGTCGCCGAGGCGGGGGGCTGTCCGAAAAGCAGCCTCAGAAATACCGGTGGGGTCGTGAAAGACCCACGCGGGGTGGGCCAGGTATGGGTGGAGTGCCCGGTGGCAGCCGCCAAACAGATCGCCGCAGCGGGTCGCCTCCAGCTGACGTGGGTGTCGGCCTCCGTCAAGCTGCTCGAGCCTAAGCCCCTGCGCTGCTATAGGTGCCTGCAGAAGGGGCACATAAAGGCGCAGTGCGGTGCGGAGGTCGACCGAAGCCAGGAGTGCTTCCGCTGCGGGGTGGCTGGCCACAAGGCGAAAGGGTGCTTGGCCAAGCCGCACTGTTCCATCTGTGCGGCGGCCAAGAAACCGGCCGATCACCTGTTGGGGGGCAAAGCTTGCCTTGCACCAGCCCCCAAAATAACGCGCAGGAAGGCTGCTCCCCAGCCCCACACAAAACGACAGCAGCCTTCAGAGACTGCGATGGAGACGGATCCGCAACCACCAACCAACAATGGCCCTACACCTTCTTCAGGCTAACATAAACCACTGCGCTCGAGCCCAAGACCTGCTCATTCAGAGCATGGTCGAGTGGTCGACGCACGTGGCGGTGGTTGCGGAGCCCTACTTCGTCCTCCCTAACAGGGACGACTGGATGGGCGACGAGGACGGCTTGGTGGCCCTCATAGTGCCTAGGTCCACTGGCTCCCCGGTGGTCGAATGCGTCCAAAAGGGTCGAGGTTGCGTCGCGGCAGTCGTGGGAGGAGTCACCGTCGTCGGCGTGTACTGCCCCCCGAGCAGAACCCTCGCGGAGTTCGAGGGCCTCCTCAGCCAAGTCGAGGCCCTCATCGGCAGGAGTCACCCACGCCCAGCTCTGGTAATGGGTGACTTCAACGCCAAAAACTCCGCGTGGGGATGTCTGGCCACCGACGCACGGGGTGCAGTACTCGAGGAGTGGGCGCTTACGGCGGGACTCAGCCTACTGAACCGCGGATCGCGGCCGACCTGCGTTCGGCCGCAGGGCAGCTCCATAGTGGACCTGTCCTTCGCCAGTCCCGTGATAGCGCGCCGGGTGTACGGGTGGGAGGTCGTGGAGGGCGTAGAAACGCTGTCAGACCACCTCTACATCCGCTTCGAGGTATCTGCGTCCTCCGCGGCCCCTTTTCATTCGGGGCGCGGCGCGCTGTCTGGCGACGGCCCCCGATGGGCGCTAAAGCGTCTCGACAGGGAGGTCCTCATCGAGGCCTCCCTTGTCGAAACATGGACGCCCCCCGACGCCTCTAGGAGCGTCGACGAGGAGGCTACGGCGCTGCGGCAGTCGATGACTCGGGTCTGCGACGCGTCGATGCCGCGGCAGGGTCTCCTTCCGCCGAGACGCCAAGTGTACTGGTGGTCGGCCGATATCGCTGAACTACGCATACAGTGCGTAGCGGCCAGACGCCAGTACCAGAGGCAACGGCGGAGGAGACCCCAGGATGAGCGGGCCGAGTCGTCGCTGCGCGCGGCCTACGGGGCGGCTAAGCGCGCCCTTCGCGTCGCCATTGGCGAGTCAAGAGACGGGGCCAGGGAGGAGATGATCGAGTCCCTCAACCTGGACCCCTGGGGCCGCCCATATCGAATGGTGCAGGGGCGATTTCGACAGTGGGCCCCCCCCCTGACCCAGAGCCTCCAGCCGCAGCTGGTGGAGGCGGTCGTGGCAGCGCTCTTTCCGCGCAGGGGCGAGCACACCCCTCCTTCCATGGCGCCGCCCACGAGGGGAGAACCCATCGCCGGGCCCGAGGACATACCACCGGTATCTGCCGGGGAGTTCGGGGCCGCGATTCTTCGGCTTCGCGCCAAAAGGACGGCCCCGGGCCCCGACGGTATCCCTGGTCGGGCGTGGGTTCTGGCCGCGGACGCTTATGAGGAGAGGGTGTGCGGGCTCTTGGACGCCTGCTTTGCCCAGGGCCGCTTCCCACAGCTGTGGAAGACGGGCACCCTCGTCCTCCTAAAAAAGGAAGGCCGCCCGGTTGACTCGCCGTCCGGGTACCGGCCGATCGTGCTCCTTGACGAGGCGGCGAAGCTCTTCGAGCGTGTCATAGCGAACCGCCTCGTCGAGCATCTGGAGAGAGTCGGTCCGGGCCTGGACGACAAGCAATACGGGTTTCGGGTGGGAAGGTCCACCGTTCACGCGGTCCTGCGGGTGAAGGCGATGGCGGAGGAAGCGGTCGCACAGGGCGAGGTCGTCTTGGCGGTGTCTCTTGACATCGCCAACGCCTTCAACACCTTGCCCTGGAGTTGCATTAGGGAGGCACTCCGGTATCACCGGGTGCCGAACTACCTCCGCCGCATCATCGCCGACTACCTGTCGAGCAGGACCGTGGCGTATCGGGGCCGCGACGCGTGGTGCTACCACGAGGTGTCGTGCGGTGTTCCACAGGGGTCGGTCCTTGGGCCGCTCTTGTGGAACATCGGGTACGACTGGGCGTTGCGGGGTGTCCTCCTCCGCGGGGTGAGCGTCACCTGCTACGCGGACGACACCCTCGTGACGGCCCGGGGCGGTACGCACCGCGAGTGCGCCATTTTGGCGACGGCGGGAGTGGCTCAGGTCGTGGGCCGCATTCGAGCGCTGGGTCTCGAGGTGGCCTTAAACAAGTCCGAGGCTCTGTGTTTTCACGGGCCTCGGAACGGGCCACCTTCGGGAGCCCATATCGTGGTCGGCGGCGTGCGGATCGACGTGGCGCCCCAAATGAAGTACTTGGGGCTCACGCTCGATAGCCGCTGGACGTGGGAGAGTCACTTCCGTCGGTTGGTGCCCAGGCTGTTGCGCGCGGCGGCCGCACTCGGCAGTCTTCTGCCGAATCTGAACGGCCCGAAGGCGGCCTGCCGGCGCCTGTACCTGGGCGTCATCAAGTCAATGGCGCTATATGGGGCACCCGTGTGGGACGGCGCCCTGAATAGCCGGACAATCGCCCTCCTACATCGACCACAGAGGGCGATGGCCATCAGGGTGGCCCGTGGATACCGCACGGTGTCCTACGACGCGGCGTGCGTCTTGGCCGGCTCCCTGCCGTGGGAACTGGAGGCGGAGGTTCTCGCGTCCGTCTTCTCTTGGCGCGAGAACCAAATCGCCACACACCGGCTCCCGCCGGCGGTGGAGGCGGTCGAGAGGGTGAGGGTGGAGAGGCGAGCGGCTGCCGTCCTCGAGTGGCGGCGCAACCTCCAGCACCCGAACGCTGGTGCCTGGACGGTGGAAGCGGTTCGTCCGGTGCTCACGCAGTGGATGGACAGGAGACACGGTGCGCTCACCTTCCGGTTGTCGCAGGTGCTGTCGGGGCATGGTTGCTTCGGCAAGTACCTGCACCGGATCGGGAGGGAGCCATCGGCGGTGTGTCACCACTGCGTCGGCTGCCCGGAAGACACCGCCCAGCACACGCTGGAGGTATGTCCGGCGTGGGCAGACCAGCGCCGGGAGCTCGTGGCCGTCGTGGGCGGCAACCCTACATTGCCGGTCATTGTGACCTCCATGGTGGAGACTGACCGTGCATGGGGTGCCGCCCAGCAGTTCGCTGAGGCGGTCATGGGCCTGAAGGAGGAGGCGGAAAGGGAGCGGGAGGCGAATGCTCTCGACCCCATGCGAAGCCGCCGCTTGGGGAGGCGAAGGCGCGCGTACGCGCGCAACGCCCCTCCACCCTAACAGTGACTCGAGCGGCGGGCAAGGGGAAGCCCGCCGCTCCTAGAGAGTCGGAGAAGGCGCGCATATGCGCGAATGGCGTCGTAGCCGCGGGTGGAAACACCCGCGGTAGCAAGTCGTGGCGTCAGCCGGTCACCGCCGGGCGAGTAGACGAGTGCTCGTAAGAGTGTACCCTCGTCCCGGCGGAGAATGACAGTGACGGCAAGTTGGGTTTTAGTGGGTATACCTCTCGGGCCCCTTCTCATTTTTGATATGAGAAGGGGAGTTTGCGAGAGGGAGTCCCACATAACCACCGCGTCTCCCCCAGGCGCGGTGGTATGCGTAATGCATTTCCCAACTATAAAAAAAAAAAAAAAAAAAAAAAAAAAAAAAGGTTAGGTTAGGTTAGGTTAGGTTAGGTTAGGTTAGGTTAGGTTAGGTTAGGTTAGGTTAGGTTAGGTTAGGTTAGGTTAGGTTAGGTTAGGTTAGGTTAGGTTAGGTTAGGTTAGGTTAGGTTAGGTTAGGTTAGGTTAGGTTAGGTTAGGTTAGGTTAGGTTAGGTTAGGTTAGGTTAGGTTAGGTTAGGTTAGGTTAGGTTAGGTTAGGTTAGGTTAGGTTAGGTTAGGTTAGGTTAGGTTAGGTTAGGTTAGGTTAGGTTAGGTTAGGTTAGGTTAGGTTAGGTTAGGTTAGGTTAGGTTAGGTTAGGTTAGGTTAGGTTAGGTTAGGTTAGGTTAGGTTAGGTTAGGTTAGGTTAGGTTAGGTTAGGTTAGGTTAGGTTAGGTTAGGTTAGGTTAGGTTAGGTTAGGTTAGGTTAGGTTAGGTTAGGTTAGGTTAGGTTAGGTTAGGTTAGGTTAGGTTAGGTTAGGTTAGGTTAGGTTAGGTTAGGTTAGGTTAGGTTAGGTTAGGTTAGGTTAGGTTAGGTTAGGTTAGGTTAGGTTAGGTTAGGTTAGGTTAGGTTAGGTTAGGTTAGGTTAGGTTAGGTTAGGTTAGGTTAGGTTAGGTTAGGTTAGGTTAGGTTAGGTTAGGTTAGGTTAGGTTAGGTTAGGTTAGGTTAGGTTAGGTTAGGTTAGGTTAGGTTAGGTTAGGTTAGGTTAGGTTAGGTTAGGTTAGGTTAGGTTAGGTTAGGTTAGGTTAGGTTAGGTTAGGTTAGGTTAGGTTAGGTTAGGTTAGGTTAGGTTAGGTTAGGTTAGGTTAGGTTAGGTTAGGTTAGGTTAGGTTAGGTTAGGTTAGGTTAGGTTAGGTTAGGTTAGGTTAGGTTAGGTTCGTGGCTGTAGCCACCGGAGAGGGGGACTCGTGCCCGGGCTGCGTCTGTCCGGAGTCCGGCGGCAGTGGGCACGTAGTCGGGGGTGAGGAGGGGCGCTTCGCGCCGGAGATGGGGGGGACTCGTGCCCGCTGCGTCTGTCCGGAGTCCGGCGGCAGTGTGGGCACGTAGTCGAGGGTGAGGGGCGGCTAACGCCGCGGAGGAGGGCGTCCTACCTGCGCTGCGTCTGTCCGGTATCCGGCGGCAGCGCGGGGGGGCGGGAGGGCGGCGGCTGGTTTTTATGCCCAGCCGTCAGCCAACCCGTAATCCTGAGCAATCGGGACCGGGGGCCCGGGTCACGTACGGCCTGGGCTGCGAGGAGAAAACCTCTATAAAAAACGCCAGAGGGGCGGCAGGCGGCGTCTGGCAATGAGGGCCGGATGCCGCCGTACGCCGTGGGCTCCCGGTGCACCGGGGGTCCCACAGAGGAGGGGGGGTCTTAAGGGGCGGCTGAGGCCCGCTGCCCTGACCCCCCGGTGACTGCGGGCGGGGGATGGGAGTCCCTCGCTCGCCTTTCAACGAGTCACCAAGAGGATAGGGGATGGCCGTGCGTATTCGGCCTCCCCATCGGAGAGGGCGCCCCTAGCTTCGGCTGGGGCGAGGACCGGTGGGCACCCGCGGGTAATGCTTAGGCGGGTACCGTGGGTGTCCAACGAACCGGTAGGCGGAAATACGCCGTGGTGGGTTTTGGTGGGTATACCCTCGGGCCCCTTCTCATTTTTGATATGAGAAGGGGAGTTTGCGAGCGGGAGCCCCACATATCCCCCCGTCTCTCCCAGGGCGGGGGTCGAACTCATAATGGGTTTCCCACCACGTTAACAAAAAAAAAAAAAAAAAAAAAAAAAAAGGTTAGGTTAGGTTAGGTTAGGTTAGGTTAGGTTAGGTTAGGTTAGGTTAGGTTAGGTTAGGTTAGGTTAGGTTAGGTTAGGTTAGGTTAGGTTAGGTTAGGTTGGGGTGCAGGTGAGAGGCCTCCTCGTGGCGCACCCTGGGCAACGTCAGCTCCAAGTGCCCACCAGCTTTTGGTGGACACTTGGCGCTGGCGGCTGACTCTCACATCCTTCCCTTCGGTCCTCTTCCCATCCTTCCACTCCCATCCTTTTTAAGGGAAAACCCTTATCCTTCCCCCCCTTCCTTCCCACCCCCCCTTCCCCCTTCCCCGGCGGGCCCGGCGGCAGGTAACACTGTCGTCGGGAATAACCGCCCAAAACCGGAGGAGGTACGCCGCTCCTCTGCGATCCGTAGCCCGGGCATCCTGCAACGACCTCCACCAAATGGCGTTGTGGAGTAGTGGGACCCGGAGCGGAGGGCTTGCCTTAATTGGCCGGCCCGCGAGATGGAGACTCTATAAAACCCGACAGGATAAGTCGTTAAAACCCTGTACATACCTGGCGACCTGTACAGTATATAGCCTTGCCCCCGGAAAGGCGTCACCCGGGGGTCGACCTTTAGTTCGTCCACACTCGTGGGAATAAAAATGGAATCTAGCAATGCATACCGAAAAACGATGATGAGCAGCGAGGAGGATGGGGACACTGACTCGATGGTCAGTGTCGCATCAACAACGACCCGGCGAACGAATAAACGGACGAGGAACAACAACGATGGCTCGGACCCAGACTCCAGTCTGGATGGGGTTGCGAGCCCGAACATGAGGAAACGAGGACGAGGCCGGCCGCCAACTACGGGCCACTACGTGGGCCTGGCGAAGGCCAAGCTGGCGCTCGTCGAGGCCGAGAGACTGGCGGAGCAACAGACGGCTGAGGCGGAGGTCGCCGCAGCCTCTCGTGAGGTCAGGGCGCGCACAAGGGAGCTCTCCCTGTCGGAGGCGTCCTCGAACGACGAAGAGTTCCGGACGGCCACCTCTCTAAACCGGGCAATCGGTGACAATATTGCCTTAATAAAGAGGGTGGCCAAGACCTCCGGCAACTTGAAGGGGACCTTTATGCGGGCCCTGTATGACGCCGCCGATGAAATCGGAAAGGTCGCCTGCATTTTGCAGAGCCGCTGCACCTCGGACGAGACGAGAGGACTGCAGGCCGACAATGCCCGCCTTCACTCCGAGGTCGCTCAGCTCCGAAAAGAAATGGCGGAGATGAGGGAGCACCTAAACAGACCGCGCCCACAGACTGAAGAAGTGGTGCCCAGTCAGCCAAGGCAGGCACCCCTTGACGCCGAAGACCTGGTGCGCACCATCCTGTGCCAGGTGGGCACAATGGTGAACGCCAGGTTCGAGGCCCTCGAGGAAAGGTTGCTGCCTGAGAGGCGACTGCGCCCCCCACTGGCAGCGGACAGGCGGGCCCAAGAAATCCGTGACGTCTCCCCTGGGCCATCTTCCGCCCCAATCGAGGCTGCTCCAATCCAGGCCAGTTCTGGCGGATCGGAGGCTCCAAAGCCCCAGAGGGCAAAGAAGCCGAAAAAGGCGACGAAGCAAAAGGGGCCGAGCACAGTGGGCACTCCCCGCGAGAGGGCAGCAGAGCCCCTCCCATCAGCGTCGGAGACCGCAGACCAAGCTAGCACCACCCAACCTAAGGAGATGGCTTGGAACGTCGTGGTTAGGAAGGGGGCCAAAAAGAAGGGCCAGACAAAGCAGGCCCCACCCCGCAAGCCGGCCAAAGAGAGGACGGCCAAACTGACCCCTCCAAAATCGGCTGCGGTGGTTGTCACCCTCACGCCGGAGGCAGCAGAAAAGGGCGTAACTTATGAGGCGGTGATCGCCGAGGCAAAGGCCAAAATCAGGCTGGCGGACCTCGGGATCGCCGCCGTACGGTTCCGCGTGAGCGCCACGGGAGCACGCATGTTTGAGGTTGCGGGCTCGGACAGCGGCCCGCTCGCCGACGCGCTCGCCACGAAGCTGGAGGAGGTCCTCAGCCGAGACACAGTCCGTGTCTCCAGGCCGTTCAAGACGACAGAGATAAAAATCTCCGGCCTGGACGACTCGATCTCGGCTGAGGAAGTGATGGGCGCGGTCGCCGAGGCGGGGGGCTGTCCGAGGGGCAGCCTCAAAAATAACGGCGGGATCGTCAAGAACCCATTCGGTGTGGGGCAGATGTGGGTGGAGTGCCCGGTGGCAGCCGCAAAGCGCATCGCCGCAGCGGGCCGCCTAGCACTTTCCTGGGTGTCGGCCTCCGTAAAGCTACTCGAGCCAAAGCCCCTGCGCTGTTACAGGTGCCTGCAAAAGGGGCACATAAAGGCGCAGTGCAGTGCGGAGGTCGACCGAAGCCAGGAGTGCTTCCGTTGCGGGGTCATCGGGCACAAGTCCAAGGAATGCACGGCAAAGCCGCACTGCAACATCTGTGCGGCAGCCAAAAAACCGGCCGACCATCTGCTGGGGGGCAAGGCTTGTCCCGCACCAGCCCCCAAAGTCGCCAGGAGAAAGGCTGCGCCGCAGCCCCTCCTAAAACGCAAGCCGCCTACAGAGGAGGCAATGGAGACGGATCCGCAACCACCAACCAACAATGGCCCTACGCCTTCTTCAGGCTAATATAAACCACTGCGCTCGAGCCCAAGACCTGCTCCTTCAGAGTATGGTCGAGTGGTCGACGCACGTGGCGGTGGTTGCGGAGCCCTATTTCGTCCTCCCCAATAGGGACGATTGGATAGGGGACGAGGACGGCTTGGTGGCCCTCATAGTGCCAAGGTCCACTGGCTCTCCGGTGGTCGAAAGCGTGCAGAAGGGTCGAGGCTGCGTCGCAGCGGTCGTGGGAGGAGTCACCGTCGTCGGCGTGTACTGCCCCCCGAGCAGAACCCTCGCGGAGTTCGAGGGCCTCCTCGGCCA